>JARHVA010007833.1:15000-598671 GCA_037957365.1 Torreya grandis
CTTGAAACTCTCCTATGTTTCAATATCTTTTGTGTATGTTTAAGCAACATCATACACTTACTCTTCTTCAAAATTTTAATGAAACTTTTTCAAAGCTACTTACAAATCTTTAAAGATTGGTTGGGATATCTGTATAATATTTAGAGTTGTATATATAAATCTTTAGAGATTACCTTGTAATTATTTTTAATGTCCTCAACACCTCATGTATAGCCTCAGATAATCTCTCTCATGATCAAACACTATAAAGTGTTATTCAAAGCATTATTTTTAGAGATTACTTATAGATCTTTGGAGCTTGACTATATCATCTTCAAAGATACATACATAGATCTTTAGAACACATAGATTCTTCTTCAGAGTTCACTAATTTCATCTTTCCACATACAATTACCATCTCATAAGTTTTAGACAAAGCATTACAAGATGATTTGCACTTGTTGTACTAACTCGTACTCACTCATGTTAATTCTTATTGATTACACTGAGGTTTCCATTAGAAAATTCTTCAAATTTTATTGTCTCATCACAACAACAACACTCATTATGCTAGAAACAGAACTTATTCATATACATACCTCAAGTCTCAACACATTCAAAAGAAATTTTGACATCAAATGACATTAAATTGACATCAATAAAAGAACCATGCATCTTCATATGAACCTTTGACATCAATGACAACATTAAATATTAAATCTCAACACTCAATGATAATACTCAATAATCTCTCCCTCAATCAATGAGAATGTTCAATAATTTCCATCTTTGTCATTAATTAAAAACATACTTAGAAAACTCTATCAACCACTTTTGAAGGCAATCATCTGTTAGACCTAGTTCTTTCCTTTTCTTTCATCTTTCTGAGATTTATCCATTTTCTCATATTTTTTGATCTTTGGGATATGCTCCCTTTCCTTGTCTTTTCTGATCTCTCCCTCTCTTTTACATTAATGACAAAGATCTACAACTATCAACTCTTTTATAATTGACTTAGATTATAAGATCACTAAAACACAAATTAGGTACAATCAACAATATAATTAGTTCCCACTTAAACCAATCATCCACCATGATTATATTAGTATTAGACATCAAAGATCATTTATAACTTCTAAAAACACATTCTTCTCTTTGTGAGCTGAAACTATCTCTCAATGACACTAGATAACACATAGTATTCAGAAACTATAGCAACCGCTTATGACAATCATTCTCAAAAACATCAAAATTAGGTCAACTCATACTAAATAAATTCTATGAATCATCTTATATGTAATCTCTCCTTATCTCCATGCATATCAAAAAACAATCACTTTGTTGACAATGAAAATAGAGCTACCAAGCTCCCCCTTAGACCAAACATATCTTCTTTCAAAGAACTAGGAACTCAATATTACATACCTTTCTTGACATGGTTGAAGAAGATACAAAACTCTTGATCATACACATGTATATTCCATACTAGATACCAAATGTAGAAATAGGAACTCCCCTTTTGTCTTCACAGATTAGGCTCAACTATTCATAACAAACATATCTTAGACGTTTACCTCTTATGTATCAAGTTTCTCCACTTTGACTTTAGATGCTTGATACCAATCTTAAATCTCTCATCATGATACTACTTCAAACCATAGAGCTATCAACATAGGAATGTATAGTATCCATATTCTTCTCTTTACTTTCAACATAGTCAACCTAAAATCTTCATTGAAGAAACCTTCTTTGACTGCACCCTCATGCTTCTGCTAATAGAAGAATGTCTCCATGAAGCTTAATGAATCCACCCCTATTTCATAGGGATCTAAAATAGTATGAACTTAGGAGATTCCTATATCTCCATATCCTTTTTACAAATGTAAATTTTCTTCAACATTCTTCTTCTTGACTTGATTGGCATTAAAGGTCTGAATTCATTATCAACCTTGTCATCCTTCTTCTTTTCTTTGACTACCTTGTTAACACATGCAAATAACAAGTGTTCTTGATAATCCTTTACTTTTGACTTATGATCTATAGTAACAAACATTCCACCTTGGCTTATGAGCTGGTCATGACTCATGTTTTCATTCTTCTTCTTCTTAGCAAATTCTTCATTATTACTACTTTGATCAACCATATAAGAACCAAAACCTTTTTTATCTCCTGACATGTGGTTTGATCAACCACTATCTATACTCTAAGCTTTCACAGGATCTTATTCTTTAGTCATTTTCTCCACCTTTACCTTATCTACAAGATTTATCTTCTTGATCCATTTCTTAGTGGCATGACTATGAACCTCCTTGTCTTGATTTAATGACCTTTTTACTCTATTAGGATATATTTTTTTTAATATGTCTTACATTATGAAAACTGTAATAGACCACCTTATACATACCATTTGACCAATGATGACTATGATCTCCCTTTGACTAAGTACTTTTCTTTCCATAGTTCAATGAGTACTCATTCTTAGAGGGTCTTCTACACTCTCTAACTCTATGACCAAACTGACTACATGTAAAATAATAACCATTGAAATAATTAACATAACTTATAGCATTGGGTTATCTAATTGGTCTTTTCATGTTGACCTTCCTATCTTCAACAATCTTCTTTTCAACTTGAGGTGCCTTATGTTGGTATTCTTTGAATCAAAGACCTATCTTATCACTTTCAGACTTTGGACTACTTAATATATCATCTAAAGCCTTAGTGGTCTTTTTAAATTTCAAAAAATTATTCACCTTTCTAGATGTGTGATCTAACTTAGCTCTTAGAGATTTTATTTAAGTTTCATATTTTTTACAATCTTCCTATTTAGCCTTCAGGCTTATGACCACAATATTTATCTAGGTTTCAACTTATTATATGATCTCTTTATACTCCTTATAAGTTTTGCTCAACCTTTCTTCAAAAGATCTAATCTTCTCATCATATTCATGAACTAATGATTTTAGTTTCTTGTTCTTCTTCTTTACAAACTTCAAATCTTCTATGGCACATATCAGCTCTACCATAAGATCCACTTTAGCTTTTTCTTCTTCACTATCATATTATGCCTCTTCATCTAATTTTTCATCAATCATGAAGCCTTTCCAATTTGAGGAACCCTCATCTTTTTATCCTATTCCTATGAATATGATTTCATTTTTGTCATATTCATTCTTGTCATCATCACTGTTAGATGTATCTAAATCACTCACATTATATGAGTTGTCTTCTTTGATATAGAATTTCTTCTCATTCTTGAATGACTTCTTCACACCTTCATACTTTCTAAAAATCTTATTACTCTTGTTAGACCTATAGGATTTGTCCTCTATCTTTTACTTATGAGGACACTTGTTTGAAAAATGTCTAATCTATCCATAGTTAAAACACTTGAATGATAACTTACCTTTGTACTTTAATGAACCTATTCTTAACTTTCTAAGAAATATGGAAATCACTTCATCATCATCAATCTCTAAACATAACTCATCTTTGTCCTCTTTAGTCTTTAACTTCTTTTCAGCTTTAAAAGGTGCTTCCTTATTGAGATATCTTCCTTCATTTGTTCTCATCTCATAAGTAGTTAAGATGCCATAAAGCACATCCATCTCTAGCTTATCCAAATTTTTCATCTCTTCTACTGTAGATACCTTCGATTCAAAATTATGACTTAGTGATATCAAAACCTTTTAAATAATCATAGACTCTTTCACTTCTTCTCCCAATCTTCTTATGGTATTGATAACTTCATCAACTCTTAATATGTAGTAAGCAATGGATTCATCTTCATTCATATTCAATCTTTCAAACTATCATTTATGGGTTTGTAACTTGGCCAACTTCACCCTCGTGTATCCTTCATATATGGTCTTCAAATTGTCCCATATATCCTTGGCTAAAACATAATGTATTACTTTAATTATCTCTTCCTCTAATAGGCCACACAGAATGACATTCATTGTCTTAGAGTTATTTTCATTAGCCTTATTACATGTTGCATATATTGGTGGAATTAGAGGTGAAATATAACCATCCATGACTAACTACCAAATGTCATGTCCTTGTGACTATAGATATATATTCATTCTAACATTCTAGAAGGCATAGTTAGATCCATTAAACAAAGAATATTTAATAGTAGAGAACCCACCTTGAGTTTGTTAACTAGTCATCCTTTCTTGTTAAGATCTATTTTAGGCTATCAATCCTATTTCAAAGGACCTGATCTGATACCAATTATTTTAAATAAGATGACTAAGAGGGAGGTGAATCAATATTCAAAAAAAATCATTTAATTACACTTAACCATTCATGAACCATACTAATAAATCACGTACATCATAATAAGCATAAGCATCAAATTCTAAGATTGTGAAGCACATGAACATAATATATATGTGGGAAACCCTCTAGGGGTAGAAAACCCACTGATGAATCAAATGGAATACAATCCTATAAGACAAACATCAATCTTCAGTTGAGTACCCACTCAACTTAAAGCAACAACCCCAATCTATCAAACACCAACTTAATAGAGTCTTTAGATGAGCACCAACCCATAATCTATAAATAACCAACTTGATAAAGTATTTATCTGATCATCAACCCAACAAGGAACACTAACCCCTAATTTACCAATCACCCACTTGGCTTTAATAAGCACAAAATTACAAAGAGGAACCAACCCCCTTGATGACTTAGCACAAACTCATCCACATGATTGCTTGATCACCTTTATAAACCCTTATTGCTTTTATAATAGATGATTATCTTCTCTTTCAGCTCTTCACTCAATTTAGTCTCTCTTAAACTAATCTTTAACCTTCTTCACTCAACTAGCCCTCTTCATGTCTTGATTAGGTCTTTTGACCTTTATCCACTTATGCAGAACCTATGTTAGATATTCATAACACTTATATTATGTTATTTATGACCTTATTATAATCTCAAATTAACTATATCACTCACTTATCTTCTTCTACTTTCTCTCTCTAAGCATACCAAAAATAGGCCTAATTATCTTATTTTTATACAAGTCACTTTATCATATCCTTATAGGTTGGATATACATTCAAATAAATTAGGTCATCCATGAATGAGTATTATAATATTAAAATAAAATTCCTTAATCATGAATCAATCAATACAATGGGTTGCCCATACAACAATTAGCCCTTACTCCTCTTTTAGACTTATGAAGACCTAATAGGCCTTACTAACAACAAGTTACCCTTTGATATTTATTTAAGTATATAAAAAAATGTCACACAATAGGATACCATAATAATAAAATCCAATATCTCTTATCCAACTTCACTTTAGGTCCAATCACCACTTGAACTCTCACTCAAATCATTGCTTATAAAAGGACTGTGCATATACAAAAAATCTAACTTGAAAAACTAAGGTATACACTCAATTTATCCATACAACATGGAATAAATTTAAATATTTATAAATATTATGACCTTAGGGTCATCAAAAAAATAATCTATTTTTTTAACTCTTTGTAAATAGGCTCAAACACTTCTTTTCAAGATGTTCACTTAGAACTATCATCTGGCTCCAAAACATTGTCAAAGAAATAGAACATTTGACACATGATTTAATATATTCAAATGATTTAAATGCATGAAAAAGATAATATAACATCTTAAAATCAACCTCAATCAATAAGATCATGATATCTAATGAAAACTATTGGTCTTACAGACAAATCTACTGACCTTATCTCTCATAGACTTTACTCAACTAGATAAGCCATTTTGGCTTCAATGATTCAACCTCTTATACTAACTTTCAATATTTTAAAAAGCATGGATAAACCAATAAAGACCCAAAAACATCACCATGAATTTAAATGAATCATTTTCACATTAAAACACATCAAAAATCACCTTTTCACTTCTATCTAATTTCCTTATTATCTGCACCACTAGGTTTGTTCAACGACTGGCCAACTTGGATCACTAACTTTACACACCTAAGATTTGGAACCTATCCATAAATATTCATTAACAAAAAAAAAATTATCATAATTTTATATTCATCCACTCATCAAATTTGACTTTTTTAACTCTATCTTCTACAACAAATATATGAAAGACAATTTTTTATAGGGTCTGCTCACTCACCTGAGAAACTAATCAAACATGGAGATGCCTAGGAGAGTTGTCTTCAACCTCTAAATTTTTTAACCATATAAATTTATTCTAATTTATTTATAAAACTATCTTCAACATTGGGTCATAGTTATGGTTTTATGAGGGTTTAGACTATTTTCTAGTCTTAACAATCATTCATAAAATTTAGCTTCTCTTTCCAAAAGCCAATGCTTGGAAATTTGAGATAGAACCTTTCCTCATCTATGATGAATAGATTAGGTTCTTATGTAGATGTTTCATATGCCAATCAACACTGATAAAACCTTATTGGGTAGACAACTTATCATTCTATACACTCAAGAAACCTTGAAACACTTTTTCAAGCCTTTTCTTACAAACCTTGATCTGAAACTTAATGCACATACTCAAACCAACTTGACTCACCTCTATCAATGTTCACCTACTAACTTATGTCATGAAAATTGGTCTTATTGCCTCATATATCCACCATCTCTCTTCTTTTTTTCTAAGCCTTTACCTACAATTCTTATTAGCCTTAGAATCTAAAATTTTATCCTCTCTATAGTCTTCACCTTGAAACTCTCTTGTGTATGCTCAAGAAACTACATACACTCACTCTTCTTCATGAATTCAATAAAAAATCTTAGAAGCTTCTTATAGATCTTTGGAGCTCGATTGGGATATTAGTATCATCTTTAGATTTGTATATACATATCTTCAAAGATAATCTTATAATCATTTTTAAGGTCCTTAACACCTCATGTACAACCTAAAACAATCTCTCCCATAATCAAAAACTGTCAAGTGTTATTCATAGCATTATATTTAGAGATTACTTACAAATCTTTAGAGATCAACTGTAGCATATTCATAATTATGTACAAATATCTTTAGAGCACACAACTTAATCTTTGGAGCTCACTCACTTCATCTTTCCACATGAAAATTCCATCTCACAAGGTATAAACAAAGCATTATAAGATGATTTACACTTATTTCACTGACCTATACTCACTCATGTTTCTTCTTAATGATTACACTCAGGATTCCATCATAACATTCTTAAAATATTATTATCTCATCATAGTAATACAACTCATTATGTTAGAAATAGAACTTACGCATATACATACATCAAGGCTCAGCATCTTCACAAGAACTTTTAACATCAAATGACATTAGATTGACATCAATGAAAGAACCATGCATCTTCATAAGAACCTTTGACATTAATGATAACATAAAATACGAAATCTCAACACTCAATGACAATTCTCAAAAATCTCTACCTTAATCAATGATAATGTTTAATAATCTTCCCCTTTGTCATTGATGGAAAACATACTTTTAAAACTCTGTCAACCACTCTTGAAGGAAATCATTTGTTAGACTCAATTCTTGCATTTTATTTCATATTTATGATATATATCCTTTTCTCATATTTTTTTTATCTTTGGGTTATTCTCCCTATTCTTACCTTTTTTATATTTCCCCCATTTGACATTAATGACAAAGGTATTCTATAACTATCACCTCTTTTAGAATAGACTTAGATTATAAGATCACCACAACACAAATCATGCACAATCAATAATCTGATTAGATCCCCACCAAACCAAGCATATACCATGATTTTATTATTAGTATACATCAAATATCATCTACAACTATTGAAAACACACTCTTCTCCCTATGAGCTGAAACTATCTCTCAAAGACACTGGATAACATAGTCTTCAAAAACTATGGAAACCACTTATGACAACCATTCTCAAAAACTTCTCAATCAGATAACTCTCCTAGAAAATAGATTCTATGAAGTGCATTAGACAAAATCTCTCCTTATCTCTATGCATTTCAAAAAGCAATCACTTTCTTGACAATGAAAATAGAGCTACTAAGCTCTCCCTTAGACCAAGAATATCTTCTTTCAAAGAACTAGAAACTCAAGATCACATACCTTTCTTGACATGGCTGAAGAAGATACAAAACTATTGATCATACATATGGTTGTCCCATACTAGATACCAAATGTATAAATAGGGAATCCCCCTTTGTCTTCATAGATTAGGCTCAACTATTCATAACAAATTTTCTACACTTTGACTTCAGATGCCTGATACCAATCTTATATCTTTTATCATGATAATAATTCAAACCATAGAGTTATCAACATAGGAATGGATAATATCCATCTTCATCTCCTTACTTACAACATAGTTAGCTTAGAACCTTCTTAAAAGAAACCTTCTTTGACTGCACCCTCATTTTTCTGTTGATAGAAGAATGTCTCCATGAAGCTTAATGGAGCCACCCTTTTTCATAAGGCTCTAAAATAGTATAAACTCAAGAGATTCCTATATCTCCATATAATTTTCACAAGACTAAATTTTATTCATTGTTATTCTTATTGACTTGATTGGAATTAAATGTTTGAATTCATTATCAACCTTGTCATCCTTCTTTTCTTTGAATACCTTGTTAACACATGCAAATAACAAGTGTTATTTACAATCCTTCACTTCTAACTTATTATGTATAGTATCAAACATTCCACCTTGGTTTATGATCTGATCATGACTCACCTTATCATTCTTCATCTTCTTATCCATTTTTTTATTCTTACTGCTTTGAACTGCTTTGAACAACCATATGAGAACCAAGACCTTTCTTGTCTCTTGACATGTGTCTTGAGTAATCACTATATATGTTATGAGCATTCACAAAATCTTATTATTTAATCTTTTATTCCATATTTAACTTGTTTATAGGATTTGGCTTTTTGATCCATTTCTTAGTGGCATGACTGTAAATCTCTTTGTCTTGACTAAATGACCTTCTTACTCTATTAGGATAGAATCTTGAAATATGTCCTACATTATGATAACTGTAACAAGCCAACTTATACATACCATTTGATTGATGATGACTATGATATCCCTTTGACCAATAAATTTTATTTCTATCGTTTCATGAGTACTCATTCTTAGAGGGTCTTCCACACTTTCTTGCTCTATGAACAAACTAATTACATGTAAAACATTAACCATTGAAATAATTAGCATACCTTATAGCATTGGGTTGTCTAATAGGTATTTTAATGTGGACCTTATTTTCTTCAACAATCTTGTTTTCAAATTGAATTACATTATTTTGGTATTCTTTGAATCCAAGACCTATCTTGTCACTTGTAAACTTTTGACTACTTAATATATCATCTAGAGCCTTAGTGCTCTTTTCAAATTTCACAAAGTTATTCACCTTGTTAGATGATTGATCCAACTCAACTCTCAGAGATTCTATTTCATTTTCATAACTATTTTAATCTTCATATTTAGCCTTTAGGCTTTATACCACAATATTTATCTGGTTTTCAACTTGTTGTATGATCTTTTCATAATGTTGGAAGTGTTACTCAATGTTTCTTCAAATAATCCAATCTTCTTTTCATAGTCCTAAATGAATGATTTCAATTTCTTTTTCTTCTTCTTTAAATCTTCAACTCTTTTAGATAACTTATCAACTATACCTCAATATCCACTTTAGATTATCTTTCTTCACTATCATAGTATGCCTATTCATTTGATTTTGCATCAATCATGAGGCCTTTCTAGGTTGAGAAACCCTCATTTTCTGATTCTACACCTATGAATAGGGTTTCATTGTTGTCATATTTATATTCATTCTTGTCATCATCACTGTCAGATGTATCTAAATCACTCACATTATATGAGATGTCTTCTTTGGTATATAATCTCTTCTTCTTCTTGAATGACTTCTTCTTTCCTTCATGATTTTTATATCTCTTCTTTCTTTTCTTGGACCTTTAGGACTTCTTATCTTTATCATCATCCTCAGTCTTCTTCTTATGAGGACACTTGATGGTAAAATGTCCAATTTATCCATAGTTAAAACACTTGAATGATAACTTGGATTTGTACTTACCTAAACCTATCATTAGCTTTGTTGCAAAAATGGAATTAAATTCATCATCATCAATATCCAAACATACCTCATCTTTGTCCTCTTAGTCTTTAAATTTTTTTCAACTTTGAAAGATACTTCTTTCTTGAGAGGTCTTCCTTCATTTGTTCTCATCTTATAGGTAGTTAAGATGCCATAAATCCCATACATCTCTATATTTTACAAATATTGCATCTCTTATATTGCATATACCTTAGAGTCAAACTTAGGAGTTAATGATGAAGAAAATAGACTACAATCTTATAAGACAAACATCAATCTTGAGTTGAGCACCAACTCAACTTAGAGAAATAACCCCAATATGTAGAACACCAGCTTAATAGAGTCTTTATTTGAGCATTAAACCCTAATATTTCAAGCAATAAATTAATACAGTATTTAGCTGAGCACCAACCCATCAAGGAGCACCAACCCCTAATTTACCAAGCACCCACTTGGATTTAACAAGCACCAACATACAAGGAGGCACCAACTTATATATGAATTAGAACCAACTCATCAACATGGTTATTTGATCACATTTTTAAAACCTTGTTGATTTTATAATATATGATGATCTTCTCTTTCATCTCTTGACTCACTTTAGTCCCTCTCAAACTTATCTTCAGTGTTCTTTGCTCAACTAGCCCTCTTTATGGCTTGATTATGTCTTCTAACCTTTATCCATTTATTCATAACCTTTATTATATATTAATAACACTTATTTTATGGTCTACATGAGCTCCTATTATCAAATAATCTATATCATTTTCATATCTTATTTTGCTTTCTCTCTCTAAGCATACTAAAAATAGGCTTAATTACCTTGATTTTATACAAGTCACTTGATCATATCCTTATGGGCCATGTATACATTAAAATAAATTATATAATCCATGAATATGTCTTATAATATTAAAATAACATGTATTAATCATGAATAAATCAATACAATGGGTCATCCATACATCACTTAGCCCTTACTCCTCTTTTATACTTATGGAGACCTAATATACCTTCTTAACAACACATTACCTTTTGATATTTATTGAAGAGTATAAAAACACTTTAAATGGTAGGAACACATAATAATCCATAAAATATCCCTTATATAACTTCAATTCATGTCTAAAATACATTTTAGGTCCAATCACCACTTGAACCCTTACTCAAATCACTGCTTATAAAAGGCTTGTGCATATACAAAAACTCTAACTTGAACAACTAAGGTATACACTCAATTTTACCATATAAATATGGAAAAAAATTACATATTCAAATAAATAATGACCTTTACATCATCAAAAACTTCATCTAATGATTCAACTCTAGGAAAATAGGCTCAAACACTTATTTTCAAGATGTTCACTCAAAATTACCAATTGGTTCTAAAACATAGTCAAGGAAATATGAGCATCTAACACATGATTGAATATATTAAAAGGATTTAAATACATGAATAGGATATTATAAAATCCTAAGAGAAACCTCAATCAATTATATCATAGATGAATCTGTTAACTGTCTCTCTCACAGACTCTACTTAGCCAGATAAGCCATTTTGGTTTCAATGATTCAACCTATTATACTTATTTACAAGATTATAATTATAATTTATATTTAATTAAATACCAAAACAACATCATCATTTATTTTAATGCATCATTCTCACATGAAAAAATATCAAAAATCATCTTTTTACTTATGTCTAGTTTCCTTACTATTTGCACCACTATGTCTATTCAGTGATTGGACAACTTGGATCACCAAATTTTCATAGTTGAGATATATAACCTATCCATAAATATTAATTAAAAATATATAAAATCCTCATACTTTTATATTTATCCACTTATTAACTTTGACTTGATCAACTTTGTCTATAACAAAAAATCTCTAAAAGATAAACACTTTTCTTTAGGGTTTGCTCACTCACCTAAGAAACAAATCACACATAGATATGCTTGGGAGATTTATATTCAACCTAAAATCACTATATAACCATATCAAACTATTATAATCTCTTTATAATAATATTTTCAACATCAGGTCATAGTTAGGGTTTTATGAAGGTTTAGACTATCTTCTAGTATTATCGATCATTCATAAAACTTAGCTCATATTTATAGAAACCAATTATTATTATTTTAGATATAAATCTTCCTCATATATCATGAATATATTAGGTTTTAATGTATATTTTTCACATTCTAATGAGCACTAAGAAAACCTTCTCGAGTAGATAATTCTTCATTTTCTGCACTCAAGAAACCTTGAAACACTTTTTCAATCCTTTTCTTACAAACCTTGATCTTAAAATTCATGAAAATACTAGAACCAAATTTAATCACCTCTATAAATTTTCAATTTCTCACTTATTTCATGAAAACTAATCTTTTTGCCTCATCTGGCCACCATCTTTCTTATTCTTTTCTAAGCCTTGACCTACAAGTCTTATTGTCCCTAGAATCTAACCTTTAATCCACTTTTTAGTATTCACCTTGAAACAATCATGTGTTTAATTATCTATTGTGTATTCTCAAGACACTTCATACACTCACTTTTCTTTAGAAATTAAATAAATCTTTTTTGGAGTTGCTTACAAATCTTTAGAGTTGTATATACAGATCTTTGGAGCTAAACTTCTAATCATTTTCAAGGTACTCAACACCTCATGCATAACCTCAAACAATATCTCTCATGCTCAAACATTTTCAAGTTCTCTTTGGATCATTATCTTTATATCTTACTTACATATCTTTGAGGTTTGATAGAAGCATCTATGGAGTTTAGTACAAAGATCTCCAAAGCACAGATCTTCTTCTTTAAAGCTCACTCATTTCATCTTGCCACATACAAATATAATATCACAAGGTATATAAAAATCATTACAAGATGTTTTACACTTTTTGTACTGACTTGTATGCAATCATGTATCTTCTTAATGATTACACTTAGGTTTCCATCAGAACATTCTTCAAATAGTATTATCTCATCACAACAACACAACTCATTATGCTAGTAATAGAACTTATTAATATACATACCTCAAGGCTCAACATCTTCACAAGACTTTTGACATCAAATGGCATTAATTTACATTAATGAAATAACCATTCATATTCATAACAACCTTTGACATTAATAACAACATTAAATATCAAAGCTCAATACTCAATACTCAATGACAATGCTCAACAATCCCTTCCTTAATAAATGATAATGTTCAACATATTTATAACTAATGATGAGATATAATCATTGATCTTCATCTAAATTTCTTTTTTCAATCATAATTATTTTTATTGATGATGGAATATCTCCATGTTATCCTTTAATGAATAATTATTTTCTCATGTCTGAGATTATGCTTCTAGAAATTATGCCATTTCTAATTTCCCCACATATGTGTTAAATACTTTTCCATCCATATTAAACCATGAGTGTAGCATTAAATCCTAAATTAACCATTTTATATGTTTTTTCTCATTCATAGATTCCATTAATTTTCTTAGTGCCATTTTAAATCTCTGGCCATAATCTTTTATAGTGTATTTAATTTTTGTATGATTTTTCACATATTACTAACACTTATTTTTTGTACCCAGATAATGGAAATCTCTATTTAATTCACTTTTTACATCATCCCTTGAAATTTCATGTCCTATGTTTATATTCATGTACCATTTAAATGTGTCATGTATTAGTATTACAATAAAATTGAATAATGTGACTTTCTCATCTGTTATGGTATGCCTTATCTAGTAATAATAAAATATGAATGGAATTTATTTTTCATCTTTTTTATATTTACCAAATAGATGAAACTTCATTCTATTAGGCATCATTTTTAGAATTTTATATTTTTTACTCACAATAGTAATACTACAATTTATTGATGTGCTTGTTCTTGAATCACTACTTAAGCTTATTTGTTAATTATCCTTTTATTTTATAACTAAGTTCTACTTCATCCTTTATCTCTTCTCATTTCTCATTAAAAATATTTGTTCCTTAATATTTATTATTGATTGTATAAAAACTCCCTTTTGATTTTCAATTCTTCATTAAAACTAAGTTAATTACTCTCCACTTGCTAACCTATAAATAATTCTTCATGTATTTTAAATGGATGTTTTTGTCATATGTGAGATAATATGGGGTATGGAATTTGGTCCAAAGCGTTCATAGCCTATCTATGTCTCTTATGATTATGGTTTTGAAATGGGATGTTGATTCTAGTTTCTTATTATTTCCCCTTTATCTCTACACTATCCCCTTCCCTAAGGTTTTCATTAACTAATACTTCCACTCCTAATATAATTCATTATTTAAATCTCTTGTATCTCCTATGTATTACTAAAAATATTATATTATAATTATCCATCTTCCCCAAAGTTGGTGTTTCTCCCAACATCTATTAGCTCTTACATTTTATCACTATGTAATATTTATTCTCAACTATATCTCATTATGCTTCCTTCTTCAATTGATCCATATTATAAATATTTTCACCCATCCTTATCTCATATTATCTATATAAATGTTCACTAGTTCCTATGCCTCATTCATAGTTGGTGGTTCTTATCACCACCATGTGATCTTTTATGCCTAGGATTTTGAATAGTTTATAAGTTCCCACTAGTGTGGCTATATCTAATAATATCTTTTACATGTCATTTATGAAATTTTTGGTCATATATTATAATATATATTTTATATTATTTATTTCATTAAATTCTTCTATTCCTTCTAGTGGTACTAATTTTAACTTGTCATTTTTTGGTTAGAAGAGTAGCATCCTATTTTTCAACATGGGGATATTCATCGGTAGAGGCTAGATTGGTATCTTCCATAGTCTTCATGTTTATTAATATATTATATTATCTTTATTTATTATTTATTTATTTAATAATCTCAAATATGATTCTATCTTCTTTTATATATTTCTCATTTCCTCATTCAACAATTTTCTCTTCTATAACTTCTCATTATATTCTGTTACTAGTATCATTTTCTCTCTCTTAATAAATATATGTATAATTTAATACTTATCCTTTTATCCCCTACATATTATTTAAGTTACCAAAAATATTTTGACCAAATATTATAATAAGTCACATCTATTTATGATTCTCCTTTTTTTCACATCACATGCCTTAGGTGTATATCCCTTAAAAGAAAAAATTATTTCTTTTTCCAACCCTTTATCCATAAATATCTTGTGGATTAAAATCATAAATATTATAAAACATTTATCTTTCCCCTTCTATTAATTTAAATTTATTGGCATCAAATCTCTCCACTCTTGAATGGATTAAACTATCAAAAAATAATCAAGTATAGTCTCAAACTAGTAGTCAATTATCTAAGTCAAAGGTATGCCAGTGCTTTTGGGGACCTAAAAATTCTATAATGTCAACTTAATTAGTTTATTAATATAAGTCCCTTATCTTTTTTATCATATTTTAAGATCCAAGGCCATAATATCTCAATAAATACAACCCCAAATTATTCTTCTTATGGTCTTAAAGAGGATGCCTTTACTTCGAGTAATGAATCACAATTTTCTTGATTTAAGAGTAAAAGTGTTTTTTTAGTATTTTCCCCCAAAACTCTTCAATTTATGCCACTAATATTTTATATAAATCTTAACATTTACTTCCCTCTATAAATTAGATAGCTAAAATCTATCTGGTACCACCAAATGCTGACATAAAATCTACATCTGGGTTACAAATAGTTATGTGATTTATGGTGAGTCTAGTTATAGCTAATGTAGAGAAAATTTAAGTATTGTGTGAGGTTATTTTTTATTTTCATTCATAACTTACACATTACACACATAATTCCTCCTCTATCTATATTTATTGTTATGTAGATATTATAAAATTTCTTTACAATTTCGATAAAACAACTAAAAAATATGGAGTTGAATTATCAAAGTGTATTTAAGACTATGAGGACCCATTACTCAACTTATTGATCCAAGTTATGTTTTACTTATAGAATACTCACCTATGTACACACAAAATCATAACATGTGAACCAAGATGTTTAACAATGGGTAAAAACCTATAAGTGATTCTATAAGGAAGTAAGTTTCTAATAAGCAATATGAATTTCAAGGCGTATTAGTGTGTAATTACATAGATAAATCCTAATGTCCATACACATGACTAATATTCTTAATAGGATTAGTTATGGGTCCTTCACCCTAGTTAAGTGTCTCATTTCCTTCATTAGTGTTAACTAATTTGACACCAAGTCAAATCAGGTCATCCCCCATGTATTTTAAAACTTTCATAGGGTCTCGTATGTTGTAAATTGGTCCACCATGATCATTATTAAAGTCACATAGGATGTTTCACCTTGATCATACTTTTTAAATTATCCTTATATCATCATAGGCCATATTTTGGGTCCTTTAATGAAATAATATGGTTTCCTCAAGAGGACAAGTGTGTCAAAAAATAATCTAATTCCCATGTGTCATATGAGTGTTATGGAGCTATTTAAAACTAACATGTTGTAGGTTTAATGTTAAAAGCAAGAAGATCACTTACAAAAGGAGAAGTTTTAGTTTTTACATAGATTGTAAGATAGTTCTAACACATGTGGAAGCTTCAATAGTATCCTTCTAAATCCATAAAACTCATCTCCATGTTCTTATATCTTTGATAGTTCCAAAAATTATGAAAACCAATTATTCTCTCTCTTCACTCCTTTTGGCAAGTTAAATAAGTCAACCAGTTTATAGCTAGTACGGATAAGAGGGGAAGAGTTAAGGTTAATGAACTTGGTGTATGAAATTAATCTATGTATACTATCATTCCATGGTAATATTTTCATATTGGTGGACTATGCTCTATGAATAATCTTTAATATTTTTGATGCCTTTAAAATGCCTACATAACCCCAATACCCTCAGTTTCATCACCTGATTGTAGCTGCATGTGTGAATCAAATGGTGTACATAGTATTTTAGAGATTATTCCTTAATTCCATTTTTTTTCAAATTCATTTTCACATGTGACCATGGAAATAAATAAATATCACTCTCATTATGCTAAGGAATGAGCATTATTGCTCTACAAGATAGTGTTTCCATACTTGTAGAGTTTCATCATATGTCAATGGATTCAAGACAAAGATAACACACATGGATCTCTCTTATTAAAGTATTTAAGTTACTTCTCCATGAAAGGTTTGAATTATAATAATTTTAGGTTGATGGAGATGAGTTTCTAAGATAATGAACAAAGACTGATAAGATCTCCAATATACACAATCATCTACAATTATTTGTATGTACAAAAAATGGAAGACCATATAAAACCCTAAGAGATATGGTTGTATTTAATTTCATGACTTGGATTGATTTATCAAGTCATCCAAGGTTTACTAGCATAACCAAGACCATTTCAAGAAACATACATAGGTGCAGAGTTAATAAAGTTGTTCAAAGAGAGAGTTTACCTTGGTTTCTTTGAAATAAGTCTCTACCTGATATAGTGCCATCTGTTGGTAAGTGATATTGAATTCTTGACAAGCCTAATGTCTTATTTATTATATATTATACCTAGTAGTAACACTTAACATAAATCTAAGTTTTATGGGTTAATGAGAATGAAGATAGAGTAGATTTTCACCTAGTCATTTTTCCACTAAAAACACTCAGTGAAAGCTACAGTACATTGAGCCTAAAACTTGAAATGCAATTACTGCACTATAGTACATTGATGAAACCATATTTTTTAGGAATAAAAAAACATCATGAAAATGATATATAGTCTTAATGACATCAATAAGAATCAAAATAATGAATAAATTTTCAAGAATATCTTCACTTATAGGAAGGTCTCATATCTCTTAATCAACATCTATAGTCTATCTACAGATACATAGTGTGTTGATGGTGGTGGATGAGAGTATAATATCAAGGTAGTCTTAGATATGTGAAGGTGTGAAATGATATATGATGAATTTATAGGAATGAAATTTTTAAAATTTAATTCTCAAACCTATATATTCATCTATAAGAAACTCATACTTCTTCCTTAATTGCCACCTAAAGGTGACATAATCAGTACATATTATGGACTAATTTGAGCAACAAAGACGGAAGTTGAGTGGAAAAGCTATACGATAGAGATGATCAAGTATAGATTATTATCATAGTGAAAATATTCCAATATGAATCTTAGAGAGAATTAAATAGGGTAAAAATTGATCAAACATGGATTTCAACCCTAACCTATAGTCAACTAAAGCCCTACCTGCAGTCACTGTCATAGAGCTAATATTATGAAATTTGATGTTTGATACTTATAGGAGCATGACCAATACTTGAAATATATTTAATATTGTCCTCATGAGTCAAAAAATCCCTCAATGATCTCATATGAGTTAGATAAATAAATTATATGATCTATATTCTGTCACAGACATTAGGCATTCTAGTAGCAACATAACCTATAGGTATGGCATATGAATGTTGAATGGATGAAGATCATCGATTTGAATGGTCATAGAATGATGTATAAAGTTAGACTAAGCATGAATAGAGTGGTATACGGCCTTATCATATTTTAAAATATCTAGAGATTTAAACACATAGTCAAACATAGTTAGGCCTACTGGACCTAAAACTAGGCCTAAACCCTCATGGCCTCCAATTTGAGTCATAAGACCATATGACCTTTCCAATCCAATTGATAATATTTATTGAAAAGTGGAGAGTCCATATGAACCACTAGTTTTTTTGGCCATTTTTTGGCTCACATAAGAAGCTCTAACATGATTTGATGAAGCACATAGGTTCCAATGTGTAAATATTTGAAACATAGACTATATTGTAGAGGCCCTATGGGGTATCAAAAGTGCTTGGGAAAATTATGGAAATGTAAGGGATCCATCTGTTTCTTCATTGATTTCACCTTTAAATTTTGGATCCAGTGGTAGAAAGTAAAAAATAGGTTGTCTACTAAGGCCAGGTCTCAGACATGCAGAGAAGTCAAAAAAAAAGGTCAAAAGGGTTTATTCACTTTTGTGCCAAGATCATATTCACCAAATCCCAAGTCATCTACTAAATCATAATTGAAGTTATGCATGTACAAATTTGTCTCTTTAGTCAGTTTCCACTAAGTTTCCCATACTTAGCCAAAAGAGCTTGACCATCGCTAGGATGTTGCAATGGAATAGATATGAACCAATCAGCTTGGGCATTCAATATCTTCACCTAGAAATCTCTAAAGACTAGTGAATCAAATGGGTTTGTGTCTTTTGACTAGAAGAACATCCACTAAAAGTTTGAGGCCTCTCTCTTCAAGTTATAAGCCTTTGAAAATAGATATGCAATATGATATGTTCATGCCAATGTCAAATTTAAGGACACAATAATATAATCATATTGAGATTTAATATGATGGTTTTGAAACCATCAATGACTATCACATGAACATCATTCAATAGGATCAAAGACATAAATTTTAAGACCATGAACTAGTTATTGGTTTTCAAATAGTGGGTCTCGATAGATGAATGGTTTGTGTTGCATCATACATTTGGGTCTAATGGAGAGTGATGGTCAAAGAGTTATCAAATCTCAAGGAAAAATGTATGTGTGACAAGTGTCAAGGATATGTTTGAATTACAAGAGATTGATGATCTATGGGCCTTGGTACAAATTGAAATTGATAGAGTGAGTTGAGTCAACTTGTTAATGAGCCATGTTGATTTTTGATAACCAATTAGATTAAAGACAGTCTCAAGATTCTCAATGAAGCTTGGGAAGCTATTTTTGACTTTGAAAGATAGGATTTTTCAAGGTCTTTCAACACCCTTAAAGCTAGTTCAAATTCCATGAAATGGTCCAAGTAAGGTAGTGAGATGCAAGGAACGTGTATTGATCACCATTGAGGTTAATATATGGACCTTTCGTTCATATTTTCTCAACTAGAGTTGTTTTTGCATCAATGTTCACCATTTTTAGGATGTTTTTCATTTGCATATATGGTTTTGGGTTCCTACAAAAAAAGGATGGGTCTTTTGGACCTATTATATACATAAAATTGATATATGCTTTATAGGTCTCTATTGATATGGAAATTATAGGAAAACTAATTGACTTAAATTGGTTTTCCACCTATAAATGGACCTATGATCCAAACATGAAGATAAATCAAAGGTATAATTAATGCAAAAGACCTTCATTCTCTAGCATGGTTGTAATCTCGACACGTAGCTACCTAAAAGGCATGAAATCATGTTTTAGTTAGATCCTTGATCATAAAGTTTTGACCTCAAGTGAAAGATGGCATGAATAATCAAATAAAAGGTCTATTTTTGGGAATTAAATATATAAGAATTAAATTGATTTGGGCAAAAGTTCAGGTGATAATTTGGGTGACGGTTTGACCCCAATTGATGATAGAACTTTGAGGAGCCATAACTTTTGCACCATAGCTCTGATTGAATCCCCGTTTGAACCATTGGAAATATAAGAATGAGAACCCCAATGGAAGTTCCCCAAAATTTAATTTTATAGTGTAGGATAAAAATAGTAAGTTTCTAAAAGTAGTAATTCCTTGAATTTTGTATTATTGTAAATCATAGAATTCGAACCACTTAAGCTCCCTCAAGATTGGTGACCTTCCACATCCTCCTCCTACCTTAAAAATGTGTATAAATGAATATTTAACTTGAAATATAAATCAAACCTATCTTCCCATAGATAATCATATGGTTGTATTTGTAATATTGAGTAATAAAACATCTCTTCTTAGAGAAATCATTGTTACTATGTTATTTTTGTGTTCTTGAGATATTTGTCAATCAAAAATTATAAGTTTTGGATCATCAATTTTTGGGTGAATATTTTGTCACCAGCTAACTAATGAGCAAAATAGGTCTTTTCAACCATAGAATAGGGAGATCAGTCAGCCAAATGTGTAGTTTACAACATCAAAAGGCTACAGATCTCTCCTTTTTTCAAGGGGAGGTTCCCTTATAACTATGAGGAGCTATATATTATATGTATAAGTAGAAAATAACACTCAGGGGTAGGACAACACCATTTATCTCTCTCTTTTTAGATATGATTTTCACAAACAAAGGAAAAAATCTTGGTGAAAACACTGAAGGCACCTCTCTTCTTTCATAAGTGATCTTGCAGGAAACAACAGGAGTTTTATCAGGTAGTAACAAGTAACTGGTAACAAAGGTGCAGTAACTAGCAAGACAAAATGGAACACAAAGTCTCCACCTCAACTACCCAAAGAGTGAAATATAAAAGATAATGAGGGCACAAAGTCATCCCAAGATCCTTTACATAGAAAGAAACTAAAAACACACTGAAGATAGCTATGATAGCACAAAGTCTTTCCACAACTGGATTTAGGACACCTTCTTGATTACTTCCACTAGTTCTACTGATTTTAATAAGATGGACAAGAATGCATTCAGGAAATAGACATAAGAACAATCTCCTAAAATGACACAAGCTATAAAAGCATAAAGTCTGAAAGTCATTTTCTTTCTCATTCAAACAAAGAAATATGATGAACAATCTGAGCTCAAAGTCTCAGTAATCACCTCTAAATTTTGGTAGAGTTTTACTTATATAATCAAAAAGATCTCCCATGCATAAATTAAGAGAATAAAATATATAGTAGCCAAGAAAGGCTTTGTGCTTTGTTCCATGTAGCGGCCCATGTTGCATTCAATGCATTTTCAGTTTTATCAAAGAGGGCCATGCTAGAATAGGGCAGTTGCCTTAACTGTGGCATGTTAATTCATCTCAAATGTCTTCTCCTAGGCTTGGGTCATCTAGTCCTTTTCTTGATGTTTGCTAAGTTGTCCACTTCACCTTTACTCCAAGGGAGACAAATAGGCCACGCCTTTAATGTCTGCAAGCTCAAATATCTACTTAGTGGACTGTTCCATGTACCAAAAATAACTCCTACAGATATTTCCAATCTTTCCCTCTTTGTCTCTTTTTAGTTTTGTATTTTCCTAGAACTTGAGCTCTTAGGGCTATCATCCCAGCTTTGCTAGCTCTTTCAACTCTTCTCTCAATGGTTCTTCCTTTGGGCGTTAAGGCCTTTAAATGCATTTGGGTCCACACTCAAGCTTGTAAAGATCAATGACTATTTCATTGTCGTGAAGTTGACGTTCGTGTGCCTGTCACCACTTGGAAAGCCAATGGCTAGTTTGTTGCCCTGAATTTGATGGTTGCGGGGACATCACTAGACTTTTGGATCCCAACAGCTAGTTCATGGTGCTTAATCTTGATGTCTTCAGGCCCATCACCCTCCTTGGCAATTCCTTCATCTTTATTGTTTGATCCTTCCTAAAGTGGAGGAATCCCTTCAGGGTCTTGAGAAAGGCCCATTTTTTGGTTAGTGAGAGCCCCCCACAAGGGTACCTACCCTTTGGGGTTCTTCGGGTTCAATTCCTTCGAACAAAATTTCTAAAGGAATTCCTTCAGACATTTTTTCTGAAGGAAATCTTCTCGCTTGCTTTTGGTCAGCTTTCCCTTTAGGTGAATTCCTTCAGAAAAAAATCTAAAGTAATTCCTTTAGACAAAAGTATGAAGGAATTCCTTCGAACATTTTGTCTGAAAGAATTCACTTTGTCTTTTGCCTTGCACAAATCCAAAGGAATTCTAACTTTTTTGCCTTGTTCATTTTTTTGAAGAAAATCTCTTTGTCTAATTTTGCTCACTGCCCTCTGCAAGGGCACTCAGCTTTGGTTTGCTACCCTTCGCAAGGGTATTTTTCCTTAGTTCACTACCCTCCACAAGGGTATTTTGGCCTTTGGGCTCTGGGGCACTCCTTTGAATTGTTTGATTAAACTGATCAATTGAATCAACTTTGGTTTAATATTTTAATAGTTCATTCCTTTGTTCTACTCGTTTAATTGACCGCTTGATCCAACCACGTTAAATCAAACTACATTGAACCAAAAATGTTGAACCAAACTGCATTAAACCAAATGCATTGAACCTTTGAACCTGTGAACCTTTTTGGTTCAAGGTTCAATGGTTTAATGGTTCAATCTTCCTTCTTTTAGCTATCTTTTGAAGCCATTAAACTTGTTGAAGAAGTTAAAATTTGAACTTTTGCCAAAGTGCTTAACTCATTAAGCTTGCTGATGCAATTGAACCTTTGAACCCATTGAACCTTTAAACCCATTGAACTATTTTGGTTCAAGGTTCAGTGGTTCAATGGTTCATTCCTTTATTTGAAGCTTGTCGATGGACCTTTTGGTTGAACCTCAGTTTTGAACCAATATTGAAATTGCCTAAGTGGGGAACTTGTTTCTTACCTATAGAGTCCATAGAAATGAACCTGTGGAGTCCATATAAATGAGTTCATAAAAACTAGTTTGTAGAACCAAGAAACCAACCTGCAGAGTCCATAGTTTTGTCTAAGTCTCTTGAGCTTTGAAAGAGTCTATAGAATCCAGCCTATAGAGTCCATAGAAACTTGCCTATAGAGTCCATAGAAATGAGCCTGTGGAGTCCATAGTTTCAAGCCTGTAGAGTCCATAGTTTCAATCCTATAGAGTCTGTAGAAATCTAAAAAATCTTGAATAATGGAGAATTTGAATACTCAGAACAATCTTTGAGAAGGGAAGAGATAATTTTGGCTTACAAGACCAAAATAGTTCATGTATTGTCTTAAAAAGGAGTGACAGATTTTGGGAACAATAGCTAGCTCCAATTGGGGAACTTTCTTCAATTGAAATTTTGAAGCAGCTAAGGGGAGTAGAAACCAGAATCTCTAGTGCCTATAAGTATGCCATTGGGCTACAGAGTCATGCTACCCAAAAAAGAAATGTGCCAAAAAAAATGAAAAGCACAAAATAGAACTAAAGATTATACAAATATACATATGTACAAATGATCTTATCTAATACTTCAAGAATTGAAGTGCTTCAGATGCCACCCACTATGAGACAATGAAAATGGCATTCTATCTTGATAAACTAGCAAGAAACCATTTTGTCCCCAAAATTAGTGATGGGTGAATGGAAATCTCTACTAGGAATAACATTTTCTATGCACTCCTTTTGGTTCTCTCTTCTTGCCCCAAGGCAAGACATGGTCTCCAATCTGAAAACCATAAATCTTTGCTCTCTTGGCAAAGAGTCCCTTTTCATGACTTTGGCACATAGAAATATGGTCCAATACCATAGCTTGTGGCTCTTTTGGTCTAGTGAAGCACATGATTTGATTGTTAGCATCAAACGCTTGACAAACCACCAGCTCGACATCTCCTTTGGTGTGAAGGAGTTTGACTCCTTTGTCTTGAGTAGCCTTCAACCTGAGTAACAAAGATTCGTACGCGACAATGTTGATGGTGTTGCTAAACTACAACTTGTATGAAGAAGAAAAAATATCTCCTTAAGGAGATAAAAACACAATCTCGGCTCTTAAATTGGTAGATGAGTAGTTGCCATCAAATTCTAAAATTTGTACCTCATCAGACATGATTTTTCCTTAGATTCTTATTCATTTGGAGGAGGAGATTTTTCTACACTTGCACTGCACCCTACCAATTCTTTTAATGTATTGTTTGAATCAATTCATAGATTGCTAGCTACATGACTTTCATCTATAGAAACATGAACATCCTCTATGGACAAAAAATAATTACCCCCGACTGAATACTCAAACAAAATTTGGGTTTCAAGTGCTGATGTTTGAGTGACAACAAATTTTGCCTCCTTTTCAAGGATCAGCCTCTTCATGATGCCTTTGATAGGGATCCTTACCTTAGACAGGTCCATACTTAATTCTCCTCCAACATCCTTACAGAAATTTCTCCCAAGAAGAATGCCGTATGAGGCTAGGACATCTACCACCAGCACTGTCATCTTGATCCTTTTATCTGAGAAGGTTGCAAATGCAAATTGGGCATCCTTGATTTGTCTCAGTAGTGGCACTTTTTTGTTCTCCATGGAGAAACATCTCCCAAATGTCTTGGTTAGTGTAAGACCAAGATATTCTACCACTTTGGTAGGCATGACATTGTCTGAAGCTCCAGAATCAATGATGCAGTTGATTAGCTTGTCACCGTTTATCGACAGGAAAACATATAAAGGCTCTATTTTCTTGGGGGCAGTAGGAGGAGTAATGAAAAGATTGTTTGGGATGGACATGTTCCTTGGGGAATCATGAGTTACCTTTTTAACATCTTGTCCTGTAGGGATGGCTTTATTCTTCATGCACTCAACTAACCTGTCTAACTGCTTAGGGTTGGCTTGTAGGAATTCAAATTTAGACATCTAAATTTTGGTTTTCTTGACATGGTAGATTATGTCAAATGTCTAAAATAGAGTAGGAATAGAGGAAGAGAGTTCTTCCTTCTAGTTTTTAGGAGGGGTGCTACTAGTCTATGAAATTGAAGTTGAAGGTGAAGGCATACTTGAGGTACTTACCTTTTTAGCGATCACCAAGTCTTTTGGCTAGAAAAGTAGAGAAGTTCCTTGTTTGGAAATTGAAATTATAGGCTGAGATCCCTCCTCTATTTTTTCTTTATCAGCTTGTTGGGCTGACTAATTCTTGGACTGGGTGAACACATCATATGATCCTTTAACTATTTTACCTTCACTTCTGGGTTCATCCTAGTAATTCAAGAAACCAATGTTGGAGTCACTAGCTAATTATTCTTGGTCCTCCATGAAGATATCAACATCATTTTCTTGATCAAACTCAAGTTGGAAAGAGAAATCATGTTTAGTTTCTAGATATCCAATGGTTGAGTTAGTTGGAGGCACTTTAAGGGCAAGGTTCTTATGTGGGGGAGGAAGATGATTTGCTTACCCTTAATTCTTGGTAGCATTTCCTTGATATGACTGATTCTAAAATGTCCTCCTTGGCATATCTTGATTAGGAGGAGTAGACATACCTTGGGCCATTTGTCTTTTCAAGGCTAGCAATTCATTTGCTAGCTTTTGCACCATTTGATCTGTAGTGATTGTAGATGGATATTTAGAAGATGAAGAAGATTTTCTTTTGTTAGGATCTCTCCTTATATTTCCTACCAAGATATGGTCATCTTCCACCTTAGTATCTAAGTCTTGAGCAGTAGCAAGGTCTATGTAACCAACACGTCTTAGTATAAAACTCACTTTTGGAAGCTGTGAGTTGATGAAGAAACATTTAAGGTTCTTAGGTATTGGCTAAGAAATTGTGGGAATTTAGTTCCTCAGCTTGTCAAACTTTGCAATGAAGTCCCTCATAGGTTCATGAGGCTCTTTCTTCATTTGTGTGATCTAGGCTAGTAGGGCATGCACATCTTCTGTAGGTTTGAACATTGATTCAAACTTAGCTTTGAGAGTGTCCCAATCAGTCACTAACTGAGTCTATAGTAGCACCTTGTAATTCCTCCACAACTAACCTAATGGCTACATCTTCATATTCCACACCTATCATGCCATAGGCTATGTTGAAGGCTACAATATGTTCATCAGGATGAACTCTCTCGTCACCAAAGAATTTGGGGAAATTCTTCCTTTAACTACATGGTAGCTCATGTAAAGGTGAAGTAAGATTGAGTGGGCTATAAGAGTTACCCCAAGGGCCTTAAACCACCATGATTTGATTATGAAAAATGGGGATAACAAATTTGGGTGGAGTATGTATTGGCAAAGCTCTGCTAATAGTACAAAAAGAAGCTCTACCTTGTGTTGGTGACCTGGTATGGGTAGGAGGAACACTCTTGGATCATTGAACTTGAAGTTGGGGAGGGAACAAATCAACTTTTCCCTACTACACCAACTCAAAAATAGGATCAAAAACACCTTGAACTCTCTAGCTTCTAGTATAGCATGGAGTTGTCAGATTGTAGAATAAAAATGGAAAAGAACTGGTCCTGCTTCAACTTGAAGCTTGAGGCTTCAAACTGTGTGCTCTTCCCTAATGGAGTCACCAAAAAACTATTGGGTGAATATCGTGTCACTAGTTAACTGATGAGAAAAATAGGTCTCTTTAACTACAACATAGGGAGATCAGTCAGCTAGATGTGTAGGTTTACCACATCAAAAGGGGACAGATCTCTCCTCTCATCAAGGGGAGGTTCCCTTATAACTATGAGGAGATATATACTATATGTATAAGTAGAAAATAACACTCAGGGGTAGGACAACACCATCCATCTCTCTTTTTTTAGAGATGATGTTCACAAACAAAGGAGAAAATCTTGGTAAAAACACTGAAGGTACTTCTCTTCTTTCAGAAGTAATCTTGCAAAAAGTAGCATGAGTTCTATTAGGTAGTAACAAGTAAAAAGTAACAAAGGCACAATAACCAACATGATGAAATGGAACACAAAGTCTCCACCTCAACTACCCAAAGAGTAAAATATGAAAGTTAATGGGAGCACAAAGTCATCCCCATATCCTTTACATAGAAAGAAACTAAAAACACACTGAAGACAACTGTGACAACACAAAGTCTTTCCACAACTGGCTTCAGGACACCTTCCTAATTACTTCCACTAGTTCTACTTATTTTAATAAGATGGACAAGAATGCATTTAGGAAATAAACATAAGAACAATCTCCTAAAATGACATAAGCTATAATAGCACAAAGTTTGAAAGTCACTTTATTTCTCATTTAAACAAATAAATATGATGAAAAATTTGAGCTCAAAGTCTTAGTAATCGCCTCTCAATTTTGGTAGAGTTTTGCTTCTATAATCAAAAATATTTCCTGTGCATAAAGTAAGAGTACAATATATAATAGCCAAGAAAGTCTTGGCACTTTGTTTCATGTAGCGGCCCATGTTGCATTCAATGCCTTCAATGCATTTTTAGTTTTGTCAAAGAGGTCCATGTTAGATCAAGGCGGCCACCTTAACTGTGGCATGTTAATTCATCTCAAATGTCTTCTCCTGGGCCTGGGCCATCTGGTCCTTTTCCTAATGTCTATGCAGCTATCCACTTTGCCTTTACTCTAAGGGAGACAAACAGGCCATGCCTTCAATGTTTAAAATCTCAAATATCTACTTGGTGGATTGTTCCACCTACCAAAAATAACTCCTATAGATATTTCTAGTCTTTCCCTCTTTGTCTCTTCCTAGTTTTGTCTTTTCTTGGAACTTGAGCTCTCAAGGCTATCTTCCTAGCTTTGTTGGCTCTTTTAGCTCTTCTCTCAATGTTCTTCCTTTTGGCGTTAAGGCCTTTAAATGCATTCAAGTCTGTGCTCAAGCTTTTAAAGATCAATGTCTATTTCATTGCCATGAAGTTGATGTTCACGCGCCCGTCACCACTTGGAAAGCCAAAGGCTAGTTTGTTGCCCTAAATTTGATGCCTGTGGGGACGTCACCAGACATTTGGATCCCAATAGCTAGTTCATGGTGCTTAATCTTTACATCTTCAGGCCCATCACCCTCCTTGGCAATTCCTTCAGCTTTTTTGTTTGATCCTTCCCGAAGGGGAAGAATCTCTTCGGGGTCTTGAGAAAGGCCCATTTTTTGGTCAGCGAGAGCCCCCCATAAGGGTACCTACCCTTCAGGGTTCTTTGGGTTCAATTCCTTCAAACAAAATATATGAAGGAATTCCTTCAGACATTTTATCTGAAGGAAATCTTCTCACTTGCTTTCAGTCAGCTTTCCCTTCTGGCAAATTCCTTCAGACAAAAGTCCAAAGGAATTCCTTCAGACATTTTGTCTAAAATAATTCACTTTGTATTTTGCCTTGCACAAATCTAAAGGAATTCCAACTTTTCTGCCTTGTTCATTTTTTTGAAGAAAATATCTTTGTCTACTTTTACTTACTACCCTCCACAAGGGCACTCAGCATTGGTTCACTGCCCTCCACAAGGGTATTTTGCCTTGGTTCACTACCCTCCGTAAGGGTACTTTGGCCTTTGGGATTTGGGGCTCTCCTTTGAACCATTTGATTGAACCAAATTTGGTTCAAGGGTTCAACATTTCATTCCTTTGTTCCGCTCATTTAATTGACCACTTAAACCAACCACATTAAACCAAACACATTGAACCAAACTACATTGAGCCAAACATGTTGAACATTTGAACCCATGAAACTTTTTGGTTCAAGGTTAAACGGTTCAACGGTTCAATCTTCCTTCTTTTAGCTAAGTCTTTTGAAGCCATTGAACTTGTTGAAGCGGTTGAACTTTGAACTTTTGCCGAAGTTCTTAACTCATTAAGCTTGTCAATGCCATTGAACCTTTGAACCTGTTGAACCTTTAAAATTTTTGAACCATTTTGGTTCAAAGTTCAACGGTTCAATGGTTCATTCCTTTGTTTGAATCTTTTCGATGGACCTTTTGGTTGAACCTCGACGTTGAACCAATCTTGAAATTGCCTAAGTGGGGAACTTGTTTTTTACCTGTAGAGTCCATAGAAATGAACCTACATAGTCCGTAGAAATGAGTTTGTAGAAACTAGTCCATAGAACCAAGAAACCAACCTACAAAATCCGTAGTTTTGTCTAAGTCTCCTGAGCTTTGAAAGAGTCTATAGATTCCAGCCTGTGTGGTCCGTAGAAATGATTCCATAGAAATAAGCCTTTAGAGTCCATAGTTTCAGGCCTGTAGAGTCTGTAGAAATCTGAAAAAGATTGAATAATGGAGAATTTGAATACTCTGAATAATCTTTGAGAAGGGAAGAGAGAATTTTGGCTTGCAGGACCAAAATAGTTCATGTGTTGTCCCAAAAAGGAGTGATATATTTTGGGAACAACACAATTCACCCTCAAAACCTTTGAGGAGATTTCTCACTCAAAAAACCATGGGAAGTGTTTTGATTGATCAAAAGGGTGTCAAGGCTTTCATTGGCTGAAGGTGGTAGTTCAAGTTCATTTAATGACCCATGATAGGTATTGTTTTTTTGATGGCATGCTTAAACCATTCTTTGGGGTTACCTCTCTTCTTCTATACATCCTAGTATCTTTCCCTTGGTTGGGGTTCTCAACTTTTGGATTCTTAGCATTTTATTTTCTTAAACAAGGATACTCATCGACACTCTTGCAAAAGTGTGTTCATTTGATAAGGTTAAAGCTTATCATAATATTGTAAGAACTACCTTTTAAAGTAATAGGATAAACTCTTTTACTATCTCTTATTTTTAATTAGTGTTTAGCATGCTTGTGTATGTTGAATTTGTGAAGGATATTTTTCTTAGTTTATTATACTTCTACTTGGATTTTTAAAGGTGTCTTTAAACTAAATTGAATGTATGGATTAGTGTTCTATTTGGGACCTCTTCCATGAAATATTTATGCAATTAGTGAGATTAAATAAGCCATAGCTATCTTTTGTTAATCCAATGTGTGTTCAAACTTATGTGAGTGTCCATTCAACTTTGGTGAAACACCCCTTTAGCTTTCTTAGGATCCTTTATCATCTTTCTAACCCTTTCCATGTGAAATATTAGTTTAGCATTAGTTTTAGGTGAGTATCAAGAGGAAGTCAACCTTCTCTGAAAGTTTAGTCCCAACATAGGTTTTATATAACCTAGGATTATCCCAATATTATAGATTAGTTGGAGAGAGCCTAAAGAACCCTCTCTAAGGGTAAAAATTAAGCCTTTAATAGTTTTTGACATGCTCAGTGGGATATTCCTTGATTAGTTTCCTAGATGGATCCCTTGAATTTACATACTTGTCCTAAGCACTTTTGATACCCCATAGGGCTTATATAATATATTCCATGCTTCAAATGTCTAAAAACACATCATAACCTATGTGATTAATCAAATCATTCTAGAGATTCTTATGTGGACCAAAAAATGGCTAACATCTTTGGTAACTCATAGGGAAGCATGCCTGTTATGCTTTGAGAACCCAAACCATTTGTCTTATCTAGTCCATTAGGTATGGATTCATTATCTTTTTTAACTAAATTGAACCTCTCTTTTGAAACATCAAGGATAAAAATAAACAAAACACAATAAAATTCTTGAGGCACTTTGGAAAAGGGACCAAAAAAATAGAAAAGAAATATGTACAGGGCACCAAGATGAAAGCATAAATCTATTCTACTATGTAAAATAGGTTACAATAGATGCAATTATTTTCTAATAATAGGGCTTAAAATTAATTCCATTGAATGGGATGGGTATTACCTCTCTATCTAGTTAGGCAAGCTAAAAATCATTTTTTTCTTTACATCTATGGATCAAATAAGGACCACTCCACAAGCTGTCAAACTTGGTGTGGTTGCTTGATTTGGCCTTATTCAAATCCTAGTTGAGGACCAACTCCCCTTCCTTAATTCTCTTTACTATAACAATTTTTCTAAAATCCTTCTTGACTTGAGCTTGATATGATTTCAAAGTTTTCAAAGCAAGATCACTAGTCTCTTCCAGCTCCATGAGTTCTACCATCCTCACATTCATGGTCCAACATACGCAGTTCAAGAGAGATAGGCAAGTTAGCTTCCATTCCATACACAATAACATATGGAGAATTACCAATGGTATTTTTAAGAGTCATCCTCTCAGCCCACAAGGCTATCTTTAGCTTGGTGTGCCATGTTCTTTAATTTTCTTCCATGGTCCTCCTAATTATCCTCAACAAATTCTTCTGTGTGGATTCTAATAGTCCATTTCCTTGAGGGTAGTAGTTTAAATAAGTGTTGAGGTATATTCCTATATTGAGATCCCACTCACTTATCTTTATATCAAGGAATGTCAGTCTATTATCAGAAATTATGGTGGCTGGGACACCAAACCTAATTACAAGGTTGTCATAGAAATCCTAGATTACAAACTTGATATCTTCCACCCACCTGGTGAAGTAGTAATTTGCAATGAGCATCCATATATTCCCTACACTTTATGATGTATTGATCATCCCTATGAAGTCTAGCCCCCATTGGATGAAGACTTGCTCCACCTGAATAGGATTAAGTGGAAGGGCTTCTAAATTTTATTTATTACAAAGAAGGCACACTTTTGGAATTTTCTAACCCATGCATGAGCATCTTTGAAAATTCTATCCTATTAATAACTAGCCCTCATTACTTTTTCTACGGTGGTTTTGGGTGCAAAATGGCCTCCTACAAGTCCATCATGGAACTACTCCAAGATTTTGGTCACCTGGTCATCATCTATGTATCTAACGAGTACCCCATTGAGGTCCTTATTAAAAATAACAACATAAACTAATGCATAATATATAGATTGAAGCCTAAAATACCTTATTTTATCTTTATCCAAACCTTGGGGGCATTCTCCTATTGCTAAAAAGTGAGTCATATTTTGGAGATAACTCATTTGAAGTGGAAGTGAACCTATTTGTGAATTATCTTGGGTCACTAAAATAGCTTCATTATCATTTTGGAGGTCATTCACCTTGTGCTCACATAAGCCCTTGCCCCTGACCAACTTGGTGACCCTAATCTCTATGTCATATTCTATAACCTTTGTGATCTAACCTACTCTCTTCTCACTTAAAAATTTGTTAAGGAGGAAATCCCTAACTCTAGGATAAGACACCATAAGATGGATCTTGATATTGGAGAGCATGGGCCTAAACTTATTAAGGCTTCTCAATGATGAAATTAACAATGCAATGATACATAGACTGGATCTAGAAGAATTTTAATAAGCAAAGTGTAAATAGAGCACAATGATGAATGAACACACTATACACAATATTTATCATGGAAAAACCTCAAAGAGGTAAAAAAAACCTAGCAAGTTATTTTTCATTGACAGAGAAACAATATACCTTAATATAACTCCAACTTCTCAATTCTTTTTAGCAAAGTCTTCACAAGCCTTTTTAATAAATCAAATATCTCACAAATGTCAAGATATCAAGTTGTTATTCACCATAGCATTAAAATCATATTTATAGGTAAATATGAAATGATGTGACCATTTTAAATAATTGATCCAACCATCCCGAATAAATAAAAAGAGCCCGATTAATTAATATCCTAAATAAACTATATGTGATTTAATATATCAGTTTAATAAAAACTTATTAAATAATTAAATAAATATAATATGGTTATGTATTTACACAAGGTTTCTACCTCATAGTAATAAATAACTTATTATTATTATTTAATTAATTAGAAGAATAGGCTAAGGGTTAAATTACCACTTAGTCATTAAAAATGATCTAACACTCCCCCTTAATGTTAAGTGGAAATAAATTCTGTAGTCATCATAAAGGAATTATACTATGTGCAAATTTCAAAGATTTAAAAACCTTCATCATGCCAAAGGTCATCTTTTGAAATAAAAGATATTACAATCCATAAATGATTCAAAAGTAAGTTTAGGCTAGCATGATTATGAGATTATATCTTACTATTTCTCATGAAAAAATCATTGAGCATATTTGGAGCCTTTTATAACATAAGGATCTCCATTATAAATTATGCTTTTAATGTATTAGGGTACAAAAGTAAAACTTCCACATGAATTTTACTTAAATCAAATAACTTCCACACGAAGTTTTTAAAATGATTTAAAAATGAGAAGAAGTATAGATAAGTAACAAATGGTTTCTATTAGGTGTAATTATCATGCACACCCCTTGTCAATGGCAACTTTGAGAGGCCTAGCATTGCACAAAACTGACAAAACTTGGTACCACTATGTGGCTTTATGAATATGTCTTCCACTTTTTCATCTATAAGACAAAACTATAAATATATATCATTATTTATTTATTTATCCTAGATGAAATTCACTTGAACTTCAATATGTTTAGTTCTTTGGTGATGCACTAGATTTTTCATTAGAGCTATACAATTTTGGTTATCATAATGAAAATTGGTACTCTGAGAATCATCCAAATGAAGTTCTCCCAAAAACCTTCATAGTCACATGGATTCTTTAACAACTTTCATGGCACTTTTGTACTCTAATTCTATAGAAGAGAGAGACATTAGGTTGCTTATTGTTGATCTAAGTGATAGCACTTGCACCAAACTTAAACACATATCCAAAAGTAGATTTGAGATCTAAAGTATCATTAGCATGGTGAACATCACAATAACCATATAATTTATAATTATCATTAGAAGAATAAAATATACCATAATTAATTGTTCCTTTGATATAATGAATAATATATTTAGCTAATTTCTAATGATCCAAATAAGAATCTTGCATAAATCTAAAAGTAACATTGACAGCATATGAAATATATGGCCTAGTAATGGTTAGATAAATCAAACTTATACTAAGTTATCTATACAAAGTAGAGTTATCTTTTTCACATGCAAGTTTAGGATCAATTTAAAAACCAACTTCAATAGGAGCAGAAGAATAATAAAAAAAAAAGCATGTTAAACCTAATAAGAAGGTTATGTGCATACTGAGATTATGATACAAAAATTAAATTTTTATCTTGAAATATAACCATTACTAAAACATGATGTAGAATGCCTAAATCAATAATTTAAAACATTTGACTTAGTTTATCCTTATACTTATAAATTAAACTAGTTAAATCACTAGTAATTAGTAAATCATCAATATATAATATAATTAGAATCAAATGACCATTTTTAACTTTAACAAAAAGATCATTATCTAAAAATAAATTAGAAAAACCTAATTATTTGAAAAAATAAGTAATTTTAGAATAGAAAGTTCAAGGACTTATTTTAGACCATTTAAATATTTCTTTCATTTGCAGACATAATGTTCTCTATTAGGGTCAGTGAAACCTTTATATTAAGTCATGTATATTTTTTATTTTAAATCACCATTTACAAATGTATTATTGACATCCATTTTGTAGATAAGCTAACCATTTTTGGTTGTAAATACAATAAGAAGTCTAAAAGTACTTTTTTTTACTATAGTAGCAATGGTTTAAACATAATTAATCTTGAGTTTTTGAGTAAACCTGTGAGTAACTAATTTAGATTTAAACTTGTCAATTTTACCAATTGAATTATAGTTGATCTTATAAAGCCATCTACAACTGAAAATATATATTTTAGGTGGAGGAGAGATAAGGTCCCATGTTTGATTTTTAATTAAAGTATTGAATTCAACTTGCATAACAATATTTCATCTATCATCTTACGTGGCTTCCTCAAAATATTGAGGTTCACATTCATACATATTCATTAATACATGATAAGAATGTTGACTTCTAGTTAATTTATTAAGGTTATTAACATTAGAAAATTGGATTAGGGATTCATACATAGTCTTTTAAATTGAACATAAAACTCAAAGGTTTCCTCATATTCTAAGTTATTCATAACTAGATAAACTTCTTCAAGGGCATCTATTTCATCATAAGGATAAACATGAAAGTCAAGTTCATCAATAGAAGAACACTGAGGAATATCTATAGAGGGCTCACAAAAATATTTTTCAAGGATAAGAACATTCATATTTTCAATAATATGATGTTTAGAGGGATCATACACTCTTAAACCTTTTGTCTTACCTCCATATCCTACAAAAATGCAATAATAAGAAGTGGGGTCAATATTATTCCTTTTAACTTTAGGGACAAAGATAGAAACAAGACTGCCAAAAATCCTAAGATGAGCCATACTAGGTTTCTTCTTAGTCCACATTTCTAAAGGGGTAGAAAGATGCAAGGCTTTGGTAGGGACTCTATTTAGAATATTAATAGTATTGTTCATGGATTTGGCCCATAAGAATTTAGGAATTTTTTTAGATTACAACATAGTCCTAGCCATTTCTATGATGGTGTGGTTTTTCCTTTTAGTAATAACATTTTTTTGAGGGCAATAGGGAGTTGTTAATTCCCTTTGAATACCATAACTAATACAAAAAGAATAAAATTATTTACTAACATATTCTCCACCATTATTAGTTCTTAATCTCTTAATAGAAAAATCAAATGCATTTTCAACATAATCTTTGAATTTTAACTTAGACAAAACATAAAATATATATTTAATGAAATAAGACCAAATAATTCTAATATAATAATTAATAAATATAATAGTATATAAATAGTCATTAAGAGAAATAAATTCAAGAGGTCCTAAAAAATCACTATGAATTAAATGTAAAGGATAAGAGGAGTTTGCATCATGATTCTTGTGAAAGGGGTTAGTATGTTGTTTACCACGTAAAAAACACTCATAAGTTTCATGATGAGAGGGGATAAAAGGAAGTCCAACAACAAGATTATTCACAGACATATCATGTAAACTTATAAAATTAATATGTCCTAATCTTTCATGCCATAATTGAGATTCAGTCTTATTATGAGATGAAAGTAAACATGAATAAGAAGGAGAGAAGATATATAAACCATTCTTTTAAATACCTTCAATAATCAAGGAATTAGATTGATTTTTAATGGACCAACTATTTTGAAGCAATGTTATAATGAAATTATCATTAGTAAGTTGAGAATAAGATAGTAAATTATTTTTAAGCTTAGGTACATAGAAAACATCATTAATAACAACATTTGAAATTTTTGTTTTTCTATGTTTAGTTGTTTCTAAAAATGAATTATCTCCTAAGTAAATTATTTTAGAATATCTATAAAATCATACAAAATATTAGATAATCATGTAATATGGTGTGATTCACCACTATCTAAAATTCAATCATTTTCATTTAAAGCAAAAAAGCATTATATAAATTAATAACATTCAAATCTTGATTGTTATTTTGACTAAGATTTTGATTATTCTACTTGTTTTGATTAGTTTTCTTCCCTTTATTATTTTTAGAATATTTATTGTTAATTTTATCCTTTTTTTTTATAATAGGTTTCCATTCTAAGACCAAATTTACCACACAAATTATAATTTCCATTGAATTTAGGTTTATGATTCTTATTACCAATTTTCTTATTCTCATTTTTTCCTTTACTAGAGTTAGGGTTAGATTTCTGGGTTTTGTTATTATCAAAAACATTATTTAAGGTGATAAGTGACTAAGTGGAATTCTCTTTAGAATCAAAATTGGTCGTTATTTTCTCTTCTTTAATTAGGAGAGCAGATAAACTGGTAAGATCAAGGATATCTTACTTAGTTTGATACTTTAAATTCAAAATTGAAATGAAATTTCTAAATTTTTCATGAATATTTAATTGAATGGTCAAATAAATCAACTTATCTTGAATTAAATTACAATTAAAACCATATAACTTAACTTTAGTGTTATTAATTTTATCTAAAAAAATCATAACTTTTCATCACCCTTCATAGGTGATGTTATCAATTCAAAGATTAACTTAATTATCTTTGAGAGAGAAGTGCCCTCATGCATGGATTAAATAATTTTATAGGCTTCATAAGGATATTCTTGATTACCAATGTGGAGAAGGAATTCATCCTTAACACTTTTCAAAATAATGGACATAGCTTCCTGTGATTTTTGTTGAAATACATTGGTAAGCTCAGGGGTCACATGTCATCCAGATAGGGCTTGCTCAGTCCCAATGATAATATTCCATAATTTAATGGATATGAATTTAGTTTTAACTCAAATTTTTTATAAGTTATAGTTATTTCCATTAAGCATTTGGGATTTATCTAAGGAAAAGTGAGGTGAAGCCATGAATTCCCTTTAAACACAACATTATCCAAATGATTAAGAAATAACCTTTTAAGTGTGAATTTAAAATTTATTGATATTTAAAATAAATTAAAAAAATTAAATACACACTATTTGTTCAAATTAAATCTTGATAAAGCAAGAAATTTTCACAAATTTGTGACAATGTAAGGGGTCACAAGTGTCGAAAAAATAAGAACAATTTTATGATTTAACCTTTTTAAATGAAATTTTCTGAACTATTTCTAAAATAAAGTGAATTGATCATGCAAATATATTTAGATATACAATTTATATGATAACTAAATTAAAAATTTTAAATAAAGTTTCACAATTCTAAGTGTCGAAAGAGTCGCACTCATAATGACCACATAAGCACAATTATTAAAAAAAGGTGTAAAAACAAGAATATAAATCTTCAAAACAAAAAAATTACCACACTAATACATTTTAAATGTTACAAAACCTTAAGATTGATTAACAACATGACTATGGTTGACAAGGTTTTGACTATGTCAAATGTCGTTAAAAACTAGTCGACAAGTCAATGATTTTGCACATGAGAAGAGGCATGTAAACCCAAAAAAAAAATCTAATTGATAATTTTTGAAAAATAATACTTGATAAATTAATTTGATAAAATATAATTTTGTGGTAGTGTGATTTGAACACTAGACCCCTTTCTTTACAAGATTCTAACAAAAGAATAGAAGCCAACTCTTCTATACTAAAGTTTGAAAGATTGCATGCACAAAATTAAATATAGTTTTTTAATTTTTAAATTAAAAAAATGTATATGTATAAATAAATTTGCATGTAAAATTGAATCTATAAATAAAACATGGATATTTATTTTACTTTTTGATATAAATGATTTAAATAAACATGGGGGCCACCATTTTTGAATGGAATTATTGAATTAAAAAAGTAAAATATTTTTTAAATATTTCAAATGAACTTTATACTTACCTTGATGTTTCCTATAGATGACAATGGCACAAAAAGGAGGTAGGGGTGGAGTTGGAGAGAGAGACAGGCCTTTACAGGTCTTCAAATTTTGTAGATCTCCATAAAATCTCTTTCTAATTCCAAACAAGCACTCAAAAAAAAATTGGTGCCAAAAATAGAATTTTCTACTCTCCCTAGCCATATAAAGGTAGTAATAGACGAGAGATAAAAATTATAAATGAAGATCCATAGCTCTTGAGGCCTTTAAAATTTGCAAGAGGTCTTCAATTTGCAAAACTAAGTGATTAGAGCTTTCATGAGACAATTTCATGCAGAAAATGATGAGTTTAAATTTTTCCTCAAGTATGCAGGCCATACAATGACATTTCAACTACTCAAAAAAATTTATAAATCATTTACATATGCTTTGAATGATTTCCAAAGAGTTTTATAATGATAAATATCTGCTATTGTAAGTCTTACACACTCTGTATCATCACAGCAGTGATTGCATTGATTTCTTTAGACATAGAGCCATACTATGGACCGTACAACTTCAAAAAACCTCAAAATTTGAATATAACCTACTTTGACTAAGATTTGGGGCAAGATATTAATTTTTGGATATGCTTTCCAATCAAAATCTTCTCCATGTGCTCTTATACCATGATGAAGTTAAAAATGAAGCAATACACAGACTGGATCTAGAAGAATTTTAATAAGATAAGTACAAATAGAGCACACAGATCAATGAACACACTATACACAATATTTATCTTAGGAAAACTTCAAAGAGGTAAAAAACCCCATCAAGTCATTTTTCATTGATAGAGAAACAATTTACCTCAATATAATTCCAACATTGCACTTCGTCTTAACAAAGTCTTCACAAACCTTTTTAATAAAACAAATATCTTACAAATGTCAAGATATCAATATGTTATTCACCATAGGATCAAAACCCTATTTACAGGTAAATATGAATGGAGGTGACCATTTTAAATAATGGGACCAACCATCTTGAATAAATAAAAAGAGACTAGTTAATTAATATCTTGAATAAACTTTCAATGATTTAATACCCCAATTTAATAAAAACTTATTAAATAAATAAATAAATATAATATGTTTATTTATTTACATGAGGTTTCCACCTCATGGTAATAAACAATTTATTATTATTCAATTGATTATAAGTATAGTCTAATGGTTAAATTACCACTTAGTCATTAAAAATGCTCTAACACTCAAGGCTACAAGAACTTGTTTCTCAATGAAAGTGTACCTCACCTTATATCCTTCCAACCCTTGACTAAAAAAATAAATTGATTTCTTGATTGCTTTACTATTCTTATATATTAGCATATCTGATATGTTGTCAATGTTATTGTAGACACCGAAATCGTGTCAACTCCCCTGGTCATCTCCCATTTTATTCTCCCTCGCATATTTAACCCCTGTCGACCATTTTTCCCACTAGCCTTAACCCTGGCAGCTTGTCAAAATGAGCAAAAGACTAAAGTTCGTCTCTACCCCCATTCTTCATCTGTCAACCACGATCGCCACCCGACCGACATCGCCGACGTCGGTCACTTATCGGCCAACGTCGACGGTCCTGCCGACGTCGGTTCTCCTTAACACTGCATTTTCGATCCAAACACAGGAACCGTTATTTCGTTACCCGTTATCCATTCGGTTCCCAATTAGTTTCCCAATCAGTTATCAAACCGTCCCTTGCCTTCATCCATAACCAGTTCATTCATTCAATAGGACTCTTGCAATCAATCAACTCCGGCAATCAACCATCTCTTGCATCCAACCAATCTGCATTCACTCTCTCCAGCACAGGTATCCTGCTTCAGTCATTTGGTAGCATAGCGACAATGTCAATCACGTCTCCAACTTCATCTTCAAGCGTATAACAGGTAAGTATCTTGCTCTGTATTTTATTTTTCTCTGGTTATTGTTTTTTATTTACTGCTATCACCCTGGATCTTCAGACTGTAGCCCCGAGACTTGACTTTCTCCTTTACACCTCTGCCTACTATCCCCTGACTACATAGTCTTTTAACTCTGTTCAAACTTCCTGCACAAAACCCCAAACAAAACAACAGACCTTTTGCAAACCCCCAGACCCTGTCCAGACTAGACCAGACTCTGTCCCGACTCGACCAGACCCGACCAAACCCGCCCAAGCTCTGTCCAGAACTATTGCCCCGACTGACGCCGGCACCTTAACCGACGTTGGCATCTTCCCCTGACCGACGCCGGCACAGAGACCGACACCGGTGACTGTGCAGAACAGTTCACTGAATATCAGGTATGCATTTGTGTTTTCATCTTTTATTTACTTTCATTATATCTTTTCATTATTTCCATTTCTGGCAAATATTTCTGTTTTAATTAGTGGGTTGATATCTTTCTAGGAAGTCTTCATACTTCTGGGATCAGGCGTTTGCTTGACAACCCACCGTCTCTTCGTCTAACATTTTTTCGTGTTTAGTCTATTTTTCTTTGCAGGTGTCATTCCTCCACAGCCAAAGAGGAGTACCTTTCAACGTCTGATTTCGGTGTGCACGACTACAATCAGGTATCTTCTATCCTTGACCATCTTTTAGTTTCTTAATTCTTCTTTGAATGTAGAAAGCGATTTAGCGTAGAAACATTCTGGCATGCCCGGTGGGACCCTAGGTTCTTCCGTGGGTTCCTTTTTATTTTCGTTCATATAGGTGCATTAGGTTCCTTCCTTTTCGCCTCCTTTCATCTCTTCTTAAACGACATCATAAGCAGGACTAAAAAGAACTTTTCTTTTCTTTCTTGCACTTCTAGACTAGTCAAAACTCATATTCTTCGACTCTTTCTCCATTCGTCTTCATACGAACAAACATTTCGACTTGGGCATTAAAACACTTTGCATTCATTTCTGTTTGCTTGCATCTCTTAGACCACACATAGTAATTAAATTGCATATTAAATTAATCTAGATCACTTGATGTTACACGACCAAACCACTTACACAAAACAAACATTTTAACTTATCTGAGACAAGGCTCGACTGGGATTTCATCCCCCAGTGGATACCTTACCCGTCCTGGCGATCTTACTTGGATTTCATCACCAAGGAGAAAGCCCACTCCGTTCTCTGGCGGAGCCTAATCTCTAGGGGAAGTATATTTTGGCTAAGCGAAACCAGCTAACCACTGGAATCGTGAAGTGAGGGGAGCTTGCTCCTTAGCACCAGGCCTTGTACGAAACCTAACACAGACTTTTTGAGCACCATAAAAAAACCCGAAACCATCCATAGACTGCTTCTTCTAAGAACTAACTGAAAAGCCAATCTTCCTCTACACACATTCTAAGGCATAAGCCACTATAATCCTAATAATTTATTCCTAGGGTTTTAGGATCTGCTTGTGTCTTCATCTCTTTTTAGTTCTTATTTGCTTGTTTGAGCTTGTGAGGACGTTCTTCCTTGCCTTGAATGGTTCTGGCTCGTAGCCAAGCCAAGGCTCTAGTCGATCACGTGAGGCATCATCCTCTTCCGTCTACCCCACCTATAACCAGCCCTATAATGGAGTTCAACTCGAAAACTGAAAGAACTCCTACTAGACCATCTCTGACCCAAACACCTATTGTCCCAAAAGGGGACCAAGATTTCACACGATTCTTGGACCTCAACGTAAAAGCCTTGCAACACTATCTCATGAATAGCCGAACGCGAGACCCCTTGGGCAATCCAATTTATGAAATGCTGACCTCTTTTCTCGAGACTGCAGCCGTATCAACGGCGTCCGTAGTTCAACCCTTAGACACCCAGGCTGTTGCCTCAACCAATGACCAACCTTTTACCAACCATCTAAGTGTGGCCTCTCCCTTCATGGTTGGGCCCACTTCCACTGGGGTTTCGGCCCCCTATCAATCTCAGCCCACTCAACCACTTTCTACCCCCTTTCAGAATATGGTCATCTCTATTCCACCTACCCTTGCTCCTATCAACACTAGGGTGGCTACCTATCCATTAGCCCATGTTACCTCTAACCAACCTCCCACAACAACGTCGAACCTAGCCATGCCTTCTACCCAACCATCCTTAGTCACCTCTTCTATCCCTACGACTAGTCATCTGTATGTTGCACCCTTACTGGTACAACTGACTACGTTGTATACCTCTTCTAGCCTCTTTCAAGCGCCTTACAATCTAGGAGGTGCTCCACCCTCCAATCCGTCAGTAGATATCATCAAAATGCTGATGGATAGAATGTCCAACCTAGAGACCTCCATTTTTGGCTCATGCAATACTCTCTCATACGAACAAATTTGCAATGAGCCCATTCATCCTTCTGTCCCTATCAGACCATATCCCAGCCAGTGGGAACTTCCTAAGTTTTCTCATTTTCAAAGCAAGGAAGACCCACAACAACACTTACAGGCATTCAGACATGCCAGTTACCTTATCGCCCACGACGATGCATTGCTTTTACACACGTTTCCCATGTCTCTCTCAGGTGTTGCACTTGACTGGTATAGCTCCCTTGCCAGCCATTCCCTCTTCACGTTCACTCAGCTGGCTTAGCTCTTCCTCGATCATTTCTCTATCAATATCACCAAGAAGGTCTCCATCACAGACCTCTATTCTATTTGCCAGTTTGAGGATGAAACCATTGCTGATTTCATCGCTCGGTGGAGGGGCCTTATCAATCAACTCTCATTTTCCTTACCCCAGCCTGAGCTTATTGAACTTTTCTCTCAAGCCTGTGTTAGACATATTTCTTCCACCTTGAGGGTTCAAACCTTCTGCACTTTTGATGAAGCCTTCACGATGGCCCGTAAACTTGAGTTACGTGCCATCGAGGAGAATAAAGTCAAGTTGCGGAGCAAGAATCCCAACTCCAAAACCAATGACCCCTCTTCTAAGCCTTCCTCATCCAATCCTAAATCTAAAGCTTCAGCAAATGTTGTGGTTGTTAGATCTTCTTCCTCTTTGCCTTCAACTAATCAACCTGAGCCATCCACATTTATGAGTGCCACTTGCCAATTTCAGCAGAGATACATACAGCGATAGTTTACTCCACTCGAAGAATCATACGCGTCTATGCTAGAAAAACTCATCAAACAAGGGGCCCTCAATCTCCCCCAGATCTGACCACCACCACAATTTGATCCCTCACGCACCATCCCTGCGTGGTATAGGGAAAATGACTTCTGTAACTACCACCGTGTTAAGGGTCATGACACGGGCAACTGTAAAACCCTTAAAAACATAGTCCAAGACATGCTTGAAAAGGGTGACCTCATCCTCGACAATCCTAATGCACCCCCTAATCAGGGTATCGATATCTTCAAACAACCGTTCCCCAATCATCCACCAACTCAAAACAATGTCCAGGCCTTGATTGACAACTCTCATGAACATAACATTCAAACAGTCAATATGGTCTCGCCCTTCATTTCTAACCAACCTCAAGAGGTGAGTTCATCCATCAGTCTATCACATGTGGACGAACCTCTTTCTCCGGTTAGTTCTCCGTCAACCTCTCTCATCTTGGAGGATGCTTCAACCTTGCCAGCACCGCCAATTTCACCATCTTCCTTCTTGCTGCCCATGGAAGACCCAACATTTCCTACTCCTCGACCGCAAGTGGAGGGCACAATCATTCCTACCCTTTACCCGCTTGAGGAGCTTCATTCTCCAATTTCTTCTCCACCTAGGGAAGAACCTATCTCTCCTTTGTCTCCAACCAAGGACGAACCTGTCACGACTCCACCATGCCATGGGCCCGAGACTACTACACCCGTCTCACTTTCGGTCCCACAACCATCGATGTCTTCTCAAGAACCCAAACCTCATCCTGCATCTTCTCAACCATTTTCCTGACTAGTGGAGAAACTCAAACTTCTCCCTTCTAGGAAAGTGGAGCATCAGGGATTGTGGGAGCATCTCACAGCTCTTCAACAAGCCCGTGCCCTCTCATCTCATGCTGCTAATCCTCCCATGGTAAAACCTCTCAAGACTATCAACAAAAATCTGACTTTGACTTATAGACCGTCTACATCTCCATCAACCTCATCAAAACCAAAACTCTCATCTACCCCATCTAAACCAATCAAGTCACTTGGCGTTCGCCCCGTCTCCAACCTCACTCATCCACAAGTGAAGGTGGACTTAAACCAGACTTCAACCAATAGTAGTCTTCAATCCAAATCACAAAAGACTGCCAAACCACAGAGGCAAACGCCTCCTCTTTCATCACCATTTCCCTCCATTTTGGGCCCCCATCCTTCAACCCTAACCAAAGTCCTTCCCACTTCGACCTCTAATCAAAACTGGTTGCCTCCTTTGCTTCCTTTACCTACCGCTAGCCTACCCTCTCCCAAAAGGATGGTACCTCTCATGAAGAATGTACTGCCTCTGCCTGTCACCGCACCATCAACCCAGAAGGTGGTACGAAAACCCCCTCCAACATCTCCCAAGCAAAAGTCACTGGCATCGCATACATCGATGAGCACGGACCCTTTAGTGGGCTCATACTCTTTGATCTTGCAATGACTTTTGCAAACTTTCAGCATAACTCTTCCACCCATCAGGCCCTTCCAACCTTTCGGGTCTAAGCCCTCCTGGTTCAATGACATGAAGATTTTCTTATATCATCGTATGCCAGGACACAATACCAAGACTTACTGTGCCCTCAAGGCTGTCATTCGCCGTTATCTGGAGAAAGACACTCTTCTCTTTGAGGATACTTTCGACCACCCCCTGACTCCTCATAACCCTCCAACCTCTTCAAACCCATCCATATCTCATCAACCGGTTACAACCCCTTTATCACCTTCGCCTCCCATCTTTGAAATCAATGCCATTCACATCACCACTAGGTCACAAAAGGACAAGGCAAAAGAAAAATCCGCCATTCCTTGGACCTACCCTTTCATCAATCCACCTCAACCGCCTAAGCCTAATATTTCTATCCTTGGCACACCTCAACCCTCCTCTTCTTCTTCCTCTTCAAGACCAATCCACGACTCCATGTTGAAACAGCTTCACCAGACGCCTGTGAAGATGTCCCTCTATGACCTCATCCAAACCTCGCCTCAACATCGTCAAGCCCTCATCCAAGCCCTGTAGGCAGCGGAGGTCCTACCCGAGGACCCCCAACCACTTGCTTCCCTTGTCCACTCTTTAGCCCCTATTGCCTCCATCACATTCAGCGATTCTGAGATTCCCACATCCAACATGGAAGATCAGGATGCCGCCCTCTTCATCACCACCTATATCAATCGGACACGCATTAAACGCGTTATGATCGATGGAGGTGCCAGCATCAACATTATCTCCACCCATGCCTTTGATCAGTTGGCTCTTCCCAAGAATTGCGTCTCCAAAACTGACACAATCTTGTGCTCTTTTAATGACACTACTGCCACGACCATTGGCATAGTCATCCTTCACATTTGCGTTGGTCCACGCACAGTCCCGGAGCTCTTCTACATCATCGAAGGAGAGTTTCAATACAACATCTTGTTGGGCCGACCCTAGATCTGCGCCATGGCCTGTGTCCCCTCCACCCTGCACCGTTGTGTGAAATTTGAGCATGACGGGCAAGTCCACACCATTCCCACTGACCCTTCACCCTTCAAAACTTGCAACACCACCTACCATCCAAATGACGTCCTCATTCCTATCAAGCCATCAATCCTGACACCGCCTCCATCTGCAAAAGCTTCGACCAGTTCACAACAGGCGATCGCCCTTACACCTCCCCTTTAAGCGATGACCACAGACCCCATGGAAGACATCTTCCAAAGACTTTCATTGGGGGAGTATCGCTTGCTGACTTTAGACATGTTCCAAACTCCAAAAGAGTATGGACGCCTTCATCACAGCCCCAGTTATGACCATCGGATCGGGATGATCGTACCTTATGGTCCTCCTCACCTCCAAACCAACCTCATCTATGGGGGGCTCAATAAAGCTCCTACTGATGGTAATCATCTTTCTTCACCCCAACCTTTCACATCAGACTTTTCATTTCTTGGCAACCCCGCCTTTGCACACACTTACCTTTATAGGTGTGCATGGAAGGGTTTTGGTTTTGGACGCTATGAGCAGGGCTCCCATCAGCCTATCCAACCGCTCAACGATGATGATGCCAAGAAATGGTATGGCCTGGGATATCATGACCCCACTCAAGATCCTGTAGACCTTTGTCTCGAACCACTCATTGACCAATCTCCTCCACACTCGCCTATTCTGCCCCCTTCACCTACGGAGTCAGTGGTTTCCATTCCTCCTAGTTTTTTTTGTTTTTTTTTTGCATAAACACCATCAGCCTGAAACCCTTGACTTATCAGCTCAATGGGGTGTCCAAGTATCTCCCTCTCATTTTTCCTAGCATGATCAAAGATGAGTCGGCAACCATTCACACTGTCCACTGCGTTGATGATGATGCCATTCTTTCTTACATGGGTGCTGACGATTCTTTCATCCAATGCTCCCTCCCTTCTGAGACCCAGGTTATGTTAAATGAATCAACCATTGACATCAACCTTCCTTCTTCTGATGCTCCTTATATCTTAAAGATTGGCCAATCTTTAGACGCTCAGGAGCATCTTGACTATACCCAATTCCTCTCTGACCACAGCAAGGCCTTTACCTGGACTTACAGTGACATGCCTGGCATTGACCCCACCATCGTTACCCATAACATTGTCACCAAATCAGAGGCTAAGCCTGTCAGGCAAAATCTTCGAAAGATGCATCCTCGCGTTGCCCTCCTTGTCAAAGAGGAACTTCAACGTCTCCTTTCTGTCTCCTTCATCCAGCCCATCGATTATCCACAGTGGGTCTCTAACATCATCCCAGTCACCAAGACAACTGGGGGGATTTGGATCTGCACGGACTATCGTGACCTTAACCTAGCCTATCCTAAAGATGACTTTCCTCTTCCCAACATTGACCAGCTTGTTGATCTCATGGCTGGCCATGAGATGCTATCTCTTATGGATGGGTTTTCAGGATACAATCAAATCCTGATTGCTCTGGAAGATCAGCACAAGACCACTTTCATTACCCCATGGGGGACTTTCTGCTATCGAGTCATGCCTTTCGGCTTGAAAAATGCAGGCGCCACTTATCAGCGTGCCATGACCTACATTTTCCATGATCTCCTTCACAAAATCATGGAGGACTATGTGGATGACCTGCTCGGCAAGTCCAAGCTTCCCTGTGAACATCTGACCATTCTCAAAATCATTTTGTCTCATCTTCTTCAGTACAATGTTCATCTTAACCCCAAGAAATGTGTCTTTGGGGTCCTCTCTGGCAAGCTTCTCGGCTTCATCATTTTTTTCCATGGCATCGAGATAGATCCTACCAAGATTTGCGCTATCCTCGAAATGCCGCCCCTGACCAATCTCAAGCAGCTTTGTAGTTTGCAAGGCAAGCTCCAGTCCATTCGTCATTTCATCTCACAGATTTCTAACCACTACCAACCTTTTCATCATCTCCTTAAGAAGGACGTCACCTTTACATGGGATAAGGACTGTCAAGAGGCTTTTGAAGCCCTAAAACGCTATTTAGTCTCTCCACCTATTCTCATTCCACCTAAAGATGACCAACCCTTCTACCTTTATATCTCAGCCACTAATTATTCGTTAGGTGCCATGATCGCGCACTGAGACGAGCATCACCGTAAGCAAGCGGTCTATTATATCAGCCAAACACTGGTCGACTATGAAACTCGATATACCCATATCGAGAAACTCTATTTGGCATTAGTCTTTGCCGCTACCAAGCTCTGTCATTATCTTCTTAATCACAAGACCTTTGTCATCACCCACACCGACCCTCTCAAGTATATGCACTCGAAGCCATATCAGAATCAACGTATGGCTCGGTGGCTCATGCTGCTTGCTGAGTTCGACCTCGAATTCATCCACATAAATCTATCAAGGGGCAAACCATCACTGATCAACTAGCAGATGCCCCTCTTCCTAACAATCAACCTTCATAGTGTGAGTTTCCTAACGAATCTATTGTTGTGCTTTCCACTGATGACACCATCTATCAGATGACCATGTTCTTTGACAGCTCCAAATGTCAACTAGGTGGGGGTGCTGGGGTCATTCTCATCCCACTCGAAGGGGAGCCCATGCCTCTGTCTTTTAAACTCAACTTTGATTGTACCAATAATATGGCCGAGTACGAGACCTTAATTTTGGGACTTCAGACCACCCTCTCTCTCAGCATCAAGTCCATCAACATCTTTGGTGACTCGTAGCTCATCGTCAATCAGGTCAACGGTTCATACCTCTGTAAAAATGAAATCTTGCAAAGGTACAAAAACTGTGCTGACATTCTCCTTGCATCTTTCAACTATTTCCTCCTGCAGACTGTTCCTCGATCCATGAATAAGTTTGCTAACACCATGGCTTCTCTCGCTTCGCATATCCCATCTTCTTCATCTGCATCCAGACATTTTGTCACGGTGCGTCGTGTGCCGTTACCTTCATATATCTCTTCTCACATTAATCATGTCAACACTGTCAATTCTAGTCCACGAGATGATTGGTATAAGCAACTTGTGGACTTCTTATATTTTTTGTCATTCTTCCCAACCTCTCTAGTAATGCACGACGAGCTTTTATCAAGCGTACCGCTCACTATACCATGCTAGGGGGTCTTCTCTATAAGCGAGGCTTCAACGGCCTCCTTCTTCACTGTCTCACCTCCACTGAAGCATCTCAAGCCATTCAGCAAGTCCACGATGGGATTTGTGGCAAATATTTTAGTGGGAATTCAGTTGCCAAGCGCATCCTTTGTCTGGGCTATTATTGGCCTACCCTTCATCAAGACTGTAGCGATTATGTTCAGCATTGCATCAAGTGTCAGCAGCACTCTAGCTTGCTTCATCTTCCTAGTCACTCCTTACAAATCGCTCAAGATTTTTGGCCTTTTTCTTAGTGGGATTTAGATCTCATCGGTGAGATTAACCCTCATTCGTCTCTTCGTCATCAATCCATCATCACAGCCACTGAATATTTCACTAAGTGGGTGGAAGCCATTCCTCTCATCTCTACAAAAGCTGACAAGATCGTCAACTTCATCAACACCCATATCATCTATCGTTTTGGTGTCCCTCATAAAATCATCACCGACAATGGCAAGTCCTTCAAAAACAAGACTATCCAAAAGCTATGCGACTCATTCGGCATCAAGCTCAGTTTCTCTTCGCCTTACTACCCACAAGCAAATGGGCAGGCTGAGGCTTTTAACAAAATTCTCACTAAAATTCTCATGAAGGTAGTCAGCGACACAGGAAGGGACTGGCACATTCACATTCCCTTCACTTTGTGGGCCTACCGCACTAGCATCCGAACCTCTACGGGTGCTACCCCTTTTTCTCTCATGTACAGAACAGAGGCTATCCTACCTCTCAAAGTACAGATCTCGTCTCTCCACATTTCTCTACATGATATCCTTTCCAATGATGACTTTCATCAAGATCTCTTAGCTCAACTTGAGTTACTTGACGAGTGCCATCTTGCTGCCCTTAATCATCTCCATGTCTATCAACATCGCATCAAGTGCGCCTATGACAAAAATATGCGAGAACAAGATTTCAACATTGGAGACCTCGTCCTCAAAGAGAATCAACACGTGACCAATATGGAGTGAATTAAACGAGGCAAGTTTGCTCCTAATTGGATCGGACCTTTTATTATCACACACAAGTATGGATCAAGGACTTATCATCTATCCTCTCTTGATGGATGACCAGAACCTGAGCCTCTTAATGCGTTGCATCTACGACCGTTCTACTGCTAGTCGAGTACTCATCCACTTGACACTTAACTTGAGCTCGTCCCTTGAGCAATCCCCGTCCTCTTAGTCCTAATTCCTTTCAACCCTATTCCTCTTAACAATTCCTATAACCCTTTTATGATGTATGGATGCTTTGTCCTAATGAAAGGGAGCCCTTGACCTTCTATAATCTCATCCATGACTCACATTTTTGTAAAAACAAATCAAGATGTCACAATATCCATGGTCACTATATCAATATCAAAATCAAAAGGTAGATTGCTCCCTCGAAGGACAGCTGTACTATCATTGCTGTAATTAATAGACTGCTCCCTCGAAGGACAGCTATTCAAAAGCCCTTATATTAAACAAAAATCTAGACCACTCCCTCGAAGGATGGCTATGACTAATCTGGCAATAAACAACACTATTTTAGAAGCTTCCTGCATTGATCAGCTTCACAACTGACCACCAAGCAAATGACATCTCTATGCAGGCTTCCCGCATTGATCAGTTTGCACCTCAAAAAAAAAAAAAAAAAAAGTCATGGACTTGACTTATAGTTGTCTCCGGGTCTCCTATAAAAAGGGGAAAAGTTATCTCTGCTCTCAAAATGGGTTACCCTTTTTCCTCCTCCTATCACCTACTCAAGGGACTTTGAGCTCACTTTAATGTCAAAGTGATTCGATTACCACTCTAACATAACTATGGTCAACGACGTCACGCATGAATGGGGCTTTTGATTCTACTAACCCCTATCTATGTTGTCTTTTTGGTCCTTGTCAATGAAAGAGCAATATGCTTTTCACTTCTTCTGCACTTTGGTCACATTCACCTTCATCACTTATCCATCAACTCAACTCAACTCTCTTTTCAGACCACTTCTCATAGTCCATTTCACCCTAGTTTCTATGGACACCAATACACATGGAAATTATCGACCAGCCACAATTTATGTTAAGCATAAACCAATACTTGCTGAAGCATAAATAGACCTCAATTCATTTTTAGCATACATCCATCATGACTATGGAAAAATTGCTAGGGATGAAAGACCTCTTGACCAATGTTGCAGAATACACCATTTGGAAAAGGCTGCATCATCTCTTCTCCTCATCATTTCATCATGACCAAGACCAATCTATCGACCATTTTGACCACCTGTCTACTACTCGGACCCTTTGTCTGAACTACAGTGGTCTGAGGCCCTATGACTTGGGCTATGTAGGCAGCACTCAGATGACATGACTGTCTTCTGGGGTTAGCTCGACCACCCTCATTTGTTCATCTCTCTGATGGACAAACCTTCTTTCCTCCTTTTAACCATAACATTGCCCTTGACCACGACCAATGCTATCCCTTTAACCCTCCCTCCCTTCTAGGGAGAACTACATTGGCCTGAGGCCCTTCCACAGTGGCTATGTAGGCAAAACTCAGTTGACATGGGGTCATCTGAGGTTAGCTCAACCACATCCTTTCATCCATTCCTCCACTCGACCACCAACCATTGGAGATCATGCCTATCTCCTCCGACCTCGACCACTTCCAAGACAATGTTGCCTTGGTTGTTTTTGCATATATGCTACCTCATGACTGGTTAGCAGACTTGTGCACAGACGTTTTAGACCCTCACAAGTATAGGATTGCAAGCTAGTTGATCCGCACTACTTGTGACTTTTTCGTGTTTCTAGGAGCACTTCCTGAGCCTAGGATACCTAGAACGTGACGACCTATTGGAGCTTCAGCTTAGATTGAATAACCCAATCAATAGACGACTAAATGTTGGGGCTCGATTATTTCAATTTTGGAACTCCTCGACCCTTGACCTGTGACACTTTGACCTAACCATCTCGTGCAGTGGTATGCGCGCAATCACAACTTTTGTAGCATTCACCCTCACCCCTTTTTCATCCACTCTTTGTCAAATCAGCACCCGATTCCTGGTTCCCTTCCCTTGACTCTTGCTTTGAGGGGGAATACCTCATCCATAATCAGGGCAATCCGCTTCTTGTTTTTGTCTTGCAGTTCATTCGAACAACCAACAAGACGAAATCAACCTTATCCCTCACCTGGGGCAATCACTCCTATTTTTGTCTTGCAGTTCATCCAGAACAACCAACAAAACAAAAAGGGGCAAATGTAGACACCAAAATTGTGTCGATTCCTTTGGTCATCCCCCATTTTATTCTCCCTCGCCTATTTAACCCCTGTCAACCATTTTTCCCACTAGCCTTAACCCTGGCAGCTTGTCAAAATGAGCAAAAGACTAAAGTTCGTCTCTACCCCCATTCTGCATCTGCCGACCACGGTCGCCACCAGACCGACGTCGCCGACGTCAGTTCTCCATAACACTGCATTTTTGATCCAAACGTAGGAACCGTTATTCCGTTACCTGTTATCCATTTGGTTCCCAATCAGTTTCTCGTTCAGTTATCGAACCGTCCCTCACCTTCATTCGTAACCAGTTCATTCATTCAACAGAACTCTAGTAATCAATCAACTCCAAAAATCAACCTTCTCTTGCATCCAACCAATCTGCATTCACTCTCTCCAGCACAGGTATCCTACTTCGGTCATTTGGTAGCACAGCGACAATGTCAATCATGTCTCCAACTTCATCTTCAAGTGTATAATAGGTAAGTATCTTACTTTGTGTTTTATTTTTCTCTGGTTATTGTTTTTTATTTACTGCTATCACCCTGGATCTTCAGACTGTAGCCCCGAGACTTGACTTTCTCCTTTACACCTCTGCCTACTATCCCCTGACTACATAGTCTTTTAACTCTGTTCAGACTTCCTACACAAAACCCCAAACAAAACAACAGACCTTCTACAAACCCCCAAACCCTGTCCAAACTAGACCAGACTCTGTCTTGACTCGATCAGACCCGACCAGACCCGCCCAAGCTCTATCCAAAACTGTTGCCCCGATCGACATTGGTCATTACCCCGACCGACGCCGGCACCTTAACTGACGTCGGCATCTTCCCTTCACTGACGCCGGCACAGAGACCGACACCGGTTACTGTGCAGAATAGTTCACTGAATATCAGGTACACATTTGTGTTTTCATCTTTTATTTACTTTCATTCTGTCTTTTCATTATTTCCATTTTTGGCAAATATTTTTGTTTTAATTAGTGGGTTGATATCTTTCTAGGAAGTCTTCGTACTTTCGAGATCAGGCGTTTGCTTGACAACCCACCGTCTCTTCGTCTAACATTTTTTCATGTTTAGTCTATTTTTCTTTGCAGGTGTCATTCCTCCACAGCCAAAGAGGAGTACCTTCCAATGTCTGATTTCGATGCGCACGACTAAAATCAGGTATCTTCTAGCCTTGACCATCTTTTAGTTTCTTAATTCTTCTTTGAATGTAGAAAGCGATTTAGCGTAGAAACAATTATCAAAGGTGTACAAGATGAAGTCTTTGGAGAAATTAGGATTTAAGAGTGAGGGTACTGAGGCAATGTCCTGCTTAATGGCTTCAAAAGTTGCCTTGCCTTCATCAGACCAAAAAAAATTGGCTCTTCTTCATCATGGAAGTGATAGGCTTGATCAAGTTTTCAAAACTAGGTATGAACCTCCTCATAAAGTTGATCTTCTCAAGGAAGCTCTGGATCCCCTTTCTATGCTTTGGCAAGGATAAGGCTAAGATGGCCCAACAATTTGACCTCATGTATAGAGAACACACATTGGGTCAATTATCATATTAGATCATATTGTTGGGGTAAATGGATAATACTTATTTTGAAACAATATGACCCAAAAATTTGACGTAATTCATATAGAACACACATTTTTGTGGGTTTAAATAGATCCCATACTCTCTGCATCTTTGGAAAACCAACGTTAGATGGTCCATGTGTTCATTAACACTCGTGGAGAAGACTATAATGTACAAATATACCAACACCATTTGGTTTAGTAGTCCTTGGAAGGCCATGTCCATTTCCATTTGAAAGGTTATCCCCATATTGGATAATCCAAAATGCATCTTCTAATAAGCAAATGTCCCCCACTTTGTGGTGAAGACAGTCTTGTATTAGTCCTATTTTCTCACTAGCACTTGGTTATAACCTGAGTGTCTATATAAGAGAGAGAAACATTATGAACCATCCACTACTTTAAAGAGTTGATACATCAATGGTAGAAGATAATGGTCCTTCAAGAAGACCCTATTAATATCCTTAAAGTCTACACATAATCTTATCTTCCTACTCTTCTTTTTGATAGGTACTAGATTAGTTACCCATGAGGAGTTCTTGATTGGGAAGGCGATGTTAGATTCCACAAGCTTGGTCAAATCCCTTCTCATGATCTCCTTAATTTTTGGATTTATGGGCCTCTACTTTTACTTGATAGGCTTGGCATTAGCCTCTAACTCTATTTTGTATTAGGCCACTTCTAGATCAAAACCCTTTAAGTCATTATACATCTAAGTGAAGATGTTTGCATATTCCTTATAAAGATCTATGAAAGCATGTCTTTTAGCTTTAGTACTTACCTTTCCAATATTTAGGAGCTTGTATTCAAAGATAAGAAATCTTTCATAGTCCTCTTCATTAGTTGACATTATTGCTTTACCCTTCCTCATATGGTCCCCTTCATGAAAGAGGCCTTCTAGGGTGACTAACACTTTAAGAATATTATTGAACTTTAACTGCACAATTTTCTCCCCATACTAATGTTGTAATATTTTTTAATTGAGAGAGGATAATGTTACTTCTTATTACAAGAAACATGTAATCTATTTGTCATTTTCAAAGACCTTATAGTGGGCTTCATTATCCAGCACTGATGGTCTTATTACCACTTTGACATGTGGTTGAACCTTAGTTATTTTCAAAACATCGAGGATGTCAAAATGAGCCCCCATATATACTAGCCTATTGACATGTTGATTTGGGCCTCTTAGTACTAATTAGATGTTGAAGGCCTCAAAGTCCTCAATGAGATCCCACACTCTATGTTTTTAGGTCCTCATTAAAGGGTTATTAGTGGCATTCTGACCTCTGACTTGGTGTATAACCAATTCATTGTCCCCATAGACTTGAAATTACTTGATATTTCTCTTATTATCCCATTGAAGGCCATGGAAAAGACCCTCATATTCTACTAAATTGCAGGATTAGATGAATTAGAACTTGTATAAAAATAAATACTTGTCATTTAAAGGGGAAATTAACATGACACCTACACCCACCCTATTCTTTCTTCTTGAGCCATCAAAGAAATCTTCCATAGACCACTAGGATCTTCTTGAGGCCTCATGAGGGATGGCATAGGCTGGTCTTCCTCATGTAAATATAAAACACCCAAGTTTATTTTTTCAACACCTTGTAAGGGTTCCATCAACTATTCATCATTCAAGAACTCATCTACAAACATGTTTGGTACTTCATTTGGATGAGTCTTCAAGTCATGTCCCATTGAAAATTAATCCTCATCAACAATGGTGCAATTTATGTTGACACTATCTAATATATAGGTTTCTATATAGAATTGTGTAATGGGCTCAGCCTTGATTGACACCGTAGTTCCATACCTTATCCTGAAGGCCATATAGGACCAGTCTGCTATAAGATATCCCCCTATCTTTTATATGAATTCTCTAGATAAACACAGTGCAAAGTGAGGAGGCACATCTAATATAAATACATATTGGGCCACTAAAACACTATGATAAGCTTGTATGTTCATATTAAGGTCCTTGATTATGCCATATGTTTTAGGAAAAGAACCATCATGTTGTAACGCTCCTTTGGACTATGGATCATATTTTAGACCAAACTAATTAGCTATGAACTTTTTCATCACTAAGGTACTATCCCTCCTATCCACTAAATAATTTTACACCATAGAGTTGTCAATGATTAATAAAATATATAAGGGAGGAGGCATGACTATTTTACTTGATTCCCCTTCCTATGGCCCTTTGGTTAAATTGGTGAGAACTTCATTCACCTTGCTTGATGGCTTGTCTGAAACATTGATATTTGATAATGCTTCTTAAAGGATGTCTACTTAACCTAGCATGGATATCGTATCCCACTTGGCCACACTCATATTTGATGTCTTCATTTGTTCAACAATGTTGATGGGTGAACCACCAACCTTTGCTTGTGCCTTGGGAGCCACCACTACTTTTTGTTGAACTTGTGAGCCTTAGAGAATAAAAGGATTCCTTTGGCTCTAATCTTTTGGAGGTACTAGAACCTTTGGATTCATAGCATGTTCCATGGTCCTTGTTAATTAAGGAGTAATGGTGGGAATCTCTTTGACTACTTCTCAATTACCATCCATATTTATTTTTTTAAATATTGTGTTTATTTCCACTGGACTATAGGTTAGGCTCGAACTAGCCTATTGGATGGCTACATAGCACTCCTATTGTTCATAGATCAACATTTTAGCATCTAGTTGATTTGGTCCTTAATTAGACCCTTAACATTGTGAAGGTTCTTTCATTCTAGTCATCATAGGCACCTCTATATTTTGGGCCATGAGGGCTTGATTATATCCAAAATTAGTAGCTTGATGCTATTGATCAATGAAGGCATGGTTAAGGTCAATATTTGGGATAATATGTTGAACAAAGGATTTGTTCTAAGGAATGGTACCCTTTTCTTATTTAGACACATTATTTTTAACTAGGACCAAGGAGTTGGAAGTACTAGAAACATTAGGATTCAAGTTATTTTGCCTATTATAGCCATGTTTCCCCTATCCTTGGTTCTAAATTTAGCCTTGTACTTACCCTTATATGGAGGTATATTTACTTGAAAATCCTATTGTTGAGGTTGATATGAACTTTTATAAGGCCTATTAAAGGCCTATTTATTTTTGACATTTACTATCTCATTCCCCAAATATTAATACATGCTTTTGATCTCCTAAAAGTTCTTTTGTTCTAGTGAATCACTAGATCCACTAGTAGAAACTCTCTCTTGATTTGGTGTAGGATTTTCATCAATTATTGGTGTAGGAGGAATGACATTTAATGGAGGGATATAAATGGGAGATGGTCTGATCTCAAGAAATAAGGTCATGTTTCCCTGTGAGTTGCTTGGCCATTTTTTGCCCCACATAAGAAGCTCTATCATGATTTGATGAATCCCACAGGTTCTAATGTGTTTTTCAAAATTTAATTCATGGACTATATTACAAAGGCCTTATGGGGTATCAAAATTTCTTGGGATAAGTATGGATATACAAGGGATCCATTTAGTTCTTCATTGAGTTCACCTTTACATTTTGGATCTAGTGGTAGAAGTACAAAGTAAGTAGTTTGTTGAGGCTAGGTCTCACACATGTAGAGGAGTCAAATAAAATGGTCAAAAGGGTTTGTTTACTTTTGTACCAAGATCATATGAACCAAATCATAGGTTCTCTACTAAGGTGAAACTTAATTTATGCATGTGCAAAGTTGGCTCTTTAGTCAGTTTCCACTAATTTTCCCATACTTAGCCAAAAGAACTCAACCATCTCTAGGACATTGTAATGGAATAAATATGGATAAGTTAGCTTGGGTATTGAATATATTCACCTAGAAAGCTATTGAGATTAGTTTATCAAATGGGTTTGTACCTTTTGACCAGAATAACATCTCTTGAAAGTTTGAGGCCTTCATGACTTTTTCTCTTCAAGTTATAAGCCTTTGAAAATAGATATGAAATATGAGACATTCACACCAACATCAAATTTAAGGACAAAATAAGGAAATCCTATTGAGCTTAAATTTTATAGTTACACAAATATCGATGATGTTCATGTAAACATAATTTAATGGTAATGAAGACATCAACTTTAAGACCATGAACTAGTTGTTGGTTTTCAAACTTTAGGTCTTGACAAATCAATATTTCACATTGCATCATATATTTAGATATAATGGTAATTGATGGTCAAAGAGTCAAAAAATATCAAGTGCAAATGTATGCATCACAAGTGTTAAGGATGTGTTTGATTGATAGGATATCGATGATGCATGGGACTTCATACAAATTAAAATTGATGGACTGAGTTGAGTCAACCTATCAATGAGCCAAGTCATTTTTTGACAACCAATTAGATTAAAGAATAGCCCAATATTCTTGGTGAAGGTTGGGAAAATACTTTTAACCATGAAATATAGGGTTTAGTAGGGCCTTTTTATGCCATTAGATATGGTTCAAATACCATATAATGATTTAAGTAATGCAGTGAGATTCAAGGAATGCATATAGATCACCATTAAGGTTAAAATATGGACCTATGGTTTGTATTTTTTCTCGAGTAGAGTTATTTTTGAAATAGTGTTTGCCATTTTTAAGAGGGTCTGCATATGCATATATGGGTTTAGGTTCTTGCATAACATCGATGGAGTGAATGTATGCATGACAAGTGTTAAGGATGCATTCGATTGACATGAGATCGATGATCCATGGGCCTTAATACAAATTCAAATTGATGGAATGAGTTAAGTCAACCTATCAATGAGCCAAGTCAGTTTTTGACAACTAATTATACTAAATAATGTCCCAAGATTCCTGATGAAGGTTGGGAATATATTTTTGACCATGAAACATAGGGTTTAATAGGGTATTTTGATTCTATTAGAGTTGGTTCAAATACCATGGAATGATCTAGGTAATGCAGTGAGATGTAAGGAATACATATGGATCATCATTAAGGTTAAAATAGGGACCTATGTTTGTATTTTTTCTTGGGTAGAGTTATTTTTGAAATAGTGTTTTCCATTTTTATGAGGGTCTATGTATGCATATACAATTTTGGGTTCTTGCAAAAAAAAGATGGTTCTTTTGGACCTATTATTTACATAAAAATGATATATATTCTATAGGTCTATATTGATATGAAAATTGTAGGAAACCAATAGCCTTAAATTGGTTTTCCATTTGTAGATAGACCTATGATCCAAATGTGAATATAAATCAAAGATACAATTAATTTAAAAGATATTCATTCTATAGGATGGCCATAATCTCGACAAGCATCCACCTAAAAGGTATGAAAGCATGTTTCAGTCAAATCCATGATCATAAAGTTTTTACCTCAAGTGAAAGATGGATTGAAGAATCAAATAAAATTTATATTATTAGGAATTGAATATAGAAGAATTCAATTCATCCTTGAAACCTTTGAGGATCTTTCTCACTCAATAAGCCATGGGTAGTGTTATAATTGATAAAAAAAGGTGGCAAGGTTTTCATTGGCTGAAGGTGGTGGCTCAGTTTCATTTAATGACCTAGGATAGGTGTTCATTTTTTGATGGTATGCTCACCCATTATTTGGAGCTACCTCTCTTCTTCTATACATCCTAGTCTCATTCCCTTGTTTGAGGTTCTTAGCTTTTGGATTTTTATAATTTGTTTTCTAAGATAAAGATACTCATCTAGACTCTTGAGAAAGTGTGCTCACTTGATAATGTTAAACCTTATCAAAATATTATAAGAACTAGTTTTTGAAGTGATAAGATCAACTTGTTGCATATCTCTTATTTTTAATCAGTGTTTAGCATGCTTCTATATGGTGAATTTGTGAAGGAGATTCTTCCTAGATTTCTATCCTTCTTCTTTCCTTTTTAAAGGTATCTTCAAACTAATTTTCATGTTTAGATTAGTGTTTTATTTGGGACCTCTTCCATGAAATATTTATGAAATTGGTGTGATTGTGATATTGATTAAGCCATAGTTATTTTTTGTTGATTGAGTGTGTGTTCAAACTTATATGAGTGTCCATTAAAATTTGGTGCACCACCCTTTTAGCTTTCTTAGGAGCACTTATCATCTTTATAACCCTTTCCCCATGAAATATTAGTTTAGCATTAGTCTTAGGTTCATATCAAGAGGAATCCAACCTTATCCAAAATTTTATCACCAACATAGGTTAACCATATCTTGAGATTATCCCAATATTATAGCTTAGTTGGAGAGAGCCTGAAGAACCCTCTCTGAGGGTGTAAATTAAGCATATAACAAGTTTGTAGGAAATGACACATAAGTGGTCAAGTTGGCCTATAACTATCTTAGGACCACTCAAAATGTAGTTAAGAGATCAAGAGGCCATTTTATTATGCTCACATATGTCTATACTTTGTGCATGTTCCCTCAAGGAATTTAAGATAGTTGAGGTGGGTCCTTATCTTGTTCTTAGTGGTATTTGTTTGAATGTTCATCATCTAGATTTTATGAATCATTATTAATAAGCAAAACCTATTAAAACCCTATAAGGAAGCCAATGGATAAAATATCATTTGAGATGCATCTAAGAGGGGTCAAATCGACATGAAAGTGTTTCGGACATGTCTCTAACTCCATCAATATCATTTCCACCTAATAGATCCATATCATCATCTACACAGGATAGACCTAATACTATGCATATGGAAGGTTTTGAGGTGAATAATAGGTACAAAGGTGAATTTTTAGATGAAAGCCATTATGGTAGGTCTATAGGGTATTTTTATAACTTATTATACTCATCGCTCACCCTAATGAAGCATGAAAATCCCTCTGATAATCCATTCATTATAAATAGTCTAAATAAGCATAGTGAGAAGACAATGTGATTACCTAGTGTGATAGTGAGAGAGGTGACCTTTTATATACTAGAGGAAAAATATGTTCTAAAAATATGTCTTAAATTCCTTCAATGAATTTATTTGAGAAATTTCAAGTCAATTAGGTGACAAGTGTGAAGATTCAAACCAAGAAGGCTAGTAAGTGACTTCAGATAGTGAACACAAGTGTTAAGAGGAGGGCTATCAATTAGAGAATTTTATATGACTGCCACTATATTATTTCCAACCTCCCATATAAAGAAAAATGTTTTAAATAATTATTAAGTTGGTTTCAATTAGTATAATGACTCTTCATCACCAAAAGGCAGTTTTAAGAAAGACATGAAGAGTCTGCCAAATTGAGGGATGGTGTCATATTTCAAATGGAAACTTATCCAAAGCCACTTTTTAATCTATTTTCCACCTCATTATCTCAAATTGTAACTATTTATCATATTTTTACACTTGGCCTTATGACCCTTCCACTTTTATTCTTTTCCCTCCTCTCCTATGCTCTATATAAGTAAGCCTTTTTGGAATTTATATCTACTACACACCTAGTATGGAAAAGTCCTACTCATTTGGCACCTCATTTTACTTTTGAATAATATTCTAAAGTTAATTTTATATTTAAAATCTCTTGCCTAAGTGGGTTAAGTAGTTTATGTGGTTGGCAAGTGATGAAATTCTTCTCCTTGCTTTTATTATACTCTTGCATGTTTTGTGTGAGTGATATCTATTGTAATAGGTCTCATGAAGTGTATGTGTTTGATAGGTGTGTCTTGAAGTGTGAGAGAGACTAGTAGTGTCTAGTATTAGACCTTATTTTCACCCACCTCTAGATATGCATAACATTCTACCTCTATGAGAAATACTCATGCTAGAAGGACATAGATTTGAGATTAATTTTGGTAATCTTCTTTCTTAGTGTAGATGCAAGTGTGTTTTTGAAATAATATTTGGTATATAACCTCCATTATTATAGGTTAATTTCTACTTAATTCTTCCCTTTTTACCCCCAAGTGATTATTCTAGTGTATTGTGTGAGATTAAGAGATAAATCAAAATAATTGGCCCTTTAACCTATAGGTTTGTTGTTCCTAAAATCTGTCACTAGTTTTTGGGCACAACATATCAAATATTTTGGTCTTGTAGGCCAAAATTCTCTCTTCCCTTCTCAAAAAATGTTCTGAGCACTCAAGTTCTTCAATTATTCAAGCATTTTTAGTCAAGGGACTCGCAGGTTCAACGGGTTCAATAAATTCAACAGGCAAACTCTCATAAAGGAACAACTTCCAAAAACATAGGCAAATTCAAGGTCAGTTCAACGTCAAGGTTCAACCAAAAGGTCCATCGGCAAGCTTCAAACAAATAGAACAAAACATTAAACCCCACTTTAGTAAGGTTCAAAGGTTTAATGAGTTTAAAGGTTCAAAAAGAGTTAAGCGCTTCAACGATTTTAAATACTTTAGCAAGTTCAAAGTTCAACCACATTGAAAAGTTCAAGCGGCTTTAAAAGACTTAAACAAAAGAAGACTCTAAAGAAGAAAGATTGAACTGTTGAACCATTGAACCTTGAACCAAAAGAGTTCAAAGTTTAAAGGTTCAATGAGTTCAATAAATTTTGAGAGACTTAGAAGAGCAAAGGATTTGAAGAACAAAGAATGAACCATTGAATCGTTGAACCTTAAACCAAAAGAGTTCAAAGTTCAAAGGTTCAACGAGTTCAATAGAAAAGAAAAGGATCCATAAAGTTTGAAAAACCAAAAGATTCAAAGTAAGAGAATGAACCATTGAACCTTGAACCAAAATGGTTCAAAGTTCAAAGGTTCAAAGGTTCAAAGAATTTCAAAATTTGAAAGGAAGCTTTGAGCGAAGGAAGGAAGCAAAAGATTCCAGAGACAAGTTTGAAGAGATGGTTCAACCAATTGAACCAAGGAGCCAATAAGACCACCTAAACCATTAAACCATTGAATCAATGCACTCCAAAGGTTCAAAGGTTCAAGGTTCGAAGTGGTTCAAGTGACTAACAACCAGTTATGTCCCTGTCGATAGCAAATTTAGGGTAATAAAATATATTTTATTTTTCAAATATGGCATGGACCTAAAAACAAACTCAGTGACTGGCCAAAAAAGAAGCAAAAGGAGCCAACAAAAAGTGAGAAGATATCCTGAGAGCTCAGATCACCAAGGAAGGAAAAGACATGGTGAAGAAAGAGGGAATGATGTAGAAAGACTAGAAATATCTATAGGGAGTTATTTTTAGTAGGTGAAATAGTCCACCAGGTGGACATCAAAGAGTGCCAGCACTCAATAGTGAGGCCTATTTTTCTAGATCGAGTAAAGGCAACATGGATAGCTATGCAAATATCAAGAAGAGGACTAGGCAGCCCATACTTCAAAAGGAGACATTTGAGATGAATTGACATGCCATAGTTAAGGCTGATGCCATGTTCTAGCATGGCCCCTTGACAAAATTGAAAATGCATTTAAGGCATTGAATGCAGCATGGGCCATTTTATGAAACAAAGCACCCAAGTCTTTCTTGGAGTGCTATATATTGTAATCTCATATTTTATGCAAAGGAGATCTCTCTGTTATAGAAGCAAAACTCTACCCAAATTGAAAGGCATTTCTTAAGACTTTGAGCTTAGATTGTTAATTATATTTCTTTATTTGAATGAGAAAACAAGTGACCATTTAGACTTTGTGCTAGAATATCATGTGTTATTTAGGAAATTGTTCTTATGTCTATTTCCTAGAAGCATTCTTATCCATTCAATTTAACAAGCAAAACTAATGAAAGTAATCAGGAAGGTGTCCTAAAGCTGATTGTGGAGAGACTTTGTGCTACCACAATTGTCTTTAGCATGTTTGTTTTTCTATTTTTGTGTAAAGGATCGTGGGATGACTTTGTGCCCCCATTGTCCTTTGTATATTTCACTCTTTGGTAGTTGACGTGGAGACTTTGTGCTACACTTCATCCTGTTGTGTTACTGCGCCCTGTTACTTTTACTATCTAGGAAGGAATTTGGTTGTTGGCTGAATATTAATTCTAAAAGAAGAGAAGTACCTTCACCAATCATCCTAGATTTCTCCTTTGATCTATGAACATCATCTTTGAGAAAAGAGAGATGGATGGTGTTGTCCTACCCTTGAGTGTTATTTTTAGATTATATATATAGTCTATAGTACTTCATAGTTATAGGGAACCTCCCCTTGATGAGAGGAGAGATTTGTCCCCTTTTGATGTGGTCAACTTGCACATTTGGCCTATAAATCTCCCTATGCTATGGTTAAAACACCTATTTTGCCCTTAGTTATCTAGTGACAAAATATTCACCCAAACAATTTTTGGCGACTCCACTGGGGAAGAACAAGTAGTTTCAGTTCTTTTCCTTATCTATTTTCTTCACTATTCAAAGTCCTTTTCCATTACCATTTTCCTCCACCTTTGTGCCAACAATTTTTGGCGACTCCGTTGGGGATCAACGAGCATTTATAGTCCTTTTCCAGTCTATTTGAATTGAAGCATTTCATATCACTGGAGAACGACATGAAGTACGAAAGAACACTGGCAGCTTCATTCCAATAATTTTTGGTGACTCCACTGGGGAAGAACGAGCAGTTTGGAGCCTCAAGGTCCAAGCTAAAGTAGAGCCATTTTTTTTCCATTTTTATTCTATAATCTAGCAGCTCCATGCTATACAAGAAGCTAGAAATCTCAAGGTATTGTTGACCCTATTTTTGAGTTGGTGCAACAGAGCAATTTTGATTTGTTTCTTCCACAACCTCACCTTCAACAAACTAGTAGTCTTCTTCCTACCAACACCAAGTCACCAATACAAGGTAGAGTTTCTTTTTCCTCTACTAACAGATCTTTAACTGTATATACCTCACCAAAATTTGTTATTCCCCCTTTCCATAGCCATATAATGTTAACTCAAGGCCCCTGGGGTAACTCTTTTGGTCCACTCAATCGAACTCCACCTCTACATGAGCTACCTCACAGTTCTAGGAAGAATTTCTCCAAATTCTATGGAAATGGGAGAGTTCATCTTGATGAACATATTACAACCTTCAGCATAGCCTGTGGCATGATAGGTGTGGAGTATGAGGACGTAGCAATCAGGCTATTTATAGAAACATTACAAGGCACTGTTGTAGACTAGCTCTATCATCTGCAGGCCCAGATTGTGACTAACTGGAACACCCTCAAAGCCAAATTCAAAGCTAGGTTCAAGACTATAGAAGATGTGCATGCCCTACTAGCCCAACTCACACAAATAAAAAAAGAGCCTCATGAACCTATGAGGTACTTCATTTCTAAATTTGACAAGTTGAGGAATAGGATTCCTATAATTGCTTATCTAATGGCTGAGAATCTCAAATGTTTCTTCATCAACTCTCAACTTCCTAAAGTGAGTTTTTTGTTGAGATGGGCTGGCCACATAGACCTTGCTATAGCTCAAGATTTCGCTACTGAGGTGGAAGATGATCTCATCTTGGTAGGGAAGATAAGAAGAGATCCTAACAAAGGTAAATCTTCTTCATCCTCTAAATATCCATCTACAGGCACCACTGATCTAATGATACAAAAGCTGGTAAATGAGTTGCTAGCTCTCAGAAAGCAAATGGCACAAGGGATGTCTACTCCTTCATACCAAGATATACCAAGGAGGACTTTTCTCAATCAATCATATCAAGGTAATGCTACCAAAAATCAAGGGCAGCCAAATTGTCTTCCTCCCCCATAGGGGAAGCTTGCCATTGAATCAACTCCAGCTAAGTCAACAATTGATTATCATGAAATTGAACATGATTTCCCTTTCCAACCTGATTTTGATCAAGAAGATGATGTTGATCTCTTTGCAGCAGACCAAGAAGAATCAACTGGTGACTCCAACATTGGTTTCCTGAATTACCAAGATGAATCCAAAAGTAAAGGTGAAGCATTTGATGGATCATATGATGTATTCACTTGATCCCAGAACCATTCAACCCAATAAGCTGATAAAGAAAAAATAGAGGAGTGATCTCAACCAGAAATTTCAATTGCTAAGTGGGGAACCACTTTGCCTTTTCAATCAAGGGACCCAGTAATGACTAAAAGGTAAGTACATCAAGTTTTCCTTCACCTCCTACTTCAAATTCTTAGACCAGTACCATACCCACAAAAAACTAGAAAGATGAACTTCCTTCCTCTATTCTTAGTCCATTTTAGTCATTTGACATAATTGACCATACTAAGAAGACCAAAATTCAAATGACTGAGTTTGAATATTTGTAATCCAACCCTGAGCAGTTGGATAGGTTAGTTTAATGTGTGAATAATCAAACCATCCCTATAGGACAAGATGTTAGAAAGGTAACTCATGATCCCCCAAGGAACATGTCTACCCCACACAATCTTGTCATTGCTCCTCCTACTGCCCCTAGGAAAATTGAGCCTTTCTATGTTTCCCTGTTGATAAATGGTCACAAGCTGAGCAACTACATCATAGACTCAGGCACATCTAACAATGTCATGCCCACTAAGGTGGCAGATTCTCTTAGCCTTAAATTGACTAAAACTTTTGGGAGATGTTTCTCCATTGAAAACAAACAAGTTTCACTTCTAGGATAGATCAAAGATGCCCAGTTTGCATTTGCAACATTCCTAGAAAAAAGAATTAAAATGATAGTCCTAGTGGCTGATGTTCCAACCTCCTATGGAATTATGTTTGGATGAAATTTCTACAAGGATGTTGGAGGAGAATTGAGCATGGACCTATCTGAGGCAAGGATCTCTATGAAGGGCATCATGTAGAGGCTGCTCCCTGAAAAGAAGTTGAAGTACATTGTCACCCAAATGACAGCGCCCAAAGCTCAAATTTTGTTTGAGTCTTTAGGGGTGGGTAATTACTTATTGACCACAGAGCATGTTCATGCTTCAATAGATGAAAGTCCTATAGGTGACAATCCAAAAAGTTTAGACAGGACAGTAGGAGAATTGGTAGAGCAAAGTTTAGATGCAAAAGAATCCTCCCTCTCTGACCAATAGGAATTTGAAAAAAGATCAGTTTTTGATAACGTTTGGATTCTAGAATTTGATGGTAGTTGCTCTTCTACCAGTTCTACAACTAGGATTGTTTTAATATCTCTACAAGGAGATATTTTTCCTTCTTCATACAAGTTGCAATTCAGCAACACCAACAACACTACCGAGTATGAATCTTTGTTACTCAGGTTGAAGGTTGCTCAAGACAGAGGTGCTAAGCTTTTTCAAACCAAAGGAGAAGCTAAACTGATGGTTTGTTAGGTGAGAAACCTGTGTCAAACCAAGAACAAAAGATTGTACCATTATCGCAATCTGGTATGGGACTGTATTGAATTTTTTAATGCTTTCAATATATCTACAGTGCCTAGAGAGCTTCATAGTCATGCAGATTCATTGGCCATCTCTGCAACCCTCATGGTTCCTCATAAAGACTTTAAAGAGTAGAAGTATACTATCAAGCTGGTCTTTCAACCAAGTGTGCCTGATAATGGCAATTATTGGTAGGTGTTTAATGCTGACAATTAAATCATGTGCTAGACTGAACCAGAATAATAGTGAATTATGGTAATAGACCATACTACTGCATGTCAAAATCAAGAAAATAAACTCTTCTACAAAATAACAAGGATTCATGATTTTTAGACTAGAAATCAAGTCTTGCTATGGGGCAAGAGGAGAGAACCGAAAGGAATGCATAGAAAATTTAATTCTTGGTGGAGAGGTCCATTCACCACACTTCTAGGGAGAAAATGGTTTCTTATTGATATATCAAGATAGAACATCATTTTCACTATCTCACAGTGGGTGGCATCTGAAGCACTTCAATCCTTGAAGTATCAGATAAGATCAGCTTGTAGATATGTATAATTTTTGTATAGTATTTTAGCTTGTTTTGTGTTGTTCATTTTCATTTATTTTTGGCACATTTCTTTTTGGGTAACATGACTCTATAGCCCAATGACATACTTAAAAGCACTGGAGATTCTATATTTTACTCCCTTTGATTGTTTTACAATCGATGGAAGTTCTCCAACTGGAGCTAGCTATTGTTCCCAAAATTTGTCACTAGTTTTTGGGGACAATATATCAACATTTTGGTCTTGCAAGCCAAAATTCTCTCTTCCCTTCTCAAAAAATGTTCTGAGCACTCAAGTTCTTCAATTATTCAAGCATTTTCAGTCAAAGGACTCACAAACTCTCATAAAGAAACAACTTCCAAACACTTAGGCAATTTCAAGGTTGGTTCAACATCGAGGTTCAACCAAAAGGTCCATCGGCAAGCTTCAAACAAATGGAATGAACCATTGAACCACTAAACCCCACTTCATCAAGGTTCAAAGTTTCAATGAGTTCAAAGGTTCAAAAAGAGTTAAGCACTTCAACGAGTTTGAAGACTTTAGCAAGTTCAAAGTTCAACCACTTTGAAAAGTTCCAGCGGCTTTAAAAGACTTAAACAAAAGAAGACTTCCAAGAAGAAAGATTGAACCATTGAACCATTGAACCTTGAACCAAAAGAGTTCAAAGTTCAAAGGTTCAACGAGTTCAATAAAGTTTGAGAGACTTAGAAGAACAAAGGATTTGAAGAACAAAGGATTCAAAGAACAAAGAATGAACCATTGAACCGTTGAACCTTGAACCAAAAGAGTTCAAAGTTCAAAGGTTCAATGAGTTCAACAGAAAAGAAAAGGATCCAAAAAGTTTAAAGGACCAAAAGATTCAAAGTAAGAGAATGAACCATTGAACCTTGAACCAAAATGGTTCAAAGGTTCAAGGAATTTCAAAATTTGAAAGGAAGCTTCAAGTGAAGGAAGGAAGCAGAAGATTCTAGAGACAAGTTTGAAGAGATGGTTCAACTGATTGAACCAAGGAGCCGATTGAACCAAAGAGTTGATAAGACCACCCAAACTATTAAACCATTAAACTAATGCACTCCAAAGGTTTAAAGGTTCAAGGTTCAAAATGGTTCAAGCGACCAGTGACCAGTGACATCCCCATAGACGTCAAATTTTGGGTAATAAAATATCTATTATTTTTCAAATATGGCACAGACTTGAAAATAAACTAAGTGACTAGCCAAAGAGGAAGCTGAAGGAGATAGCAAAAAGTGAGAAGATAGATCAAGAGCTCAGATCACCAAGGAAGGAAAATATGTGATGAGGAAAGAGGGAATGATGTAAAAAGACTAGAAATATCTATAGGGAGTTATTTCTAGTAGGTCAAACAATCCACCAGGTGGACATCAGAGAGCACAAGCACTCAATAGTGCGACTTATTTTTCTAGATCGAGTAAAGGTAAAGTGGATAGTTGTGCAAATATCAGGAAGAGGACCAGGTGGCCTATACTTCAAAAGGAGACATTTGAGATGAATTGACATACCACAATTAAGGCTGATGCCCTGTTCTAGCATGGCCCCTTGATAGAACTAAAAATGCATTCAAGGCATTAAATGCAGCATGGGCCATTCCATGAAACAAAGTGCCCATGTCTTTCTTGGAGTGATATATATTGTAATCTCTTATTTTATGCAAAGGAGATCTCTCTATTATAGAAGCAAAACTTTGCCCAAATTAAAAGGCATTTCTTAAGACTTTGAGCTTAGATTGTTAATCATATTTCTTTATTTGAATGAGAAAACAAGTGACCTTTCAGACTTTGTGCTAGAATAGCTTGTGTTATTTAGGAAATTATTCTTATGTTTTTTTCCTAGAAGTATTCTTGTCCATTTAATTTAATAAGCAGAACTAGTGGAAGTAATTAGGAAGGTGTCCTGAAGTCCACCGTGGAGAGACTTTGTGCTGCCACAATTGTTTTTAGCATGTTTGTTTTTCTATTTCTATGTAAAGGATCTTGGGATGACTTTGTGCCCCCATTGTCCTTCATATATTTTAATCTTTGGCAGTTGAGGTGGAGACTTTGTGCTACACTTCATCTTGTTATGTTACTACACCCTATTATTTTTACTATCTAGGAAGGAATCTGGCTGTTGGCTAAATATTACATCTAAAAGAAGAGAAGTACCTTCACGAATAATCCTAGATTTCTCCTTTTATCTGTGAACATCATCTCTTAAAAAAGAGATATGGATGGTGTTGTCCTACCCCTGAGTGTTATTTTCAGCTTATATATATAGTATATAGTACCTCTAGTTATAGGGAACCTCCCCTTAATGAGAGGAGAGATTTGTTCCCTTTTGATATAGTCGACCTACACATTTGGCTAATAAATCTCCCTATGCTGTGGTTGAAACACTTATTTTTCCCTCAGTTAGCTGGTGACAAAATATTCACCCAACAAGGTTTACCTCTATTATAGGCAACCCATATGACTAGAGGTAATCCCATGTTATCCAAATATGGAGAGGTTTAAACAACCTTATCCAGGTGTGAAATATTTAGATATAATAGTTTTGGTAGGCTCGATGAGACTAAGTTACAAAAGAGTAGAAGGGTTTTTTGTGTGTTCTTCCTACTATCAACTTTTGGAAGCATTTAAAAAGACATCAATAACCACTTTGAATGCAAATCATCTGGTTGTAAGTAGCCCAAGTACTTATTGTAAATGATTTTGATCAATTTTTGTGTTTCATGTAACTAATGAATTTAATATGTATGGTCATATTGACAATCCCTACTATGCACCTCCCTATTAACCTTGTTATAACCTATGATATATCCTTTAATAGCCCTATCAAGGTTGTTATCAGTCCTATGAGCCATGGCAGTCCTATGATCATCCTATTCCTTCTCCATATGAACATGATGTTCTTGAACAACCCTATGAATAAGCTTATGAATAAGCCTATGAAGAAGGATATCAAAAATATATGACTAGGACTCTTGAAGGAGAAATCCAAGAAATTAAAAGGCAAATTCTTGGAGGCAATCCTCCTCAAGATTTACGTATCCCTCCTCAAGAATATTCTTATGTTCCATATCATTTTGTTCATGCTCCTTATCTTCATGAAAAAAATACCATTCACTATCCTCAAAAAGATCCAATTCAATCCTCCATAGAGCCTACTAGATTTCAAACTCTAATTTGGAACCAAGTAGTAAAGTCTTGGAGAAATAAAGGTGAAGAGAGTGAGAAACAATAAGTAGATGTCCATGAAGAAAACTTTGTGTTTTATCAGGCCTCATTACACTCTACCCTAGAGCATTTATCTTTTCCCTCATTAAAATCTCTCTAAGAAGAGTTTCAACATGAAAAAGAAGCTTTAGTTTAGAAAGAGGGAGATGATGTTACAGTTGTTGAAGAGTTTCAAGAGGGATATGAGAAAGGTGAAGTGTTTTTTGAGGAGAATGGAAAACTTATAGTAGATTTGAACCTTCTCTCTCTTCAATAATTATTCCAAGAATCTCTCATTTCCAAATACATAACCTCCCATTTAATATTCAATCCATGAATTTGTTCACCACCCTCCCACCTCATCCTTTCTTAAAGGAGAACCTATCATATGGGAGATTAGTAAAGAAGATCAAGATTAAATTGTAACTGATCAAGAAGATGACATTAGCATATATGATGAGGAAATCACTATAAGGACTCCCATTGGTGAAGAAAAGTGAAATCCAATCTTCTTGAGTGAATAAAAAGATGTTGAAGATCATGTTGTAACTGCCAATGAAGATTTTGATCAAGGAATGAAAGAGGAGGTGCTTGAGAAGGAATTCACATCTACTAAATTGATTAGTGTTCTTGTGTATGAGTAAGAGATAGAACCTAAAAATACAAAAGAATAAGCTAATTCTACTACTATGGAACAAGATGATTTGTGTCAAATATTATATGAGGTATGTAGTGAATTTGAGGCCCTTCAAAGACCTATACCTCTTTTTGTCCAAATTAAAGATATTGTTGAAGATACTTTGTCCTTTAAAGTACAACATGATAGTTCTCAAAGTATCAAGATTTTTGAAGTGATAGCTAATGAGATTGAAAATGATAAAGAGTTTGATCTCATTAAAAGTACCATAGAGATTAAATAAACATGTGTTGATGAAAAATCATTGGATCAAGTTGGAGTTGAGGAGAACTATGAGGAGATGGTTAAATCAAAAGAGGAATTCACCTTCATAGGTGATATGTTTGTGTCTATTATGGTTGGATTGAAAATCGTTCCAAAGAGAGTGGAAATCATGAATTAATTAGAGATACAAATGACAAATCTCAAAATGCAAGATGCCTCATTGACTCCATCTCATAAGGCAAACTATGTTACAAGCTTCCCCTTTGATCTAAGAGGAAGATTTCTATTTAGGTTAGTTTTTGCATAAGTTAATTTGTTTAAGTTGTGTGTGTTTTCCCTAAGTGTTCATAAGATCACAAGTGTATTTGCTGTGGTGTCTTATTTTTTTTTTGGTTTGCCTATTGTTTGGTGTGGTTCTAAGGTCTTTTTAGAGGTATTTTCATGTCAAATGTTGTGTATAAGCAACTCTATTTCCCAAAGGTAGGATAAGGTAACTAATCCTTAGAATAATAAGTTTGATACCCCTAGGAAATCACCAAAATGATAAATAATTTGACCCCAAGTCAAATTATGTCAACCCTTTTTGGCATGTTGTTATCATTGATGTCAAGGTTGATGTCATTGATGTCGAGTTGCATCTAGTGAAGGTGCATGGTGAGTGGTTATTGAGGTATGTGCATGATATGACAAGGTGATATTGTTAAGCATTGTATTTTCTATTTATTAATGTAAAATTTGATTATATCTTGAATTTTTCATTGTTGCCATTGAAGGTTCTTATAAAGGTATGATGATAAGTAGGTTTGCAAGAGTATTAATGTGAGCAAGGCTAATTGGTGGTGTGTGTTATGACAATATTATGAACATTAAAGGTATGGAGTATGATAAATATTATTGTATTATTTATTATTATTTTATCTTGTTTTCATTATTGACATATACATAAGTAGCAGGTCTTTGAGGTCAAATGCTTAAGTAGCCTAAGCTCAGTCATGGCATGAAGAGATCTTATGAGAAGGTATGAACATGTTGGCTTGGTGAGATGAGTGAAAAAAGGCATGAGTGGTTTTATAAGGTTTATTGATCATGTATTTGAGGCATTGTAACACTCATGAGAGTTTTAGGTTGAGCCTATAGGGGTAGGACCTTTAGTTTAGGTCTGCATCTAGACCTCTCTTAGACCCTACCTAGCCTGATGAGGTATCATGATCTATTATAAATGCATGTGAAGGATGTATGCAAAATTTTAATCATGAAATAGGTTATATGTCAAGAAATTGATATGTTTAGCATGACATTAAGGTGTTGAGATCATGGAAAGAGGCATGAAGGTCAGTTTAAGGCCTAGTAAGGTATGAAGACTATGGTGTATAGAGAGAGTGTACCCTAATAAGGTGTCAAGATCAGTTTCCAAGGAAAGTGTGAGTAGGTGATAATTTAAAAAGGTTATTTAAGTTATTTTATTCATTTTCATGAAGCTTTAGTTTTTAGTTTGAAGGACAAGGCATGAAAATTTGATTAGAGGTCTCTCGAGTGCTTAGAATGAAGGGTTCTCAACCTGAGAAGGATTTTATTGTGCTCATTAGCTCATAATTTTTTTTATGGGAACCTAATTATTTAATCTTATATATGTAAGAGTCCTAGATAAAAATTCTAGGCATTATTTTTTGAATTGGGGGGTAATCCTTTGTGAATGATCGTTAAGAGTTGAAAATGGTTTAAACCCTCTTAGAAACCTAATAAAGACCTAATGTTAAATATGTTTCTAAAAAATAATATGGGTTTAATTTTTAAACTAATATATTTTATCTTTTATTTTACTCTCCCAGGTACTTCTAGGTGGTATTAATTAGAGAGAGGAGAGAGAAAATGTTGAGTTATAGGCTTATTTCTTAAGAAGTTATTGTATAAGTCAAAAGTTGCATTGGACATAGTAATAAAATGTATGGAGGAATAAGGTAGAGAATCATGTTTAATTTCAAGTAAGGTTTATGGATAGGTTCTATTCCTTAAGTTCTATAAACTAGTCATCCAAGTTATCTAATTACTAATAGGCCTAATGAGGCAAATAGAGAAAAATTGAGGCAACAATGAGAAGGTAAATTAGAATGTGTTTTAATGATATAAAGATGACACAAAGTGAATAGATATGTTTCTTAGGTATTTAAATACATGTTCATGTTTGGTATAAGTTTTGGATTTTATTGAATATGGTGGAAAATTTGCTCACAAGTTGACCAGTTTGGTTCAGATAAGATAGTGAGATAAAAGGTCAAAAGATTGGTCTAAAAGGCCAATAATTTACAATAGGACATATTATTTTTATATTTTAATATGTTATGGATATTACATAGGATCAATTTAATTCATTTTAATTCTTTCAAAGTGGTCATATATATGTTGAAGGTCAATGTTTCATGACTATGTTTTGACAATCTTGGCTATTTTGAGTAAGCAAGTTGTAGTGATGAGGTTGAGGCTCTATGCCATGATTTGAAGTGTCTAATACATATGGTGATATTTTTTAGGTCATTTAGCATATATATAAGTTATTTATTTTAATTTTTATGTGGATAAATTATTTTTTATCCTTAGGTTTTCAAGATAGACTTTTTTGTGTGTTTAAAGGCCTAATGTGAATAGTGCTAATGGAGTGTCTCAAGTAGTGGTTGGAACTAAAATGTGTCATAGTACATGGATAATGTTGGATAAGGTATTTTTATTTTTAAATTATATGTTATTATCATGTGTGTATTTTTAAAGAGTTCCAATGAAGGCAAAGTGTAATGTGTGTATAAAGAAGGCCTATTAGGTCTCCATACGGGCTAAAGGAGGATAAGGCCAAAATGAAGTTTTGACCAAATAATTTGTGTGATTTATTATTTTTGATAATGAATTTTAATATATATTTAGTTCCAAAGATAATTGGTTAAGTGATTATGTTTGATCAAGAGGTGTGTGTTCATAAGTTGTGTATATAAATAAAGCATTTTAGGCCTATTTGGAAAAGTTACAGGATTAGATGATGGAGAAAATGAAATAGAAGATACTTGAGTAGAAGGAGGTATTATATACCATCATATATCTGTAGATAAATTATCATGAATATCTAATAGGAGGTCTGAGTATGAATATCAAGGTCATATGAACTAATTAGTTTAGAAGAGAACTAGTTGAACAAAGAGGCTTAGAAGGCAATTTGAGAGCGATAAGAGTGTCAAAAACTAAAGTTATGATCATTATATATAGGTTTAGAAACATAGTTTTTTGAATATTATCAAAGAAATCAGGTGGCTGAGTTGGTGTTGAGTCATCTAGGGGTTGGTGCCTCCTTGTAAGTGGGTGCTTGCTAAAATTCCAAACAAGTAGTTGCTTAGCTAGTTGGGGTTGGTGCTCCATGTGGATTTGTTGCTTCAATAAATTTTTTTTTCTTTTTTATAATACTCTATTCCATTTGCACAAATCAATGGGTTTTCTTTCCCTAGAAGGTTTCCTTCATATGTGATGTGTTCTTGTATTTAATGTTAATATGTATGGTTGCTTGTGATTATATATATATATATATATATATATATATATATATATATATATATATATATAATCACAAGCAAATATATATATATAATATTTGCTTGTAATTATATATATATATATATATATATATATATATATATATATATATATATATATATATATATATATATATATATATATATATATATGTAATCACAAGCAACCAAGTTCATGAATGTTAAGTGGTATTGAATGAATGTTTTGAAGACTAATTCACCCCCCCCCCCCCACTCTTATTCATTTTTCTTCCAATAATTGGTATCAGAGGCATGGTCATTTGAATAAGTCCTAACATCCTAACAGAGATCGTAGAAGCACAAGAATGGATTGTGATGATGGTAGTGTTTATCATGATATCAATAAATATCAATTCATTTCATAAGCTAAGTATGTAAGATAGAGTTTTTAAAAAATTGAAGGAAATAAGAATTCATATAAGGTACGTGATAATAATGTTTTTTATGATGATTATTTTGTTGATCAAGTTGGCAATGGAGTTCTACTCTTGGTTAAAGAAACATGTTACTCCAAGGAAGAAGATGTGTATGATCAATAAGACTACTATGACAATGAAGAAGTAGAATTTGAAGTAGATCTTGAACTTGAGATCATAAGTTCCCTACATGATTTAAAGCAACAAAAAAAGAGGAGGCAAGATTTTAGATCTATGGTCAAGGGTCTTAAAGAATAAATATGTACCTTGAAGAGTGACTAGGTCAAAGAAGCTAAAAGGGATGGGAAGATCATCAAGGATGTAAAGAGTTAGCTAGAAGGTGTTAATACAAAGTTTAAATCAAAATAAGTTGAGTATGATTAGTTAAAGACATAGCTAAATTCTTTGAAGGTTGATCATGAGAAACTCATAGACAAGATGATCAAGTTTGAGAAAGAACATGAGAAGATAGAATAAGTTAAGAGTACCAACATTGAAGTCAACATAAAGAGACCAATCAAGAAGCCCAATGAAATGAGGTATTCTAATTATTTAAATGATTATTGTTTTTCTTGTCACATCTTTGGTCATAGAGCAAGAGGTTATAGAATGGTCTCAAGGGATGAGTTGTCATGGGACCATGTGAGGAGTGATCAGTCAAAAGGTAAGAATAGTAATTTTGTTTACTATAGTTATCATAATGTAGGACACATTACAATATTATGTCCTAATAGAGTTAGAATTCCTTCGAGACATAACAACATATATGAATCTTCTAGAGTGCATGAGAAGGGTCAAACATTTTTATGGAAACCAAAGATAGTTAAGGTGAGTCGTGATTAATCTACTAGTCAAAATGGACTATTTGCTAATGTAGAGTAAGGATCAAATGTGAAATAATGCCAATAAAATGTTGTATCTACATATATTGATAAGGAAGTCAAAAATAAGAAGGATGAAAAGGTGGATGATTTAAATGTTTCAATCAAACCTAAGTGGATTTTAAAAATGGGCTATCAATCTCATGATTGCAAGATGGATAAAAAGAGTGGATTGGAGATATGGGAATCTCTTGAGTTCATGGTGTTTTATTAACCTATAAAAAGAGTTGAATCAATTAAGCTTCATGGATATACTAATCTATCTATAAAATCATGAGGTTTTAGTAAAATAAGGATTCATCTTAAGAGGATTCCAAGTTGCCTATGTTTCAAGTTCATGAGGAGCCATGATATGGAATGTAAGAGTCTATGCATGATTTATTTTCATATTTCCTTTTGCATTGTTGTGAGTAGTTTGAGAGTTTAGGGATCCTTGTAGCTCTAAGGTCTGAAGTTAGTAGGAATCATGGTGAGAAATCTAATGTTGAAATCAAGGTTTTGAGGTCAAAATGTAGTTGATTGGTATATGATAGGTAATCAAGTATCTTTTTATGATTCTCCAAGTTGGTAGTTGAACTTGATTAATGTTGAGAAGTGGTATTGGTATCAATATGTTTGAAGGAAGATGAGAATAGTATAATATTCCTAATTACTCATGTGGTGAGCTCAAGTTGTGAAGACAAAGTGGGGGTCTCTAATTCTTTAGTTGATGTCAAAGAATATGATTGCTTAGTGTGTCATCAAATGTTTGAGTCATATCAGTCATGTCAAGGACAAGATGAGTGGTCTTGTGATCTGATTTAATTTAAAGGAAATATGCATGGAATAAATGGGTGTATGTTCTTATAATTATTCATATTATCTATGTTGAGATTTTATTATAAGAAGGTGTGATTCTAGATGTTGCATATGTGACCATGTTTATTTAAGAAAAGAGCAAGTTATGGGAGAGTGGATTCTAGAAGGAAATTTATCTTTTTGAGAGAATGATAAATTTTTGAGAGTGGTTTTCATCTAGTATCAGTGAGATATAAGTCATAAAAAACATGATTTCTTAAGATTTAAGGATCAAATAGTATTTTTTGGAAGACCCTTTGTAATTAATGTTAAAGGGGGACAAACACCAACATGGGGAGATGAAAATGATAAGGTTATAGTCTATTTTACATCAATGAAAAAAGGGGAGTTTTTTGGAATGTTTTTTCATTTATGTGAAGGTTGATGTCATTAATGTCAAGTTGCATCTAATAAAGGTGTGCGGTGAGTGGTCATTAAGCTATGTGCATGATATGAAAAGGTGATATTATTGAGCATTATTTTTCCATTAGTTGATGTCAAGGTTTAGGTTAGCTTGAAGTTTTTAGTGTTATCATTGAAGGTTCTTATGAATGTATGATGACAAGTAGGTCTGCAATAGTGTTTTTGTGAGCAAATCTAGTTGGTAGTTTGTGTTATGACAAGATTATGATCACTGAAGGTATGCAGTGTGAAAGAGAGCATTGAAATGGTTACGATTGTTGTTGTCTTATTACCATTTGTTGATAAATACATAAGTAGTAGGTTTTTAAGGTTAAGTGATTAAGTATCTTATGCCTACTCATAGAATGAAGAGACCTTGTGAGAAGGTATGAACATGGTGGCCTTATGAGATGAGTGCACATAGGCATGACTAGTTGTATAAGGTTTCTTAAGAATGTATGTGAGGCATTGGAACACTTATGAGAGTTTTAGGGTGAGCCTACGGGGGTAGGACCTTCATTTTAGGTCTACATCTAGACCTCTTTTATATCCTTCCTATCCCAATGAGGTATCATGATCTATTTTCAATGTATGTTAAGGATGTATGGTAGTTTTTAAGAATGAGATAGGTTATATTGCATGAAATTGAGATGTTGACCATGTAATAAGGTGTTGAGAGTGTTGGGTGAATATTTTGTCACCAGCTAACTGATGGGCAAAATAGGTGTTTCAACCATAGCATAGAGAAATTTATTGGCCAAATGTGTAGGTCAACCACATATAAAGGGGACAAATCTCTCCTCTCATCAAGGGGAGGTTCCCGATAACTATAACGTACTAATATACTATAAATATAAGATGAAAATAACACTTAATGTAGGATAACACCATCCATCTCTCTTTTTTTAGAGATGATGTTCACAAACATAAGAGAATTCTTGGGTGATTTCTAGAGGTACTTCTCTTCTTTCAAAAGTAATACTTAGTCAACAGCTAGATTCCTTCTTGGGTAGTAATTGTAACCATGAGAAACCCACGAAAGCACAAAGTCTTTCATTTCTTCCCTCACTAAAACAGGGTGTAGTAACACAACAAAATGAAGTGTAGCACAAATTCTCCACCTCAATAGCCAAAGAGTGAAATATATGAAGGATAATGGGGGAATAAAGTCATCCCAAGGTCCTTTACATAGATACAGAAAACACACACTAAAGACAATTGTAGCAGCACAAAGTCTCCCACAGTTGGCTTCAGGACACCTTTTAGATTATTTCCACTAGTTCTACTTGTTAAATTAAATGGACAAGAATGCTTCTAAGAAATAGACATAAGAAAAATTTATTAAATAACATAAGCTATTCCAACACAAATTCTGAAAGGTCACTTATTTCTCATTCAAATAAAGAAATATGATTAACAATCTAAGCTCAAAGTCTCAGGAAATGCCTTTCAATTTGGGAAGATTTTTGCTTCTATAATAGAGAGATCTCCTTTGCATAAAATAAGAGATTAAAATATATATCACTCCAAGAAAGACTTGGGTGCTTTATTTCATGGAATGGTCCATGCTACATTAAATGCCTTAAATGCATTTTCAGTTTTGTCAAGGGGCCATACTGTAATAGGGCATTAGCGTTAACTGTGGCATGTCAATTCATCTCAAATATTTCCTCTAAAGTATAGACTACCTAGTCCTCTTCCTAATATGTGCACATTTGTCCACTTCGCCTTTACTCGATGGCAAAAAATAGGCCACGTCCTTGAGTGCTCGTGTTCTTTGATGTCCACCTGGTGGACTGTTTCAACAACTGGAAATAACTCCTACGCAAATATTTCTAGTCCTTCCCTCTTGTTCCCTCTTTCCTTGTTGTATTTTGTCCTTTTCTTCATGATTTGAGCTCTCAGGCTATCTTCTCACTTTCAGCTCGCTCTTTTGGCTCCTTCTTTGGCTGGTCATTGAATTTGTTCATAAGGTACATGCCATATTTGAAAATCAGCAGATATTTCATTACCCTAAATTTGATGTCCATGAGGACATCACTAGTCATTGGTCACTTGAACCACTTTGAACTTTGAACCTTTGAACCATGAGAATGCATTGGTTTAATGGTTCAATGGTTTGGGCAGTCCTATCAACTCCTTGGTTTAATTGGTTCCTCAGTTTAATTGACTCCTTGGTTTAATACGTTCCTCAGTTCAATCAGTTGCTTGGTTCAATCGATTGAACCATCTCTTTGAACTTGTATCTAGAATACTCCACTTCCTTTTCTTGAAGATTCCTTATGAACTTTGAACTTCTTGAACTGTTGAACACTTTGAACCATTTGAACCTTTGAACCATTTCAGTTCAAAGTTCAATGGTTAAACAGTTCATTCTCTTTCTTTGAATCCTTTTATTCTCTATGTCTTTTGAACTTTATTAAACCTTTGAACCTTGAACCATTTTGGTTCAAAGTTCAATGGTTCATTCTCTTTCTTTCAATCCTTTGAAGTTTCAAACTTGTTGGGTGAATATTTTGTCACCAGCTAACTGATGGGAAAAATAGGTTGTTTTAACCATAACATAAGGAGATTGATCAGCCAAATGTGCAGGTTTACCACATCAAAAGGGTAAAAATCTCTCCTCTCATCAAGGGGAGGTTCCCTATAACTATGAGGTGTTATATACTATATATATAAGCAGAAAATAACACTCAGGGGTAGGACAACACCATCCATCTCTATTTTTTGAGAGATGATGTTCACAAACAAAGGAGAAATCCTAGGTGATTGCTGGAGGTACTTCTCTTTTTTTAGAAGTAATACTTAGTCAACAACTCGATTCCTTCTTGGGTAATAAAATTAACTATGAGAAACCAATGAAAGCACAAAGTCTTACATTACTTCCCTCACTGAAATAGGGCACTATAACATAGCAGGATGAAGTGTAGCACAAAGTCTCCACCTCAACTACCAAAGAGTGAAATATATGAAGGACAATGGGGGCACAAAGTCATCCCAAAATCCTTTACACAAAAATAGAAAAACAAACATGCTAAAGACAATTATGTCAGCACAAAGTCTCTCCACAGTCGACTTCAAGACACCTTCCTGATTACTTTCACTAGTTTTGCTTGTTAAATTAAATGGACAAGAATGTTTCTAGGAAATAGACATAAGAACAATTTCTTAAATAACGCAAGCTATTCTAGCACAAAGTCTAAAAGGTTACTTGTTTTCTCATTCAAATAAAGAAATATGATTAACAATCTAAGCTCAAAGTCTCAGGAAATGCCTTTTAATTTGGGTAGAGTTTTACTTCTATAACAGAGAGATCTCCTTTGCATAAAATAAGAGATTACAATATATATTACTCCCAAAAAGACTTAGGCACTTTATTTCATGGAATGGCCTATGCTGCATTCAATGCCTTGAATGCATTTTTTGTTTTGTCAAGGGTGCATGCTAGAATAGGGCATCAGCCTTAACTATGGCATGTTAATTTATCTCAAATGTCCCCTCTAAATTATGGGCCACCTAGTCCTCTTCCTAATATTTTCATAGCTGTCCACTTCACCTTTACTTGATCTAGAAAAATAGGCCACACTATTGAGTGCTTGCACTCTCTGATGTCCACCTGGTGGACTATTTCACCTACTAGAAATAACTCTTGTACAAATACTTCTAGTCTTCGTGCATCATTCCCTCTTTCCTCGCCATGTCTTGTCCTTCTTTGGTGATCTGAGCTCTCAAGCTATCTTCTCACTTTCTGCTAGCTCCTTTAGCTTCTTTGGCTAGTCGCTGAGTTTGTTTTTAGGTCTGCACCATATTTCAAAAATAATAGATATTTTATTACCTTGAATTTGACATCCATGGGGACATCACTGGTCGCTGGTCACTTGAACCACTTGGAACCTTGAACCTTTTGGTTCAAGGTTCAATGGTTTAATGGTTCACTCTTTGCTCTTCAAATCCTTTATTCTTCTAAGTCTCTCAAACTTTATTGAACTCATTGAACCTTTAAACTTTGAACTCTTTTGGTTCAAGGTTCAACGGTTCAACGATTCAATCTTTCTTCTTCAAAGTCTTCTTTCATTTAAGTCCTTTAAAGCTATTTGAACTTTTCAAAGTGGTTGAACTTTGAACTTGCTAAATTCTTCAAACTCGTTGAAGTGCTTAAATCTTTTTGAACCTTTGAACTCATTGAACCTTTGAATGTTGTTGAAGCAGGTTTTAATGGTTCAATGGTTTAATGGTTCATTCCATTTGTTTGAATCCTGTGGATGGACCTTTTATGTAAACCTCAATGTAGAACCAACCTTGAAATTGCCTAAGTGTTTGGAAGTTGTTCCTTTATGAGAGTCCCCTATTAAAGTTGTTCAACCCATTGAACTTGTGAGTCCCTTGACTAAAAATGCTTGAATAATTGAAGAACTTGGATGCTCAGGACATTTTTGAAAAAGAAAAGGGAGACTTTTATCCTACAAGACCAAAATAGTTGATATGTTGTCCCCAAAAACAAGTGATGGATTTTGGGAACAACAACTAGCTCTAGTTGGGGAACTTCCATCGATTGCAAAAAAATATTAAAGGGAGTATAATCTAGAATCTCAGTGCCTTCATGTATTCCATTGGGTTATGGAGTCATGCTACCCAAAAATAAAGGTGCCAAAAACAAATGAAAATGAACAACACAAAACAAGATAAAGACTATAAAAAAATTATACATATGTACAAGCTGATCTTATCTAATACTTCAAAGATTGAAGTGCTTCAGATGCTACCCATTGTGAGATAGTGAAAATGGCATTCTATCTTGATATATCAACAAGAAACCATTTTCTCCCTAGAACTGATGATTAGAAAATGGACCTCTCCACTAGGAATCAAATTTTCTGTGCATTCCTTTTAGTTATCTCCTCTTGCCCCATAGCAAGACTTGATTTCTAGTCTAAAAATGATGAATCCTTACTCTCTTGCTAGAGAGTTTCTTTACCTGATTTTGATGTGCAATAGTATGGTCCATTACCATAATTCATTGTTCTTTTATTTTAGTTAGGCTCATAATTTGATGGTCCCCATTCAACACCTACCAATGGTTGGCACTATCAGGCACACTTGGTCGAAAGCCCAGCTTGATAGTGTACTTGTGATCTTTGAAATCTGTGTGAGGAACCAAGAGGGTCATAGAGATAGTCAATGAATCTGCATGACTATGAAGCTCTCTAGGCACTGTAGATATATTGAAAGCATCAAAAATTTCAAGGTAGTCCCATACCAGATTGAGGTAATGAGACAATATTTTGTTCTTTGTTTGACATAGGTTCCTCACCTGATAAGCCATCAGTTTAGCATCTCCTTTGGCATGAAGGAGTTTGACACCTTTATCTTGAGCAGCCTTCAACCTGAGTAATAGAGATTTATACTCGACAGTGTTGTTGGTGTTGCTATACTGCAACTCATATGAGGAAGGAAAAATATCTCCTTGAGGAGATATTAGAACAATCCTAGCTCTAGCACCAGTAGAAGAATAGATGCCATCAAATTCTAGAATCTAGACATTATCAAAAATTGATCTTCTTTCAGATTCCTCCTGGTTAGGGAGGGAGGATTCTTTTGCATCTAAACTTTTCTCTACCAATTCTCTTACTTTCCTATCTAAAGTTTTTGGATTATCATCTATAGGAATTTCATCAGATAAAATAAGGACATCCTCTGTAGATAGGAAAAATTTACTGCTTCTTGAAGACTCAAACAAAATTTGAGCTTCAGGGGCTGATGTTTGGTCGATAATATATTTTATCTCCTTTTGAGGAAGTAGCCTCAGCATGATGCCTTTGATTGGGATCCTCACTTCAGATAGGTCCATACTTATTTATCCACCAACATCCTTGCAAAAACTTTGACCAAGAAGGATGCATATGAGGCTGGGACGTCTGCCACCAGGATTATCATTTTAATCCTCTTTTCTATAAATGTCATAAATGCAATTTAGGTGTCCTTGATTTGTCCCAGCAAAGGCACTTGTTTGTTTTCCATGGAGAAAAATCTCCCAAAGGTCTTGGTCAGTGTGAGTCCAAGAGATTCTACCACTTTGGTGGGCATCACATTGTCAAATACACCTGAGTCTATTATGCAATTGTTTAGCTGGTGACTATTTATCAACAAGAAGACATAAAATGGTTCTATCTTTTTAGGAGTAGCAGGAGGAGTAAGGACAAGATTTTTTGGGATGGACATGTTCCTTGGGGGATCATGAGTTACCTTCTTAACATCTTATCTTGTAGGGATGGATTTATTTTTCACACACTCAACCAACCTGTCCAACTACTCAGGGTTGGCTTACAAATATTCAAACTCAGTCATTTGAATTTTGGTCTTCTTAACATGGTCAATTATATCAAATGACTAGAAAGAACTAGGAATAGAGGAAGAAAGTTCATCCTTATAGTTTTTTGGGAGTGTAGGAGTAATTTATGAATTTGAAGTAGAAGGTGTAAGAATGTTTGGGGTACTTACTTTTTTAGTGATTACAGGGTCCTTTGATTGAAAAGGTAGAGTAGTCCCCCGTTTAGCAATTAAAATTTTTGGTTGAGATCACTCCCCTAATTTTCTCTTATCAACTTGCTAGGCTGACTAGTTTTGGGACCAGGTAAATACAGCATATGATCCATCAAATGCTTCACCTTTAATTTTGGATTTATCCTGGTAATTTAGGAAACCAATGTTGGATTTAATAGCTAATTCATCTTGCTCTTCTACAAAGATATCAATGCCATATTCTATGTTTAACTCAGGTTGGAAATAAAAAATTGATTCAGTTTTATGGTGTCCAATTACTGAGTTGGCTAGAGCTGCCTCAATGGCAAGTTTTCCCTATGGGGGAGGAAGATGATTTGGCTGCCCTTGATTCTTGGTAGCATTTCCTTGGTATGACTAATTGGGGAATGTCCTCCTTGGTATATCTCAATATGAAGGAGGATCAGACATCCCTTGCACAATTTGCTTTTTGAGAGTTAACAGCTCATTTGCCAGCTTTTACACCATTTAATCAATGGTGCCTGTAGATGGATATTTAGAGGATGAAGAATATTTACCTATGTTAAGATCTCTCCTTATCTTCCCCACCAAGATGAGATCATCTTCCACCTTAGTGGCCAAATCTTCATCTATAGCAAGGTCTATGTGGCTAGCTCATCTCAATAATAAACTCACTTCAGGAAGCTGAGAGTTGATGAAGAAACATTTGAGAGTCTTAGTTGTCGACTGAGAAATTATAGGAATCTTATTCCTCAATTTGTCAAATTTAGCAATGAAGTCCCTCATAGGTTCATGAGGCTCTTTCTTCATTTGTGTGAGCTAGGCCAACAAGGCATGCACATCTTCTACAGGCTTGAACCTAGCTTCAAATTTGGCTTTGAGGGTGTTCCAGTTAGTCATAGTCTAGGCCTGTAGATGATAGAACCAGTCTGTAGCAGCACCTTGTAAAGTTTCTATGAACAACCTGACTGCTATATCTTCATATTCCACACCTATCACACCATAGGATATGCTAAATGCTATAATATGTTCATCAAGATGAACTCTCCCATTGCCATAGAATTTGGGGAAATTCTTCCTAGAACTGTGAGGTAGCTCATGTAGACGTGGAGTTAGATTGAGTGGACCAAAATAGTTACCCTAGGAGCCTTGAGCTGCCATTATATGACTATGAAAATGGGGGATAACAAATCTTGGTGGGGTATGTATGGGCAAAGATCTGCTAGTAGAGGAAAAAGAAGCTCTACCTTGTATTGTTGATCTGGTGTTAGTAGGAAGAAGACTCCTAGTTTGTTGAAGGTGAGGATTTGGAGGAAACAAATCAAAATTTCTTTGCTACACTAACTCAAAAATAGGGTCAACAACACCTTGAGATTTTTGGCTTCTTGTATAGCATGGAGCTACTAGATTGTAGAATAAAAATGGAAAAGAACTGGCCCTACTTTAGCTTGAAGCTTAAGGCTTCAAACTATGTGTTTTTTCTAGTTGGCATGAAGCTGCTAGAGAATTGACTTTTGAAATGAAACACTCGATCTCCAGTGTCTCTAGTTTTGCAACTTAGAGTATACAATTTAAATGGATAAGGCTATAATGATAATGGATAAGACACAAGTGATGCTTCAATCTAAAGCTTGAGGCTTCAAATTACACAAAATTGTTGTGTCCCCAGTAGAGTAGCCAAAAACTATTGGTGCGAAGGTGGAGGAAAATGGTAATGGAAAAGGACTTAGAATAGCGAAGAAAATGGATAAGGAAAAGAACTAAAACTACTTGTTCTTCCCCAGTAGAGTCACCAAAAACTGTTGGGTGAATATTTTGCACCAGCTAACTGATGGGAAAAATAGGTTGTTTCAACCACAACATAAGGAGATTGATTGGCCAAATGTGTAGGTTTACCACATCAAAAGGGGAAAAATCTCTCCTCTCATCAAGGGGAGGTTCCCTATAACTATGAGGTGCTATATACTATATATATAAGCAAAAAATAACACTCAGGAGTAGGACAACACCATCCATCTCTCTTTTTTTAGAGATGATGTTCACAGACAAAGGAGAAATCCTAGGTGATTGTTGGAGGTACTTCTCTTTTTTTAGAAGTAATACTCAGTCAACAACTAGATTCCTTCTTGGGTAGTAAAAGTAACTATGAGAAACCCATGAAAGCACAAAGTCTTTTGTTGCTTCCCTCACTAAAATAGGGCGCTGTAACACAATAGGATGAAGTGTAGCACAAAGTCTCCACCTCAACTGCCAAAGAGTGAAATATATGAAGGATGATGGGGGCACAAAGTCATTCCAAAATCCTTTAAATAAAAATAGAAAAACAAACATGCTAAAGACAATTGTGGTAGCACAAAGTCTCTCCACAGTCGGCTTTAGGACACCTTCTTAATTACTTTCACTAATTCTGCTTGTTAAATTAAATGGACAAGAATGCTTCTAGGAAACAGACATAAGAACAATTTCTTAAATAACACAAGCTATTCCAGCACAAAGTCTGAAAGGTTACTTGTTTTCTCATTCAAATAAAGAAATATGATTAACAATCTGAGCTCAAAGTCTCAAGAAATGCCTTTCAATTTGGGTAGAGTTTTGCTTTTATAACAGAGAGATCTCCTTTGCATAAAATAAGATATTACAATATATAGCACTCCCAAAAAGACTTGGGCACTTTGTTTTATGGAATGGCCTATGCTACATTCAATGCCTTGAATGCATTTTTAGTTCTGTCAAGGGGCCATGCTAGAATAAGGCATTGGTCTTAACTGAGGCATGTCAATTCATCTCAAATGTCCCCTCTAAAGTATGGGCTGCCTAGTCCTTTTCCTACTATTTGTGTAGCTATCCACTTCACCTTTACTCAATCTATGACAATAGGCTACGCTATTGAGTGCTCACACTCTCTGATGTCCACCTGGTGGACTATTTCACCTACTATAAATAAATCTTGTACATATATTTATGGTCTTTCTACATCATTCCCTCTTTCCTCGCCACGTCTTGTCCTTCCTTAGTGATCTGAGCTCTCAGGCTATCTTCTCACTTTCTACTAGGTCCTTTGACTTCCTCTTTGGTTGGTCACTAAGTTTATTTTCAGGTCTATACCATATTTGAAAAACAACAAATATTTTATTACCCTAAATTTGACATCCGTGGGGATGTCACTGGTTGCTAGTCGCTTGAACCACTTTGAAACTTGAACCTTTGAACCTTTAGGGTTAAAGTTCAATGGTTTAATGGTTCATTCTTTGCTCTTCAAATCCTTTGTTCTTCTAAGTCTCTCAAACTTTATTTAACTTGTTGAACCTTTAAACTTTGAATTCTTTTGGTTCAAGGTTCAACAGTTCAATGGTTCAATCTTTCTTCTTCAAAGTCTTCTTTCATTTAAGTCCTTTAAAACCATTTGAATTTTTCAAAGTGGCTAAACTTTGAACTTGTTGATATATTCATACTTGTTGATGCACTTAACTCTTTTTGAACCTTTGAACTCATTGAACCTTTAAACCTTGCTGAAGTGGGGTTCAATGGTTCAATGGTTCATTCTATTTGTCTGAATCCTGCCGATGGACCTTTTGGTTGAACCTCGATGTTGAACCAACCTTGAAATTGCCTAAGTGTTTGGAAGTTGTTCCTTTATGAGAGTCCGCCTATTTAAGTTGTTGAACCCATTGAATTTGCAAGCCTCTTGACTGTAAATGCTTTAATAATCGAAGAACTTGGATGCTAAGGACATTTTTGAAAAAGGAAAGTGAGAATTTTGGCCTGCAGGACCAAAATAGTTGATATGTTTTCCCCAAAAACAAGTGGCAGATTTTGGGAACAACAGAACTCTCTGGATTTTTTTCTTTTCTATTGAACTCATTAAACCTTTAAACTTTGAACACTTTTGGTTTGGTTTAAGGTTCAATGGTTCATTATTTTTTCTTTTAATCCTTTGTTCTTTTAAGTCTTTCAAACTTTATTGAACTCGTTGAACCTTTTAACTTTGAAATCTTTTAGTTCAACGTTTAATGGTTCAACGGTTCAATCTTTCTTCTTCAAAGTCTTCTTTTGTTTAAGTCTTTTAATCTTATTGAACTCATTGAACCTTTGAACTCGTTGAACCATTTTGGTTCAAGGTTTAATGGTTTTAACAGTTCAACCTTCACTCTTCAAAGCCTTCTTTTCTTTAAGTCCACTAAACTTATTGGACTTTAAAACTTACCAAAGTCTTTGAACTCATTGAACTCTTTGAAGTGGTTGAACTTCTTTAAACTCATTGAGCGCTTAACTATTTTTGAACCTTTAAACTCATTGAACCTTTGAACCTTGTTGAAGTGAGGTTCAATGGTTCAAGGGTTCATTCCATTTGTTTGAAGCCTTATGCTAAGTCTTTTGATTGATCCTCAGTGTTGAACTAGCCTTGAAATTGCCTAAGTGTTGGAACTTCTTTCTGAGAAAGCCTGCCTATTGAACCTGCAAGTTCTTTAGCTGAGAAGACTTGAATGATTGAAGAATTTGAATACTCAAAACATTTTTTGAGAAGGGAAGAGAGAATTTTAGCTTATAGGACCAAAATAGTTGATATGTTTTCCCCAAAAATAAGTGACAAATTTTGGGAACAACAGTTGGCTCTAGTTGGGGAACTTCCATCGATTTGAAAAACAATCGAAGGGAGTACAATCCAAAACATCTAGTGCCTTTAAATATGCCATTGGCTATAGAGTCATGCTACCCAAAAATAAAGGTGCCAAAAAGAAATAAAAATGAAAAGCACCAAACAAAACTAAAGACTAAACAAATATACAAATGTATAACTGGACTTATCTGATAATTCAAGAATTGAAGTGTTTAAGATGCCACCCACTATGAGATAGTGAAAATGGTGTTCTATATTGATATATCATTAAAATACCATTTTCTCCCTAGAATTGATGATTAGCGAATGGACCTCTCCACTAGGAATCAAATTTTCTATGCATTCCTTTTGGTTCTCTCCGCTTGCCCCAAAGTAAAACTTGATTTCCGGTGTGAAAATCATGGATTCTTATCCTCTTGTAGAAGAGTTTCTTTTCTTGATTTTGACATGCAGCAGTATGGTCCATTACTATAATTCACTATTCTTCTAGTTCAGTCCAGCACATGATTTGATTGTTAGCATCAAACACCTACCAATGATTGGCATTGTCAGGCACATTTGGTTGAAAGACCAACTCGATAGTCTACTTCTCCTCTTCAAAGTCTTGGTGAGGAACTAAGAGGGTCATAGAGACAGCCAATGAATCTGCATGACTATGAAGCTCTCTAGGCACTACAAATATATTGAAAGCATCAAAAATTTCTATATAGTCCTATACCAGATTGTGGTAATGACACAATATTTTTTTCTTGGTTTGACATAGGTTCCTCACCTAAAAAATTGTCAATTCAACATCTCCTTTGGCGTGAAGGAGTTTGACAATTTTTTCTTGAGCAGCCTTCAACTAAGTAATAGAGATTCATACTCAGTAGTGTTGTTGGTGTTTCTAAACTGAAACTTGTATGAAGAAGCAAAAATATCTCCTTACGAAGATATTAAAACAATCTTAGCTCTAAAATTAGTAGAAGAATATCTGCTATCAAATTCCAAAATCTAGACATCATCAAGAACTATGCTTTCCTCAAATTTTTCTTCATTTAGAGGGGAGGGTCCTTCTGCACCTACATTGTGATTTATTAATTCTTTAGTTGTCTCATCAAAATCAATTCCTAGATCACCACCTATAGGACTTTCATTTGTTGAAACATGAACATCCTCTATGGTCAAGAAGTAATTACCCACCCTTGAAGACTCAAACATAATTTGAGCTTTGGGGGCTGTCATTTGGGTGACAATGCACTTTGAATCCTTTTTAAGAAATAGCCTCTGCATGATACCCTTCATAGGGATCCTTGCCTTAGATAGGTCCATGCTCAATTTGCCACCAACATCCTTACAAAAATTTTGGCCAAGAAGGATGTTGTAGGAGGTTGGGACGTTAGCCACTAGGGTTGTCATCTTAATTCTCTTATCCAGGAATGCTACAAATGCAAATTGGGTCCTTGATTTATCCCAATAGTGGCACTTGTTTGTTCTCTATGGAGAAACACCTTCCAAAGGTCTTAGTCAGTGTGAGTCTAAGAGATTCTACCACTTTGGTGGGCATGACATTGTCAGATACTCCTAAGTCTATGATTCAATTGTTCAGCTAGTGACTATTTATCAACAGGGAGACATAAAATAGTTTTGTCTTCCTGGGAGTAGCAAGAGGAGTAATGACAAGGTTATTTTGGGTGGATGTGAGAGTCACCTTTGGGATAGCTGGTCTTGTAGGGATGGTTTTATTCTTTACACACTTAACCAACTTATCCAACTGTTCAGGGTTGGATTCTAGGAATTCAAATTTAAACATTTGAATTTTGGTTTTCTTGACATGGTCAATTATATCAAATGTCTAAAATGAATTAGGAATATGGGAAGGTAGTTCATCCTTCTATTTTTTAGGAGGGGTGGTACTGGTCTACGAATTTTAAGTTAAAGATGAAGGAATGTTTGGAGTACTTACGTTTTTAGTGATCACCGAATCCTTTGATTGAAAAGGCAGAGTGGTTCCTTGCTTAGTAATTGAAATTGCTGGTTGAGCTCGCTCCTCTATTTTTTATCAGCTTGCTAGGCTGACTAGTTTTGGGGCTGGGTGAATATAGCTTATGATCCATCAAATGCTTCACCTTTACTTCTAGGTTCATCTTGGTAATTTAGGAAATCGATGTTAGAGTCACCAGCTAATTCTTCTTGGTCTTTTACAAAGAGATCAACATCATTTTCTTGATCAAACTTAGGTTGGAAAGAGAAATCATGTTCAGCTTCATGATAACCAACTACTTAATTAGCTTGAGCTACTTCAATGTCAAGCTTTCCTTGTGGGAGAGGAAGATGATTTGGCTACCCTTGATTCTTAGTAGCGTTGCCTTGGTATGACTGATTAGGGAGTGTCCTCCTTATTATATCTCGGTATGAAGTAGGAGTAAACATCCCTTACACCATTTTTTTTAAGAGCTAACAACTCATTTGCCAGATTTTGCACCATTGGATCAGTGATGCCTGTAGATGGATATTTAGAGGATGAAGAAGATTTACCTCTATTAGGATCTCTCCTTATCTTCCCCACTAAGATGAGATCATCTTCCACCTCAGTAGGCAAATCTTGCACTGTAACAAGGTCTATGTAGCTAGCACATCTCAACAAAAAACTCACTTCAAGTAGCTGAGAGTTGATGAAGAAGCATTTGAGATTCTTAGCTGTTGGCTAAGCAATTATAAGAATCCTATTCCTCAACTTGTCAAATTTGGAAATGAAGTCCATCATAGGTTCATGAGGCTCTTTATTCATTTGTGTGAGCTGGGCTAGTAGAGCAAGCACATCTTCTATAGGCTTTAACCTAGCTTTGAATTTGGCTTTGAGGGTGTTTTAGTCAGTCATAGTCTAGGCTTGCACATGATAAAACTAGTCTGCAACATCACCTTGTAATGTTTCTACAAATAGCCTGACTGCTACATCCTCATACTCCACACCTATCATGCCATAGGCTATGTTGAAGGCTGTAATATGTTCATCAAGATGAACTCTCCCATCACCAAAGAACTTGGGGAATTTCTTCTTGAAACTGTGAGGTAGTTCATGTAGAGGTGGAATAAGATTAAGTGGACCAAAAGAGTTACCCCAAGGGCCTTCAACTGCCATTATTTGACTACTAAAGGGAGGGATAATAAATGTCTAAGGGGTATGAATTGACAAAGCTCTGTTAATAGTATAAATGGATGCTTTACCTGGTAATGGAGACCTAAATTTTGTAGGAGGAAAAATCATGGTTCACTGAAGGTGAGATGGAGAAGGAAATAGATCAAAATTACTTTGTTGTACCAACTCAAATATAGGTTCAGTAATACCTTTAGATCTCTAGCTTATTGTATACCATGGATCTACCAAATTGTAAAGTAAAAATGGAAAAGAACTGGCACTGCTTTAGCTTGAAGCTTGAGGCTTCCAACTACACATTTTTTCTAGCAGAGTCGCTAAAAACTATTGACATGGAGCTAGCAGAGTAGACAATAGCAATGAAATGATTGATCCCCAAAATCTCTAGCTTCACAGATCAGAGTATATAATGGAAATGGATAAGGCTATAATGATAATGGATAAGACATAAGTGATGCTTCAATTTTAAGCTTGAGGCTTCAAATTGCATGTTCTTCCCCAGTGGAGTCACCAAAAATTGTTGGGTGAATATTTTGTCACCAGCTAATTGATGGGCAAAATAGGTGTTTCAACCATAGTGTAGGGAGATTTATCAGCCAAATGTGCAATTCAAAAACATCAAAAGGGGACAAATCTCTCCTCTCATTAATGGGAGGTTCCCTATAATTATGAGGTACTAATATACTATAAATATAACCTAAAAATAACACTCAGGGTAAGATAACACCATCCGTCTCTCTTTTTTTAGAGATGATGTTCATAGACATAAGATAATTCTTAGGTGATTTATGGAGGTACTTATCTTCATTTATAAGTAATACTCAGTCAATAGCTAGATTCCTTCCTGGGTAGTAATTGTAACCACGAGAAACCCATGAAAGCACAAAGTCTTTCGTTACTTTCCTCACTGAAACAGAGCATAGTAACACACCAGAATGAAGTGTAGCACAAAGTCTCCACCTCAACTGCCAAAGATTGAAATATATGAAGGAAAATGGGGGCACAAATTCATCCCAAGGTCCTTTACATAGATATAGAAAACACACACTAAAGACAATTGTAGCAGCACAAAGTCTCCCACAGTTGGTTTCAGGACACCTTTCAAATTATTTCCACTAGTTCTACTTGTTAAATTAAATGGATAAGAATGCTTCTAGGAAACAGACATAAGAAAAATTTGCTAAATAACACAATCTATTCCAACACAAAGTATGAAAGGTCACTTGTTTTCTCATTCAAATAAAGAAATATGATTAACAATTTGAGCTCAAAGTCTCAAAAAATGCCTTTCAATTTGGGCAAAGTTTTGCTTCTATAATAGAGAGATCTCCTTTGCATAAAATAAGAGATTACAATATATAGCACTCCAAGAAAGACTTGGGTGCTTTGTTTCATGGAATGGCCCATGTTACGTTCAATGCCTTAAGTATATTTTCAATTTTGTCAAGGGGCCATACTAGAACAGGGCATCAGCCTTAACTGTGGCATATCAATTCATCTCAAATGTCTCCTCCAAAGTATAGGATACCTAGTTCTCTTCCTGATATGTGCACAACTATCCACTTCACCTTTACTTGATGGAGAAAACTAGGCTGTGTCCTTGAGTGCTCGCGCTCTCTAATGTCCACCTGGTGGATTGTTTCACCAGCTAGAAATAACTCTTGTGTAGATATTTCTAGTCCTTCCCTCTTGTTCCCTCTTTCCTTGTTGTATTTTGTCCTTTTATTTGTGTTATGAGCTCTCAATATATCTTCTTGCTTTTAGCTAGCTCTTTTCGCTCCTTCTCTGGCTGGTCACTAAATTTATTCACAGGGTCTGTGCCATATTTGAAAAACAATGAATATTTCATTACCCTAAATTTGACATATGTGGGATGTCACTGGTCGCTGGTTGCTTGAACCACTTTGAACCTTCAACCTTTGAACCATGAGAATGCATTGGTTCAATGGTTCAATGGTTTGGGTGGTCTTATTGTATCTTTGGTTCAATCGGCTCCTTGGTTTAATCAGTTTCTCAGTTCAATCAGCTCCTTGGTTCAATTGGTTCCTCAGTTCAATTGGTTTCTCAGTTTAATCAATTATTTGGTTCAATCGGTTGAACCATCTCTTTGAAATTGTCTCTGGGGTCTTCTGCTTCCTTCCTTCACTCAAAGCTTCCTTGTGAACTTTGAACTTCTTGAACTAGTTAAACTCTTTGAACCATTTGAACCATTTGAACCTTTAAACCATTTTAGTTCAAAGTTCAACAGTTCATTCACTTTCTTTGAATCCTTTTATTCTCTAAGTCTTTTAAACTTTATTAAACCTTTAAACCTTTGAAACTTGAACCATTTCAGTTCAAATTTCAACAGTTCATTCTCTTTCTTTGAATCCTTTGAAGTTTTGAACTCTCTAGATTCATTTCTTTTCTGTTGAACTCGTTGAACCTTTAAACTTTGAAGTCTTTTGGTTCAAAGTTCAACAGTTTAATGGTTCATTATTTTTTATTTGAATCCTTTGTTCTTCTAAGTCTTTCAAAATTTATTGAACTGATTGAACCTTTTAACTTTGAACTATTTTGGTTCAAGGTTCAAGGGTTCAATGGTTCAATCTTTCTTCTTCGAAGTCTTATTTTGTTTAAGTCTTTTGATCTTATTAAACTCTTTGAACCTTTGAACTCATTGAACCATTTTGGTTCAAGGTTTAATGTTTTCAATAGTTCAACCTTCACTCTTCAAAGCCTTCTTTTCTTTAAGTCCACCAAAATTATTGAACTTTAAAACTTCTTGAAGTCTTCAAACTCATTGAACTCTTTGAAGCAGTTGAACTTCTTTACACTCATTGAGCACTTAACTCTTTTTGAACCTTTAAACTCATTGAACCTTTAAACCTTGCTGAATCAGGGTTCAATAGTTCAATTTTTCAAGGGTTCATTCCATTTTTTTGAAGCCCATCACTAAGTCTTTTGATTGAACCTTGGCATTGAACCAGCCTTGAAATTGCCTAAGTATTGGAACTTCTTTCTGAGAAAGCCTGCCTATTGAACCTGTGAGTTCTAGAGCTGAGAAGACTTGAATGATTGAAGAATTTGAATACTCAAAACATTTTTTGAGAAGGGAAGAGAGAATTTTGGCCTACAGGAACAAAATAGTTAATATGTTGTCCCCAAAAACAAGTGATGGATTTTGGGAACAATAGAGAGCATGGAAAGAGGCATGAAGGTCAGTTCAAGGCCTAGTAAGGTATGAAGACTATGGTGTAGAGAGAGAGTGTATCCTAATGGGGTATTGGGATTAGTTTCCAAGTCAATTTTGAGTAGATGAGAATTTAAAAAGGTGAGTTACTTTTTTTGGTTGTGTGCATGAAGTTTTAGGTTCTATTTTTAATGACAAGGCATGAAACATTATTTGGAGGTCTCACGAGTGCATAAAATGAAGGGTTCTCAATAAGAGAAGGATTTTTGTGTGATCATTAGCTTATCAAACCTTTGTATGGGAACCTAATCAGTTTATGGTAAATGGGCAAGGGTCCTTGATCAAAATTCTAGGAATTATTTTTTGAATTGAGGGGCAATCCTTTATGAATGATCGTTAAGAGTTGAAAATAGTTTAAAACCTCTTAGAACCCTAATAAAGACTAAATGTTGAAGATGTTGCTCAAAATCTCTCAATATGGATTTAATTACTTAGGTAAGCTATTGGATCTTGTATTGGAATCTCCTAGGTACCTCTAGGTGGTATTATTTAGAGAGAGGAGAGAGAAAATGTTGATTTTTTAGGCTTGTTTTTGAAGAATTGATTGTATAAGTCAAATTTTGCATTGGACATAGTAATAAAATGGATGGAGAAAGAAGGTAGAGATTCTTGTTTCATGTCCATGAAGGTTTATGTACAAGTTATAGTCCTTAATTTCTCTAAACTAGTCATCCAAGTTAGTCAATTGCTAATAGGCCTAATGAAGTAAATAGTGAAAAACCCAAGTATATGCAATTAGAAATGCATCATGTCTATAAATCAATCCTAGCTTGGAGAAGATATAGCATACCTACACTTCAAATTGGGAATACATTTTTTAAGTGGGAGAATTACCAATATGGGGGTCTGCTAGATCTAATTAGGGGATCACTTGTCACAATACACCATGCTAGGAAGGCTTCCAAAGCCTACAGTATAACACAATCACACAAAAACCCTCAAAGAGTCCTAAGTTTAATGTTCAATCTATATCTAATAAATAAGAAAGTAAATCTCATCTAGTGCTCACCAAATCTTGTGGCATAATGTGGGAGTTAGAAATAAAACAAACTAAACTAAACATGCATAGAATATAGATACTCGCATCAATGTATACAGAATCCTAATGCATGGGAGATAAGCATAATTGCATTATCTATCTACTCTTATAAAGAATAAATAAATTTAATAATACTTACCTTTGAAAATGAACCTGTTGAGCCTCAATCTCTCCCTTGGCCAAGATGTTTCACAAGAGATTGTTGTGATAGGTAAGGATGACAAACACAAATCTGCTTTCGGATACACAACTTATCTATGCATCCAAAAGACTTATCCAAAAGACAAGATTCATATGTCTAAATAAATTATGGAAACCTAAGATTTATTCCTCAAGTATAATTGTTAATAAGCATATGTTCATTTGCACTTATTCTTCTTCGCTTCTCTATTCTCAAATGGTTGGAAATGAATTTGTATATATAAGTGGATCTTTCCCTAAGTCCTTCTGAATATGTTAGTTGCACAAGGTTAACCCAGTTGACCTTGTATGTTTTCAGAAGGTAAATCACTAGGTCCTAAGCTAGGTCAGTATAAGGCCTAATGAAAATCTAAGTGAAAAGTATCCATAAATAGTATAGGGTTGACCTTATTGACCCTATATAGTAATTAGAGGCTAAAAACTATATAGGGTAGACCTAGTCAATCCAATCAACTGGTGAAATGGGGTCAAGGAAAGGACAGGGACAATAAAGAATGATAAATTTTTGGAATGGTTATAATAGATAATAATAAGCATAGGTTAAATGGTTTTAGGAAAAAAGTGTGTAGATGGTAAGTGGGAAAAGGGACAATAATCTTATGAATCACCAATGGTCTACCCACCCCTTTTTAGGTGCACCCCTTAAGGCATGCACTCAGAGAGATTGAGACTCAATGGGTTCTTGTAAGATAAAAAGTGTCAATAATCAATAAAAGTTTAAAAATACTATGTGTATACATATGCCCCACTTGAAGCTCATCGTGTGTCATGTAAGTGTAACAGGGGATGGTGTTTTAGGATAGAACATGATAACACACAATGTTGATGCTAAGTAATGTGTAGTAAGAAAAAAAAAAGATAAAGGAAAGGACAAAATTGAAAAACACATACCTTTACTTACTTTAATGTTATATATAAATAAGTAGACTACAAGATAAAGTAAAGGTGTCCAATGTGAACAACATTAGGTGAACCTGTAGAAGTTAGTGCAAAAAATAGCCAAAAATTAAAAAAAAATGTAATATAGGAATATTATAGTGGAGAAGATTATATACATCAACATGAATTCAATGCATTTTATGGTTTTAAAAATGGATGAGTAGAAAGAAAGATATAGATAAAACAAGGAATTATCCTAAAGATAATTGCAAGATTTTAAATTTTGAAAAGTGTTTTTAAATAAGGGGAAAGAGAAGTCATTTGGGTATTTTGACTTGTGAAGGAGAGAAAAAGATATTTGGAGACCAAATGAGATAGGATGATGAGGAGATGATAGGCTAGATGAAGAGGATCTCTAGGAGTAGTAGCAAGTGCATTGCAGGTATGCAACTATGAATCATAAGCTAGTTTTGGAAGAATTTATTGAATTAAGTGGATTTTTAGAAAATGGTAATTTTTAGAATTTTAAGAGGTCAAAGTGAAGCAAAATTAGATTATATAGGTATGAAAAACTAAGATGGTAAATGGGTTTGAAGGAATTAGGGAGAAAACTACAAAAAGGCACTTTTTGAGGAAAATACAAGGGGTCAGTAGGGAAAAACAATTGGGTCAACTTAGTCGATTGAGTAGGCTAAAAATGATAAAAATCCACACTGTCGATCTAGTAGGTATTTTTTGACCCTAAATGTTTTATAGACTGTCAACCTAGTGTAGTTTTGCCAACAAATTTGAAAGGTCCAAAATGACAATGCAGTACTAGGGAGGGGAAAGGAAGAGGGTTGACTTAGATTTTTAAGTCAACTAGGGCAAAAATAGGGAAATTTTGGTCAAAATAGAATGACTAAAGAACCAAAATGGTATGAAAATGCATGTAAAAGGTTGAAAGAAGGTTATAATGGCTTGAAATGCCCAAGTAATGGTAAAAAGGACTGAGTAGACTAAAAATAGGTAAAAATGAATAAATTAAAGCAATTTAGGCTTATTTTTTATTAAAATTGTGAAAAGAATGTATTTTGATTATACATGACATGGAGGATCTAATACATTTTTTATTATTTCTTGATTTTAAGGATGACCCAAGTTCTGATGATTGGTAGACACATCATGGCTACCAGATCTACTAAAATGTTTGACAATAAGAGATAGACATAGGCTAGTAGTTATAAGCCTAAGAGGGATAGTTGATATGTGAAAGATTCCCCTAAGCATGGATCTATTATTCATGTTCCTTAGATTCTAAGAATGGCTGGCTAACAACTTCATATGGGTGGTAGATGGGGATGTGGTAGAGGTAACTATCACTCTAGAAAATGTGCATGTCATCATATGGCTATTGATAGTAAGATCACAGATGAATATAGGTATACCAGATAGCATGGAGGAGAAGAGAGCCTTAGCCATGTGGGTTACTAGCTCAAAGATGATAATGGTAGGTAAGAGAGTTAATATGTTCAATGTCTATGCATCATAAATTCTAGATATCTAGAAAGTTATGATAAGGCTTATGACATAGTGAGTGCTATATCACAATTCAGCTGACAAGGTAAAACTTTTTGTGGTATCCTTAAGTAGGATGATCCTATAGGAGAGAGTACTATATGATCTCAGCTTTGTCATCTAGGTCTAACTCATACATGATCTATATGATGTGTTGGTTAGAGGGTATAAGTCAATAGAACTAATCATTTTACTGATGGCTTGGATATATGAGAAGTTTACCACATATCAATCAAATGGGTTACCCTATATGATCGATGATAGGTCACCTCAAGTGCAAAGATAGATTAAAGACTATGTAGCATGGGTCATACCCCATGTGTCAACACTATAGATAGTGAGATGAGTAGACATAGTGTGGCAACCATATGGGCATATATCAACTACATGGCTAAGTTGGGACACAGTTGCACTAACTATAGTGAGGATAGAGGTGGTCAAACACTACACTTAGTGGAGAGATCCAAATCTGATGATATGGGTACCAAGATATATGGGCTTACCTCACCTAATTATACTAATATTTATGCCTAAGAAATGGGCGTGGTATGTGAGAGAGACATGAGGAGGAGGGGACTATGGCCACCAATGATGAGGATAATGCTCAAATCACATCATGAGTGACCATGGACTAGCTGAGCATGATGGGGAGTAGAGCAAGAGGAGAGATAGGTGTAGAGGTAGTAGTACAAAATATACCACTATCATCTCTATAGTGAGATGAGAAATAACCACTAAAGACATGATGTTGATGGAAGTAGGATGAGTAGGAGAAAGTGGAGACTATCACCATCTTTGATGACCTAGTAGGTGAGATAGAGAAGAGTTAGATGATAGAAAAGCCACTCAAGTGTAGGCTAAGGTAGATGCAAGCCATGATAGCTAGATTTGGGCTAAGGAGGTAACCTATAAAGGAGGAGCTAAGAGGCTATGTGGATGGAAAGACTATGTTAGGTGGTCATATAGATGGCAAGACCATAGTGGATGAGACATAAATAGGTAATAAAGATGATTAAATTATTACTTAAGTTTTTATTTTGAAATATATACTAGAGGTTGATGTTATTGTGAGATATAATAGTGATATAATATTTATTTAGGTGTGATTTTTTAGGCATAGTTAAGGATGATGAGGAGAGATGGAGGTCCCTTATGAGGGGAGCCCTCCATGACATCCTAGATGAGACTCTATAGTCATATGACCCTACTGTACTATAATACCCTAGTGTACCATCTTCCCTAGCTCAAGAAAGCTGGTTAAAATTAGTTGGAGTGGTAGTGAGGAAGATATGAGCATAGAGAAAGAGGATGCAACCACCAATAGAGATGGGTGTAAGAAAGATAATGGAATGGTAGGCCCTGGTAGAGGACAGAGTTGCACATCTATCTAGATTGATGTAGATAACATAAACACATACGACCCTGACCCATATGACATAGGTGTAGGAGTAGGAGAGTGACACACATGATGACCTTAGCCTAGTTGGCACAAGTATAGGTACGAGTGGCACATCTAGAGGGATAGGTTGATTTATTGATATCTTGGATAGCCTTTTTATAGCATACTATTATAAGGAGTCAGACTAAGGCCTTGATAGGAAATGTGGCTAGGCCACAAGACAGATAGGATAGAGGCCAACCATAGAGCTAGATCATTATATATATATGGTTATACTTGTTGTATCAAAACTCATGATATATATATATATATATATATATATATATATATATATCTGTGTGTGTGTGTGTACACACACACACACACACACACACACACATATATATATGTATATGTGTGTGTGTATATGCACGCACACACATATATATACATATACATATATATATATATGCATATACATATACATATATATGTATATGTATATGTATATGCATATATATATATATATATATGTATATGTATATGCATATATATGTATATGTATATGCATATATATATATGTATATGTATATGCATATATATATATATATATATTTATATGTATATGTATATATGTGTGTGTGTGTGTGTGTGTATACACACACACACACACATATATACATATACATATACATATATATATATATATATATATATATATGCATATACATATACATATATATATATATATGCATATACATATACATATATATGCATATACATATACATATACATATATATATATATATATATATATATATATATATACATGTGTGTGTGTGTGTGTACACACACACACACACACACACACACACACACATATATATGTATGTATGTATGATGTATCATTTTGGTATATTGATGTTGATTGTGTGTGTTTTCAGCATTATGGTTGTGGTTGTGGATGCTTTGAATATATTTATTTCTACCACATGTATTTAGCTTTTGTTGTATATGCTATAGGAAATATATGAGATGCAGTTTATTTTCTATTACTATGTAGAATACATGCATGGTTTAAAAAAAGGCAAAAATGACTTGGTAGAATATAATCAATCAAAAATAATGTACTACACACTATATCAAGTTGGATGGTAAGACAATATGGTAAAAAGGAATGTGTTCTTAAGTCAAAGTGAAAGATTTTTGCACCAAATTAATACAAGTAAAATCATACTAAACAATGTTGGAAAGTATGAAAATAATGTAAAAAAATGGAAAGTATGTAAAAGGTCACAAATGGTATAAAAATAAATCAATTAGGTCAATCAATTATACTTAATCATGTTGAGAAGTATAAGAGAAAAATAAAATTGACAAAAGATTGGTCTTAAATTTATTACACTAATTCAAGCTGGGAAGTATGAAAAATTCAAAAATGGTTGTATTCTTACATGCACTCAGAAAATAAGAGAAAAAATAAAAATTAATCAAGCATAAAACACACTAAATCAAGATGGGAAGCATGTCAATGATGTGTACCTTCATAATAAATCATATCTTATCTCATATTTGACACATGTAATTTTGTTTATGAATTATATTATTGGAAATTTATGTGAGGAATGTCATGTCCAATCCACAGTCTGACACTTCAACTCACAAAGAGAATGTCAATGGGGTGGAAAAATTGGGAAAAAATAGGTAATAAAGAATTTTGGTAATAAGAAAGAAAAAGGTGGTAATCTGTGAAGAATGTTGGGTCCTACCCACAGTCTTATAATGAAACTCACAAATAAGATTCCAAGGGGAGTAACTAGTAGACAAAACAATATTTATCAAGAGAAAATATGAGGGATATAGGGAATGAAAAGGGTAGTGTAAAAATCAAGACATAGGCATCTTATGAGAAGACCTTGGGAGACAATAGGCATACTAAGGACATGAGAAGGCACTAAGTGACAATGGATTATCAATGTACAAAGGAGACTTATTCACTATAGACATAAATATTTGTAGGAAAATAAGTGTGATACTAATATCAACTCATGAAGTTATATTGGTACAAGAAAAGGTAAAATGGACCTACCTTTCCATGATGTGTTCACCATTTTTTAGGACCCCTTACAGAGTCATCGATCTATGACAAAGATTAGGTATTTGTGTGAGAAAGTAGGTAGTGATAAAAGATTTTTTATTATCCTTTTTTAATCTACTAGAACACCACACCATAGATGACCTTGGATCTACCTTAAGGCCAAATATGGAGTTTAATCTTTGACTATAGGAAAGAGATGTGCTTTGAATCACATCTTTTGTGTGATTTGACTATTGACCAAATATGACTTTTTGGTCAAATTGGGGCACCCCTAAGTAAAAAAAAAATTACGTATAGATGTTTTATGGGGTCTAATTAATTTTCTTTATATGTATTACATGTTATCTAATGTCATATAAGGTCATCCTAGCCTTGGTCTTAGTTACAGTAGTCAATTTATCATTTTAGGGTTATTTTATGTGCTTTTAAGGGTCATTGATGTAAGTGGTATGGTTCCCAAGGTGCCTAGGTGTCCTATTTTCATTTAAAATGTATAATAGGTTAGTATAAGTGTAAATAATGTCAGTCACATCAGATTTTTTTAGGTTCTCTAACTGAAATTATAAAAATTAGTTGAAAAGGGGAGAAAATGGCACTTGTATGACTTATGGGGAAGTATGACACATGGGGAAGATCATGGAGGGTCTCCTAATATTCATAATACTCACCTCAAATTTTAATTTATTTTGGAAAGTCTATTTTGATTCCAAAACCATTCTACACCTTTCTTGGTTTCCTAGACACATAGAAGTGACTTACAGGTTTTTACTCAGTAAAAACAACTAGAGATGTTTCAAGTAAAAATATTTTGGGAGGTTAGTTAACCTCATATATATTATTTTTTTATATATATTTTGAATAATTGTGTCTTGTTCTTCTTGAACCATCCTCATAAAGTGGTATGTACTTTTATGGCAGTTATTTCATGTACCTTATAGGTTTTTCTCTATTTTGGTCAAATACATATGAACCAATTGGTGATGTGGGCTCTATATGGTTTTTTATTCATTATAGTATTGTGTAAATTATTATTTTAATGTTTAATAATAATTTTATGAGAAAATTAGTCCATACTATAAGAGGTTGTCACCATGTGCAATTTCAACAGAAGTGTTTCCTGTTTGTTTAGTGTGTTCTCCTATAGGGTTATTATATAAATATGTAATGGTGTTAACAAAAAATTTAGGTCATGTGAACACCTCCTTCCATGTTTTGGTTTCACCATGTCATAATTTGAGTATCTTTCTATCTTATCTTCCTCTATTTTCAACTTCATGCCTAGCTTCACTTGCAGTCACATGTATGGGCTTGCTCACCTTATTCCTAGAGTTGTATTCATGGTATATCAATTTTTTAGACCATTAAGAGTTGAATATATTTCATTTATATGTTTTTTTAAAAAATTTAATGTTATCACATGCTCAATTCACCATGCTAAATAGTCATGTGATGCCCTTGCTTGTTATATTCCATGTGTATACAAGTGATCTTTAGGATGAAAAGGGTGTTTTGAAGTTGGTTACAAGGTCTCAAATCATGTATGCCATGTTTTGATGTTTGGAAATTAATTTTGAGTTGTTTTTAATCCATTTTCCACCATGTTTTGCCACACCTCAAACCCTCACTATCTACACATAGCAAAAACATCCACCTACAACCATTATTGACATCATCCTTGGGGGTGACAATATTAACATGTGTTTAAAAATCCTTAGAGATGATAAAATTATGTTATGGTTTTGGAAGGAAGCATATGAGGTACATATGCATAGGTAATTTCATTTTTTTCAATTATAACAAACTATGGTGCATCAAGACATCCACCTACATGTGGTTGAATAGGGTACCAAAAGCCTACTTGAGGAGATGGAGAGAAATTGACACCTTTTTGAAGACCTTAATATGATGAATAAGCTTTAAAAACTCATCCAAAGTGTCAAAATTTAATTTTAATGTGTGAAACCATGTTGGGAGACAAGAGACTGGGTTTAGGGAAGTTTTCCTTGAAATGGCAAAATAGAGACCAAAGGGCTTCTTGTAATCATCCTAAAACATGGTTGTATAGGGTCTTAAGACATATAATGAGGTTTATATTATATCCCATATCATATATTATACCCATGACAAAGATGGAGGTCAAATAGTAAAGGGAGATAGGGTTTTCAAGGCCTCAAATATGCCTAAAAAATCTCTGAGATGCTTCTTTGAAGTTTACAACTATGAAGATACAAATAACCTTTTGCCACCTAAGAAGAAAAAAATGAAAATCCCTTCATTTTTAGGTTGAATAATATATTGAGATGAGGTGATATGGTTTGAAATTAATAAATGAGGGATTTTAATGTTACTTTACAACCCCATGACTATCTTGAGGTGTCCCCTATATGGAGAATGCACACCTACAATAAGGTATGAGATAGTAAAGACAAAATTGATGCCTATTTGATTCTTTAAAAATCTTGAAAGGTTAATCCAAATATACCTATGAACTTTATGAAAAATATGGGATAAATAAATATCACCAAACATACTAAGCAATGTCTCTTAATGTAGTACATACCTACAGGTAGGATTATCTTAGTCAACAATTAGGGTTGCTCAGTCATTTGGAGAGAACTCAGTCTATATGTTAAAGGTGTATATTTATATTCTTGTAAAAATTGAAATGATAAAAATATAAACTAGAAACCTTTTCCATTATTTTAATGAGATTTATAAGCTCTATATAAGGCAAACTAACCTCTAATCAAAGGTAAACTAGGGGTCTTAGTCTAGGTACAATAGGGTACCCAGTTTGGACTAGAAAGCACATATGAGAACCAAGAAGGGGTTTAGGTGATATAAAAATCATAGATAATCTCAATTAGGACCATTATGTACTCCATAAGATATTTCTTTTGTAAAACAAGTATACATAGACCCCCTAAGGCCATCCATACACCTATAGCTGAGTGTGCACTTTTAGTGAAGGTAGGAGTCCATCATGCAAAGAGATAAATAAGGTTGGACATAAAATTGAGATTATATATTATAGTTAAAATTAATTTTTTACACATTTAAATACCCATTCATTATGCTCAGCCACTTTTCCTTACTTGGGCAGGGCCATCAGTCCGTACAATGAGTCAAGAAACCTCTCAGCCCAATAGGTGAACATGAAGAATCTAAGGGAGTGTTTTTAGATGAACCCAAATATATAATATTATTAAATTGATATTAAATACATGATATAGAAACCTATATTCACTATTTTGGCTTTGAGAGGCTACTCTTTGGAGGGTTTGAGGAAAATGTAGGAAAATAGGTTTTTTGAGGCCATTTTTGGGCATTTGGAGATGGGTGAACACCTAAATCATGTAATAAGGAAAAATTAATATAGTAAAAATGATAATTATTAATTTTAAAAACTCTTAAAATACTCACTTTTCTTAATGTATAAGGTCTATACCTCATTTTTTTATCTCAAAGGTCAGCGAGTCCATGAAAATTAGGTTTTGACAAAATGAACTAGTGAGGATAAAATGAGAAAAATACTTGAAAAGGAGATTTTGGAACCTAATTTAAATATATTATAAGGTTTATAGAAGTAAAATTGATTCTATGGAAGCACTAGATCAAGCTCAAACCCCTCAGGGTGACCAAATTGCTCATGCACATAGTCTAACATGGCAAACCTCCACTAGGTCTAGTTGGCAAATGAGGAAAGAGGAAGAAAAAGGTGATTAGAGGGATATATAGTGGTTTAGTAATCTCAAATTAAATTTTAATTTTCATAATAATCCAACCTACCTATGAGATATCAGTCCTAGTAGCTAAATCTAATAGGGTGCCTATTAGACCTACTAAGCTTTAAAGAGGCCTAGTGCCAAATGGTAGCCCATCTTCATTTCTATCCTTAATGGACTATATAGAGGATTGATTAATGTTAGTTAGATGTATATAGAAATTATTGAACTCATATTATGAAAAAGAACCCACTAAAAATCTAATTCTAGCCTAGAAAGAGCTCAAACATCTAGGAGTATAAACAAGCTCGAGAAGGTGTTTTCAAATGCTTAGATATTTTATAAAGTTTTATATGGGAACTAAATGGATTATGAGAGGTTATTATGGTACCTTGGAATAATTTTTTTTGGAATTGAGAATAAAATCCAATGTCAAAGCTTTATGAACAAAGCTTAAGACCCAAAACTACTTAGAAACCCTTGCAAACCTTAGTTATGACCTGATTAGAGAGATGAAGCTAGAAAATCAATATAATGGCATATTTTGAACATAAAAAATATTATAGAATATACAGGACTCCATAAATATATCTTCCACTAATATGAGTTATATGGAATTGTACATATAACATGCAAAATAGAGCTTTCCTCACCATTTTATCTATTTTACAGGTTGTAGAGAAGATCTAAAGATGGAATCAAGTTTGAGGGGAGGCTTAGTAATTTTTATAAATAAAAAATTTAATTTATTGATAATAATTTTTTTATAATTATTCAAACAATAGACTTATTTTCATCTAATCAAAACTGGCATAGTGGACACAAGGGTGAGAAGGGTGAAAACTCCCAATGTGAGCATTTTTAAAGTATGTCTAATGCCTCTAAGGCCATGAATGGTACTTAAAGGTGTCATTCACTCCCTCACACATTTTTTCATGGAAAAAATAAGTAATTTTTGATGCCAAGTGTGAGGAGTGGTTGAAAAGGGGGTTTTGAAACAATAGACAGTGATGGCTTCCTTCCAAGAGTTTCTAGGTGAGTAAGAATGCAAAAAATGCATGGAAATACATGCCTAAATACATTACCTATTATCTATATCAGTATAACTATCCATATTTAGTGGTGGGATCCTCAAATAGGTTCAAATTATGAAGGCAAATTTCTAAGCTAAGACTGGGATTTTTATGCCATTTTTCATAAGTTTCATGAATTGTATAGACACTTGGTCTTCCTAACATTGCATGGTTCATATCATATCTCTTTATCATTCAATTTTAACCCCTTTTATCAGATTCACAAGTTTCCAAGTGACCTTTGGACTTCACTTGTCTTGATTCTCTCTCAAAAGCTATAAATATTGACTCTTTTGGCTCTTTTTGGCAGCCTCTATTGGTTAATGGTGAAACCCTTGCAAGTTATTTACTTAAATGAATATTTAATAAATAAACAATTAATTTTTCCTAATCATAGGGTTTTAAATTCAGTGTTAGTGTAATCTTGTTAGTCTTGTATAGTAGAATATTATCTCTTCTAGAATGTTATCCTTAATTATTCACAAAATATGCACAAGAGCAATTGTAAAAGGTCTTTGTTAGTGTTATTTTCTAAGTGTATAGGTGTCTTATAAGTGTTTAAAGAGTATATCCCACAAATTAATCCTTAGTTACCCTCTTAATCATCAAAATACCTTTTAGACCTAACTTATGAAACATTGATGTGACAATGCAACTTGAATTATGAGTTTTGTGTGAAAAAAGTCTTGTTTGACTCTAAGTGGTAACATTTTAGTCAATAGGAGGAAATAAAAATATTGGTGCAACACTTTATATATATATATATATATATATATATATATATATATATATATATATATATATATATATATATATATATATATATATATATATATATATATAATTAACCCTTTTCATCCAAAGTTGATAGGTAATAAAGTGCTTCAAAGAGTGCATCAAGGGAACTAGCCCTTATAGAGATTCATCTCAACAAAATTTTCACCCATAGCAAGAGAGATTTTTTCATTATGCCACTTAGATGAGGAGAGCTATGCATCTCCTCAAGGGGTTTAAATCTAAGTGACAACAAGTTTTTTCATACCCGATGGGACCCTAAGTCTTAGAATATCATCTAATATTAGTGTTAGTCTTGGCATGGTTACACCTATAAGAACATCTATAATTAGTTCCTGGTGACTACACTAAAGTTTTAACTCTTTGGTTACTAATCAGCCCCTAATTGCATGCCAAAGGTGACCACTAGGTCTAAAACTAAAGGTATACACTTTGAGTTTGTGTAATTTGATTTGTATTATGTTAAAAGGTTTAGGTTTGTGAATACCCATCCTTATTCAAGAGAGTTGGTGTTTAATAAGTCTAAGTTCTTATTTAGTTCAACCCCTAATACTCATATTTCACATTCCAAGATGGTTATAAACCAAAATTGTGTACCTTTCACTGGATCATCTCCTTTGAATCTTGCCTAATATGACCAAAATCCAATAGAATCCCTTAAGAGTGTTCCATATTTTAGTGGAGAATGTCCTATTACTTCCATTGAACATATTAGAAACATATAAAACTTCTAAAATATTCATAATATTACCCAAGATAATGTGGATATTAGGTTATTTGAATTGTCTTTCAAAGGTAAAGCTTTGGATTGGTATGGGACTCTACCTAAAAATTCTATTGGTTCATGGGATGAACTAGGAGACCTATTAACTAAGAGGTTTGGAGAGAAGAGTGATCATCTATAACTAGATAAAAAATTAACCACTATCAAGAGCACACCACAAGAGTTTATGCAAGATTTTACACAATATATTTCAAAAAACATGGGATAAAATTCTAGCCCTCATAAGACCTACTACAAATTATGCCTTCTTGTACTATTTAGAAACATGGAATAGTGATATAGCCATGATGATACAATCCATGGGTGGGAATACAATCCCTTATACCTATGAGATATCCATAAACTCTAAGAATTTTCTTGTTCTAGTAGGGAAGATAGCTCTTAGGCCACCAATTCTATTGTCCCTAATTTGCAGCCTTTTAGTCAAGTTGCATTACCTACATTGGCTCCTTTGCCTAGTCAACAAAGTCTACCATTGCCCCCACAAATGAGATTCATGAAGTCAAGAGTTTACTATAAAGTGTTACTAATGAATTGGTTTCCATAAAAAGGCAATAAGGTCAAATTTATAGACCTTATGAACCCTATAATCAGTATGGATAAGGAAATAGACCTATTTTTCAAGGTAATGCTCAAGGACAAGGTCAAATCACTCAAGCTAGACCTTACTAAAGTTACAATAATAATGTTACCTCTTCTTAAAAATCTCTTGTTTCAACCTAAAATAATTTTATTCAGTAACAACCATGTTATCCCTCTTATGACCAAAATCAAGGCCAAGTTGTATATGCCAATGCAATTCTTAGTCCAGATATGACAATGCAAGGAAATCAATCATCTCAAGCTCACACTTTTGAGATACCAATGCAAAATGGAATGAAAATTGGAAAAGAGAGTGGAAAAAAAAAATATAATTATACTCTCATAAATAATTTTGAGGGAGATTTTTGTGTCATCAATCATTTAGGGAATTCAAGCAATGTGAATACTAGTGTGGCTTCTAACACTAGGTCTAAGAATAGGGTTGTTGAAGAGACACAAGGGGCTAATAAAGGACCTATTTTGACTCCTAAAACATCTAAAATGGTGATTTTTTCTAATTTAGCTCCTAAGGTGTATGAAAATTAGAAGTTTTATAATGTAAGGCTTGCTCCTACACATCCACCTTCATAAGCTACACCACAAAGTACTAGTGCTTCCAAAGAACCTCTTAAGGTTATCAATACTTATATTAATGTTGTGGATAAAATGAAGAATTTTCACATGAATATTTCATTATAGGATTCATTAAAAATACTTAGATAAAAGGATATGCTTCAAAATGAATTGCAAGGACTTGGTAATCAAGTTGGATAAGCTAGGAATGAGAATGTTATCTTGGTGAATGGAACCTAACCCATTGATAGACTAGTGAAGAAGACTAATAAGAATCCTTTTTACCTATCCTTAATAATTGGTGATTTTTTAGTTAAAAATTTCATCATAGATAGTGGGAATAGTACTTTATTTATACCTAAGTGTATAGCAGATAAACTAGGCCTCAAATATGAGCAAATGGCTAAAGGAGTTTTACAATTGGATGGATCACCAAAAAAGACCTTGGGATTAGTCAAGGATTTTAAATTTATTTTACATTATTTTACTACCTTTTCCATTCCTCATGATTTGGTTGTGTAAAATTTACCTCCATACTTTGCTCTTTGTTTGTCAAGAGAGTTTATTGCTAAGATGGTAGATACTTGGCAACCAATTAGTCCTACATGGTTTTTAGGACAAAGTATGGTCCTAAAGTGAAGATTGAATCAGAGCCTATCCACAAAAATTACTTAGATCCTTACATGCATAAATTGGAAAATGTTAATTATGCCATTATTGATGACGAATAACTTTATATAGATCATTCTCCAACATCTTCTCTTGAAGGAGTTTCTGATTTATACTTAGATGAATTGGGAGATGAAAATTTTGAGCATGATCCTTAAAAATTCATAGAGGAAGCTAATTTTTGGGTGTGTTTCATGCATGAACAAGAATATTTCATGTAATATTTGATTAAGCCAAGTGAAGACTTGGATGGTTTAAGACATCTTTTCTTTGATGGATCAAGAAGCAAGATTGGGGTATTTAGTGGAGCAATGTTGGTTTCTCCCTCCAAGGAAAGGTACCATTCCACTTTCATATTTACATTCTCTTTTAATTATGATGTGGTAAAATATGAGGCTCTCATTCATGGCCTTGATTGGGCTAGGAAAAGAGGTGTGAAATAATTACAAGTGTATGATGATAGTGACTTCATTGTGAATCAACTAAGAGGCCAAAATGTGACTAAGAACTCTTGGGATGTTCTGGAAGATTTCCAATATTTAAATATCACATATATCCAAAGAGAAGACAAAAACATGTTGATATGTTGGTAGAAATTGGAGCTCAATTTTATTTTCCAAAGGATATAAAAGAATATAAGAACCAACCACATCTCAAGGTGATTGTAAGGCCCTCCATACCAAATAATGTCACTAATTGGCAAGTGTTTGATAGTGACCAAAAAATATCACTTTTTATACAATATGAGGCTAATTTTTATTTTAATAATCATTCCAAAATACATCAGCAATATGGAGGGTAAATTGTACAATTGAAGTCAAACAAGCTTCGTAAAGGCCTAGTCACACTTGAGAGTATTTTCAATGATAATGACCAGTTTAAGAAAGAAAATTTAAGAATGTATAATAATAAATGAAACTATTATAAAGTAAAAATATTCAAGGATATGTTTTTTGAACTTATGAAGGTATGTACTAGTGAAGAGAAACATGGTTTCATTGATTTATGCAAAGAGTTTTTTGATGTATTTGCATGGAAATATAGTGGTTTGAAGGGATTTCATCCAAAATTAGCTCAATATACCATAGAGATAGATGATAATGATAAGCATATAAATAAAATAAAAATGAAAATAAATCTTAAAATTTAGCCTCTCATAAAGAAAGAGCTTACTAATTTGATTGTGTCTAAAATCATATTTCCTATTAAGCATTCAACTTGGTTGGCAAACTTAGTCCCTGTTAGGAAAAAGAATGTAGAAATCGAGATATGTGTTGATTTTAAGGACTTTAATATAGTTTCATTGAATAACCATTATCCTCTTCCTTCCATGGAACAAATTTTTCAAGTTTTTGTAGGTAGTGAAATGTTTTCTCTCCTTGATGGATATTCTGGGTACAATCAGATTTTGGTGAAAGAAAGTGACCAATATAAGATAGCCTTTACTACTAAATGGTGTAAATATGACTATAGGAATTTAATTTTTTTCTTGTATAATTATAGAGATAAATTTCAACATGTAATGGATATGGATTTTCAAGGACTAATAAATGACATTGTGTTGGTGTATCTTGATGATGTCATAATTTTCCTAAGGATGCAAAGGATCCCCTGAATCACCTGAGGTAGGTTTTTGAGAGATGTAGAGAGTTTAGAATCTCTCTCAACCCAAATAGGTGTGTCTTAATTTTCCATTAAGTAAAATTTTTAGGACACATTATCTCTAAGAAGGGCTTGTCTATAGATCCTAAAAGGGTGAGTGCAATCTTGGCATTGGTTTTTCCCAAACACAATAAAGGTTTGCAAAGTTTCTTTGGGAAATTTAATTTCATAAGGAGATTAATCCCTAATTTTTATAATTTAGTCAAGGCTTTAACCTCTATGATAAGGAAGTATGAAGTGTTCACTTGGACTAGAATAAGGAAGGAAAGTTTTGAAGAGACTAAACAAGCCATTGCCCAAGCTCCAACTCTTGCAAATCCTAATTTCTAAAAGGATTTCAACTTGTATACCTTTGGAAATGAGGAGGTAATATTTACCATGCTTACTCAATCAAATGAAGAAAACTCAGAGCAACCTATTGCCTTCTTTAGTCAAGGTTTTGAAGGTTATGAGGTAAAATACACCTATGTTGAGAAGCAAGTACTTTCAATTTTTATAAGTCTAAATAAGTTTAGGCATATTTTATCTAACAATAATATTCACATATTGGTACCTCATCATAGTGTCAAAGACTTCCTTTTGAACAAATATTTGAATGAAAAAAGGGCTGGTGGGATCATAAAAGTGATGTATTATGATGTGGAAATTAAAACAACCAAGATAGTGAAAGGAAGAGGGATATGTGAACATCTTGATTTAGATTTGAAGGAATAAAAGAAGGTTGTTTTATCAGATTTGGACATAAGTTATGATACATTTTATTCAAAATGGTGAGTGTCCACAAGGCCTTGATAGAGTTAGAAAAAGTTACTTTAAATTTTAATCCATTCCTCATGTACTTATTGACGGAGTGTTGTTTAGGAAAGAATTATTAGGTGTGTTATTAAGGTGTGTTGAATCAAATCAGATTAAGAAAATTTTTCTTGAGTTTCATGATGGAACAGCTGGTGGTCACTATTCTACGAACCATAACTACTAGGATTATGAGGGTTGGATACTTTTGGCCTATTTTATTTAAATAAACCCATGCTTGGGTATGAAGTGTAAAAAATGTGCTCTCTTTGATGGTAAATAAAATCTTTTTACCTTTCCTCTTCATCTAATTCAGATTGATCAACCCTTTATGTAATGGGGTTTGGATTTCATAGACCTAATCAATCCACCTTCTAGTATTGGTCACAAGTGGGTGTTAACTACTATATATTACTTTATAAGATAGGTAGACGTTGTTTCTCTCAAGGAAGAAAATAAAAGTTTAGTTTTAGACTTATATGAAGGCATAGTGACAAGGTTTAGGGCTCCTTCAACAATAATTTTAAATAATGCATTAGCTTTCCTTGGGATGAAGACAAGTGAATGGGCTTTGAAACATGGAATATATCTTAGTAATTCCTCCAAATATTATCCATAATGGAATGGACTATCTAAGTCCACCAATAAGAACCTAATCAAAATCATAAAGATAATAATGGAGGAGAACCAAAGGACTTGGCATTCCAAGTTGAAGATAACTCTTTGGGCTAATAGGATCACCTCAAAAAGAGCCATTAAAAACTCACCATACAAATATTTTTATGGGAGAGAAGTTAGACTACCTATTTCACTTGAGCTACCAACCTTGGATGTCACTTATCAATTGGAATTAATGGATAATGAAAGTATGGAAGTCAGGTTATGTGAGTTGATAGATCTTGAGGAGACAAGAGATCAAGATATGCAAACTATGAGAGCTCACCAAGATCAAACAAAGAGTTAATTTGACAAGAAACCCATGCCAAGAAGTTTCAAAGAGGGATAAATTGTTCTAAAGTGGGATGAAGATAGGGCTAAGCTTGGAAGAAACACAAAGTTTGATGCTTTATCAAGTGTCACTTATGTTATCACCCAATGCAAATAAAATAATGATTTCCAAATCTCAAATTTGGATGGAGAGGTGCTTCATATCCCATTCAATGGGATATATCTCAAATATTTTTACTAAGGTTCTCTTCTCTCTTTGTACATAGTTTATTAATTCCCTTGTGTTCCCTAAGTGTTTATGCACATGTGTGAGCTTTGTATTGTGTCTTGCTTTGTCTTGATTTTGTTTGGTTTTGTGTGTTTGTTTTGTGTGTGTTTTGGGAAATTATTTGCTAGTTTTCTTCAATAATCCATTTACTCCCTTGTCTCCTAATAGGATAAGGCTACTGATGCTTAGTATAGTAGATATAATACCTCTATGAGTCACCAATTTTTTGACTAAATTTGACTTTTTGGTTAAATTGGGGCACCCCTAGGTAAAAAAAAAACTTTACTTATAGATGTTTTATGGGGGTATAATTTATTCTCATGAGATGTATTACATGTTATTTGATGTCATTTAAGGTCATTCTAGCCTTGGTCTTAGTTACATTAGTCAATTTGTCATTTTGGGGTCATTTTATGACCTTTTAAGGGTCATTGATGCAAGTGACATGGTTCCCAAGGTACCTAGGTGTCCTATTTTCTTTGAAAATGTCTAACATGTCAGTATAAGTGTCAATAATATTAGTCATATCAGAATGTTTCATGTCTCTAAATGAAATTAATGAAATCAATTGAAAAAGGGAGAAAATATTATGTAGAAGTGTGCCATGTGGGAAAGATCATGGAGGGTCTCTTAATATTCATAAAAATAATCTTCATTTTTGGTTTATTATGCAAAGGGTATTTTGATGCTAAAACCATTCTACACCTTTCTTGGTTTCCTAGACACATAAAAGTAACTTGCAGGTTTTGCTCAGTACAGACAGCTCAAGATGTTTCAAGTCAAACATTTTTGGGAGGTTATATTAAACTTAGAGAGATTAATTTTTGTATAAATATTTTGAATAATGGTTTAATTTTCTTCATGAACCCTCCTCATGAAGTGGGCTATACTTTTATGGTAGTTGTTTCATGTACCTTATAGATTTTGCACTATTCTAGTCAAATATGTATGAACCATTTGGTGATGTGGGATATAGAGGATGTTTCATTCCTTTTCAGATGGTTTCCATTCTTAGTTTCATGATTCATAATGTTTAGATGAGAAAATTAGTCCATGTTGTAAGAGTTTATCACCATGTGCAGTTTCAACTGAAGTGCTTCTTGTTTGTTAAGTGTGTTCTCCTATAGGGGTCTCATATAACTAAGAAATGGTGTTCCAAAATTTCATGGGTCATGTGACCAACTCCTTCCATGTTTTGTTTTCACCATGTAATCATTTTAATATCTTGTTAGCTTATCTTCCTCCATTAACAACTTCATGCCTAGCTTCATTGAAATCATGTAAATGGGCTTGCTCACCTTGTTCGTAGAGTTATATTCATAGTATATTAGTTGTTCAGACCATCAAGAGTTTAAGAGAGTTCATTTATATTCTTTTGAAAAATTTTAATGTTGTCACATGCTCAATTCACCATGTTAAATAGTCATGTGATGCCCTTGCTTACTATATTCCATGTGCATACACATGATCTTCATGTTGAAAAGGGTGTTTTGAAGTTGGTTTCAAGGCGTCCATGCATGGAGGCCATTTTTGAATGTTGGATATGAATTTTGAGTTTTTTTAAAGCTGTTTTATGACATATTTTACCACATCTCATACACTCACTATCTACACACATCCAAAACATCCACCTACATCCATTGTTGACATCATGCTTGGGGGCAAAAATCTTGACATGTGTTTCAAATTCATTAAAGCTGCTAAAAGTATGATATGGTGTTGGAAGGAATCATATAAGGTACATATGCATAGGTAAATACTTGTTATTCAATTATAATTCATTGTGGTGCATCAAGACATCCACCTATAGGTGTCTAAGCAGGGTACCAAAAAACTACTTGAGGAGGTGGAGACAACTTCACACCTTTTTTAATACCTTGATATGACGAAGAAGATTTAAAATCTCATGAAAAGTGTCAAAATGAAATGTGAATGTGTGGAACCATTTTTTGAGACAAGAGACTGGGTTTAGGGAAGTTTTTCCTAAAATGGAAAAATAAAGACCAAAGGGATTTTTGTAAACATCCTAAAACATGGTGGTATATGGTCTTAAGACATCTAATGAGGTGTATCTTATATCACCTAACATATAATATACCCATGACAAATATGGAGGTAAAAGAGTAGAGGGAGATAAGGTTTTCAAGTCCTCAAATATGCCTAAAAAAGGACTAAGATGCTTCTTTGAAGTCTACATGCCTGAAGATACAAATGACCTTTTGCCACCTAAGAAGAAACAAATGAACAAACATTCATGTTTAGGTTGAATAAGATAGTGAGATGAGGTCATAGGGTTTTAAATTAATAAATTATGGATTTTAATGTTCCCTTGCAACCCCATGACTATCTTGAGGTGTCCTTTGTATGGAGAATGCACACCTATAGCAGGGTATGAAATAATAAATACAAACTTGATGCCTATTTGATTTCTTAAGAATCTTGAAAGGTGAATACAAATAAACATATGAAATCCATAAAAAATATGGGATAAATAAATATTACCAAACATCCTAAGCAAGGTATCATGATAAAGTGCATACCTACAGGTAGGATTGTCTTAGTCAGTAGTCAAAGTTGCTTAGTCATTTAGAGAGGACTCTGTCTATAAGTTAAAGGTGTATATTTATATGATTGAAAAAAGTGACATGATAAACCTAGAAACTATATTTATTTTCCATAAATTTAATGATCTTAATAAACTCTACACAAGGAAAACTAACTTATATGGAAAGGTAAAATAGGGGTCTCAATCTAGGTACAATAGGGTAACTAGTTTGGACTAAAAGGTCCATACAAGGCCCAATAATGGGTTTGGTTGATATAAAAGAATGTAACATCTAAATTAGGACCATTATGGAATTAATAATATCTTGGTTGTGTTAAAAAATTATACATAGACCCCCTCAGGCCTTGCATACACCTATAGTTGAGTGTGCACTCTTAGTGGGGGTAGGAGTCTATCATGCAAAGAGAGAAAGAAGATTGTCCATAAAATTGAGATGGTATATGATATGTAAAAATTATGGTTTTCACACTTAAATACCCATATAATATTCTTAGCCACTTTTCCTTACATAGGCAGGGCCATTAGTTCGTACAATGAGTCAAGAAACCTCTTGGTCCAATAGGTGAACATGAAGAATCTATGGAAGGGAGTGTTTTTGGATGAACCCAGAAATATAATAGAATTAATTTGATATGAAAAAAATGTTATATAAACTTATAATTTTTTATCTTGGAGAGGCCACTCTTTGGAGGGTTTGAGGAAAATATAGGAAAATAGGGTTTTTTAGGCCTTTTTTAGGCATTTAGATATTGTTAAACACCTAAATCATGGAATCAAGAAAAAAATTTAATAAAAATTATCATTAAGACTTGGAAAAAATCCAAAAACACTCAATTTTATTAATTTATAAGGGCTATACCTCACTATTTTATCTTAGAGGTCAACCAGTCCATGAGAATCATGTTTTGACAAAATAAACTAGTGAGGACAAAATGAGAAAAATACTTGACAAGAAAATTTGGAAACCTCATGGAAACATTAGATAAGGTTTATTTAATTAAAATTTATGTTATGGAATTAATATATCAATCTCATACCCCTCAGGGTGACCAAATTGCTCATGCATATAGTTCAACATGGCAAACCTCCACTAGGTCTAGTTGACAAATGAGGAAAGAGGATGAAGAAAGGTGCTTCAATGGATATGTAGTGGATTATTAAGATAAAATTAAATTTTAATGTGCATAATAATCCAATATAAATATGAGATATTAGTCCTAGCATCCAAATATAATAGGGTGCATATTAGACCTACTAAGCTTTAAAGAGGCCTAGTGTTAAATGGTAGCCCATATTCATTTCTACCCTTGATTGAATATATATAGGATTGATGAATGTTATATAAATTTATATACACATTATTTAACTCCTATTATTCTTAATAATCCATTGGATATCCAATTTTATCCCAAAAAGAGCTCAAACATGCAAAAGGAGTAGAAACAAGCTCGAGAATGTGTTTTCAAATGCTTAGATCTTTTATAAAGTTTTGTATGGGAACCAAAGGGATTAGGAGAGGTTATTAGGGTAAATTTTCATAAAAATTGTGTAATTTCTAAAAAAATCCAATGTCAAAATTTATGAACAAAGCTTAATACCCAAAATTTCTTAAAACCCCTTGTAAACCCTATTTATGGCTTGATTGGAGAGATGAGGCTGGAAAATAAATCTAATGGCATAGTTTGAGCATAAAACCTATTATAAAATTCATAAGACTCCTTAGGATATCTCCCACCAAGATGATTTATATATAATTGTATGAAAAACATGAAAAATATGGTTCATCCCATATCTATTTCTCATGCAATTATAACCCCTTTTCTTAGATTAACAAGTGTCTAACTAACCTTTGGACTTCCCTTGTCTTGATTCTCTCTCAAAATATATAAATATTAACTCTTTTGGTATCATCCATTGTTTAATGGTGAAACCCTAGCCAATTTTATACTTGAATGACTCTTGAATAAATAAAAAAGTGATTTTTCCTACTTGCATGTTATTCAATTGAATGTTAGTGCAATCTTGTTGGTCATGTCTAGTAGAAGATTATCTTTTCTAGAATGTTATCCTTGATTGTTCTTCAAATGTATAGAAGAGAAATTATTACAAGTCTTTTTTAGTGTTATTTTTTAAGTGTATAGGTGTCTTAGAAGTGGTTCATCACTATATCCCACAAAGGAATCCTTTATTACCCTTGTTAGCATCAAAATACCTTTTGGGCCTAACTTATGAAACATTGATGTGACAATGCAACTTGAATTATGCGTTTTGTGTGAAATAAGTCTTATTTGACTCCAAGTGGTAAAATTTTAGTCAACAAGAGAATATAAAATATTGGTGAATCAATTTTTTTAGATTTCTTAGTTTTTTTCTTAACCCTTTTCATCCAAAGTTGATAGGCAATAAAGTGTTTCAAAGAGTGCATCAAGGGAACTAGCCCTTTCTAGAGATTTATCTCAAAAAAATTATCACCCATAGAAAGAGAGATACTTCCATTGTTCCACTTGGATGAGGAGAGATAGGCATCTCCTCAAGGGGTGAAAAACCAAATGATAACATTAACTTTTAAGAATTTTTTTGCCTTTTATATCATTACCTTGTCTAAAATTATTTGGGTTTTAACTTTTTATGGATTTTTAAGATTCCTCCTCCATACAGATTTAGAATGACCATTCATGAAATATTTAGTGATGAAAATGAATGATATTTAGGCTAAAGCTAAAGGAAGATAAGTAACCAAAGAGAAATATTGACTAAGACACTTAAGATTAACAATGAACTATCATGTGATCTCAAGTCTCAACTGTGTATATGCTTAGTTTTTGAAAAAAGGAAGAAAGGAAAAAGGAGGTCCAAAGGTGGATCGATGAAGGAAAGTATAATGAAAAAAATTGTTTTCTAACTTATCACTTGGTAAGAAGTAGACAAGGACCAAAAGGAACAAGGTTTGTATAGCCAAGTCACTATGAGAATTATTTGTAAACAATGAAGATAAGAAAGCAAACAATCATGAATGTCAAGAAGGGAATTTTTAGAATAACTCAAGAAGAAAGAGAAATAAATGATAAAGGACAATCATATGCAAATATAAATGAAAATAGAAGCAAGATATAGTATAAAAGGTAAATAATCACTACATAAGAAAAATATGTTTTTGACACAATGTCATATGATATAACAGATAGATAAAAATAAAATTTGATCACACATACAATCAAAATATAAATGTAAAGTCACAATGCATATGCTCATACGTACTAATAAATCTACCCACACACATTATACAAGATATCTGATAGATCTCTATGAATATGGATATGAATAATAGCTAATATCTCATCAATCTTCAATGAAAACTAGGAAAAGGCTTCTCTTATAATCTCCTCAACTAAAAAATTAGGAATACCTGAGGGATCATGCTTAGGAAGGAAATCAATCAATGTATGTTTAGGATAATATGTGGGAGTGTGCTGTATGGGAGATGTAGGAATCACTAGTGGATAAGGATCCATAGGTGAAGGACTCACAGGTGGAGAAGGATCCATGGGTGAGGAAAGGTCCATAGGTGAAATAATCATAGGTGGAGGCATATAAGGTGATGAAGGGATCATAGGAGGGGGTGGAACCACTAGATTTGGAACCATAGGACAAGAAAGATAATCCCTATTATAGGGATGACCTATGGGAGGAATGTAGGAAGGTCTGGGAATAACTATAAGGTAATCCTTTTGGTGTTGTTGAAATATGTGGCAATGATCATTATGATGAGTGTCACATTGGTTTCATAGAAAATACACCTCACCATACTTAGGTATATATTCAAGTAGAACCTTTAGTAGAGGCATGGTTTTATCTAAGGAAGGATGCAAAGTATCAATATACTATCACAACTTGTGATAATGGGTATAAGGATGATTATCTATCATATAGAAGTAATAGATATGTTTGTGAGTGGTCTTAAGAGAAGCACTCATAGAAGTATGTGTAACAAGAGTTAAATAACCCAAAGAAGACTCATTAGGCCATTTGGTGGGAAATGGATCCATCTAAAGAAAGATAAGCAAACCATCACCAAGGGAAGGTGGTGATGGAAGAGGAATGGAACTAAGCTCAATGGAAGGAAAAATGGGATGAAAAGTAAGGGTAGGCTCAATGAGATTAGGAGTAGGAATAGGATCAATTATAGTAGGAGTGAGAAGAGGATCAACCATAGTATAAGTGAGAATGGGATTTTATAAGGGATCTATTAAGGGATGAGTAAGATATATAGAATGTCTAAAAAGGGTTGCACTAATCTCAAGAGTAAACTAACTATGGTGATCAAGGTACCTATTAAAATGGTAAGGATCAGTCATATCATGATCTATGATCATACTCTTATGAGGATCCTCAAAAAATAGAGGTGTTGGTGACATATATACCTTGTGATAAAGAGGAAAAATACTAAAATTAGGAACTCTAAATGAAGGAAGATAGGAAGATACATGAAAATTCTCAAGTAAAGAAGAATGATAATGGAAAATCTCAACATCACAGGCCTGTACAAGACCACTTAAAAATGGATCATCTAGGGAATAAAAATCATCATAATCCATAGTGTGAAGATCAATGACACAAGTAGGGATGACTTTATCATCTGAGGAAGTGTGGTGAATATAATGCCAAGTCTTGGTTAAGATTATGATAATATCATCATAAGGAAGCTTGTGAGAATGAGGTTGTAAGGAAGTAAGAAGCTACAAGATGAGGTGAGGTGAGAGATTGAAATTTTTAATATTTAGGTTAATCTCATTAGGATCATCATCATAAAGGTATAAGAGTTTAGGAGGAATGTTCCCAATGATTTTGGGATGTTTGTTGTAACTTCAGGTTGAATTAATAGAAATTTGAGCATTGAGACTCATGGAATGAAACACTGGGTAAATGTTCCAGAGTAAGAATCTTAATGACACCATAGTCTTGGAACTATTCAAAATTCTAAGGGTTAATGTCACCTTAAATCCTATTATTGGATCCATTATGAGGGAATTTAATGCATTGGTAGGTAGAATAATCAACAACTCTCATATGGTGAGTCCATATCCTACCAAGAAAGATGTTATAATAAAGGGGAAAGTTGAAGATCATCACCTTCACACGAGAGTTGATAGGTAGAATAGTAATGGGAAGCCACACACAACCTAGAGGAGGAATTGCCTTATATCATATCCTTGTTAGTTTCTATGTATAGACTTGAGATTACATTCTAAATATCCAAGGGTCTTAATGAATTTGAGATAGGTAACATAGGTTTTGGAACTCTCATCAATCAATGAATGCTTAACTCAGTTGTCACCTATTTAGACACTAATGAATAAGGGAGGATCATCCACATGAAGTATAATCTTATCAAGAATCATGAAATCTATAGTAAATTTTAAGGAAAGAGAAGTGTTCATAGTTTCATCAACATTGATATACATCTCTTCACATTGTTGTAATATACTATCCTAGGATCTAGAGAAGGTTGCTTCCTCTCTTTCTATGGGAGGATGAGGAACATTCACTTCAAACAATAGTTGCATAAGATGATTTATGTAATGAGGAGAATTCCTCATAAGCTCACAGAATATAATTTGGGATGGGAGATAAGTGAGCTCCATGATGGGATCCTACTCATCATAACCCATAATAAGGTTGTTAGATATAGGTGCATAATTGTTAAGGAGGTCCTCAGAAGGAGGAGATGAAGTGCTTTTAAATTTATGTTTATAATAAGAATTCTTAGAATAAGGTTGTAAATCATGTTGTGATGATGAAGTAGCTAGTTTAAGTTGATTTTGAGAATTGTTAGAAGTGTTAGTATAAATTTGATTATAATTATTTTTAGAAGATCATAAAAGAGTGGTAGAAATATAAAATGAAGTGTTATCCAAGGGAAAATAAAAATTTAAATCATCAAAAGTAATAATTTCATCTTTCCCCAAATCATTTAAATGAGTTAGAAAACAATCCTGGATAACATGATATGTTCTATATGAAATAGGAGTGTAGATAGGTTGGGAATCGATAAAATCACCACCCTTTGTATATTAGTCATGTTAACCACATTCTCTTCAGAACTGGGTTCAACACAACTTTTTACATTATTGGTGGAAGGGGTGGCTTTGTCTTGGATAGGTTGATGAACAGGAAGAAGATCTTTGTAGATAGCCAAATGAGCTTTAGTTTGGTTCAAGGTCAGAGATTTATCATGTGATTTACAATCCTTAAAATCAATTTCATAATATTATTGATTCTTTCAAATGATAGAATCATGATGAACATTAGGACCAAGAAAAAATTCCATAGCTAATTTAAGAATTTGTCTACATGTCTCATGAGAATGACCCCAACTAGCATAAAACCAACAAACTTGTTAGGATCATACCAAGATTTCATAGGATGGGTAAGGTGAAGTTCTGATGGAAGAGACCTAGGTAGATGCTTAAAAATTTCAACTGAGGATAGAGACTTATGAACATTAATGTTTTTTGGTGAAGATAAATGAGGATTGGTATTTTTTGAGAAGGGGGAGTTGGTTCCAATGAAGGGGTAAGAATGACATCTTGAACATTGTGAATGGTTTCATAGGAATTTGTAACACCATCATTGGTAAAATTTTGAATTTTGTTCTTAAGTAAGAGACGAGGACCTGAAGAAGGTTGGGGTGGCTCGAATTGATGCATAAGTAAATCTTGTCATTTATCTTGGTCAATATCCTCCACCAATGTATGTGGAGAGAGAGAGTGTGTGTATACCCAATATTGTAGTTTAGGAAAAAGGGAATTGGTAAAGAGATGGAAAATATTATCATCAGCCATGTTATGTTCACATTTGTTTGAAAAAGTTTTCCACCTTTTAACAAAGGCTTGAGTATTTTTGTTTTCAAGTTGTTTGCAATTTATGAAGTGGGCTAGTGTTTTTAGGAAGATCACTAGTTTGGAATTCTTGAACTAAAGCATTCACTAAATACTCTAAACTAGTAATGGAATGAGTTCTAAGTTGGTTGTGCCAATCTAAGGCATCACCTGTGAGAGTTTTGGCTAAGAGTTTGGTAGCAACAAAGATGTTCAATTTTACCCAATCATTATAAATATTTACAAATGTTTTAAGATGAAGGGTGGGATTGGTTGATCCATTATAATAAATTTATAGGTGTGATAAATCCTATACCAATGTTATCAATTTGAGTAGTGAGAGGTTAATTTTGAAGATGCTTAATGGTTTTTTTGACCAAAGGAAGTTAAGGAATGAGATTCCCTTGAGAATATTGAAGAGGAGGAGGGTGAACATTTTGGTTATGTGTACTCCAAAACAGTAGTTGAGGATGAGTTTGAAGATGGAGAAGGTGGTTTTGCATTCTAAACATTTGATTTTTATTATGAGCTTGAAAGGTAATCATTTGATTGAGTGTTATTATTAATAGATGATGTGTTTGATTAGCATTGTTAAAGGCATTAGAGTTGGTATTAATGGCTTGGGTACCACTATTGATGTTGATATAAGCCTAAGATGAATTATGAGAGTGTTAGGCACTAGTACAAAAATTTGCTTGTGTAGTAAAAGATGGAATATTTAATGGTTGAGAATAAGAATTACTATTAGAATGATTACCTTGGGTATAAAATGATGCACTAGTGGATCTTATGAGAATCCCACTAGATGCAGAACCTACCATGTTAGTAGATATACTAGGCATGGAGGTAAAAGAAGTTAGAGAGGAAGAGGTCATGGTATGAGAAGGGGTCATAATCAAAGGAAGAAGATGAGAATAAAATAAAGTGGTACCCCCAAATCCATTTGAGAATGTAGGAGTAGGCAAATGAGACTCTTCAGATTGAACACTAATCATAAGATTGTAAATAGTAGAAGGATATTTTCCTTGATGTTGAGGAAATTTAGAGATAAAGAAGAGAATTTTAGGGGTATAATATAATTTAGGTTGGTCTTCTAATGATAAAATAGTATTATGTTGTGAATAGGTATTAGGACGGGTCCCATAATTCATTGTGCAAGTGGAAATATGAACATTACTAGCATACAAGAGAGGATCCTTACTCTATTTATGGGAAACCATATGAGGTTCAGTAAAATTTATCATTTATATTGATTGAAACTAAATATTTTCATCAAGAAAAAAGTTTGTGATGAAGGAAAAGAAAGATAGATGAGAAAGCAAGGAAATAAGAAATGACAGAAATAGTACAAGGTCAACTAGGTCAACCTAGCTCAAAATTAAGGTATAAAAATAGTATAGGTTCAATTGGGTCGATCAAGTATAGTGAATAGAGGCTAGAAAAAGAGAAAATAGGGTTTGAAAATAGTAAAGGGTCAATTGGCTCGATCTAGTATAGTGAACAAAGGCTAAAAAAAGGTATAGGGTTGATTGGGTCAACCCAATACAACAGATAGGTAAAATTAAGAAGCCTATAAAATATTTTTGAACTAAAACAAAATAATTTTTTCAATTAATTGAAAAGATATAACAAAAGGGAAATAAAAATTCAATTGTATCAATGCTGGCTAATATAATTAAAGCACATGAGACAAAACCTTGCACCAACGTTGGTTGATGCAAGTTTTTACAATATAAAATACAATTGAGCAAAGAGAAATAAATCAATTGGAAATAAAATATATAAATAATTAGTTAACCTAAATGTTTATTATATTATTAATATATGATTTTAAATGTGATGGGAAGTTGGCTATAAGCAAGGAACTAGAAGGAAATCTAAGGATGGTTTCAGGTAGTTTAGGCTGAAAGGGATTTGTAGTGGTAATGATATAGGATTAGTATTGGGGCATACCCCCTCAATTCAAACACCATAATGATAAAGGTGTGTTGGGACCAACATACCCCATTTCTTTAAATTGGGACCCTTGTGAAACCTTCAGATAAAACATGAAAATTTTAGCATATCGAGGTCTTTTATAGAATTTGAAGATCATATACTTTATTATGAAACAAGCATATATGGTATTGATTTGCTTTATCTAGAATAACCTTGATAATGAGTTTTATTTGACTATAAGTGTAGGTTCTATGGCATGCATCCTTGAGAAGCTTGCATTCTAAGACACTAATAAACCCTGAGTTTAAATTTGAATAAAGGTGGGAACCCAAATTGGTGATAATCATTTTTTGGAATTTGATATTAAAATGCATGTCTTAGGATTAATCATGTTTTGTAACATGACTTGACCCCCCTTTGTTATTTTACCCAGTCTTTAAGTTCCTTATGGCCTATATAAATGTCATTGTGTAGGGTCCTTTCATATTCCCCAACTTAGCCTAAGATTTTAATACTAAGACCTTGATGTATTAATTAATACCATCATGAACTTAGTCTTAACACCTTAAGCTTAAGTTTTTATTACCTCCATGGTCTTACATTAACTCCCTCACACTTTGTAGGATCTTACAATTGTCACTTTATTACAACATTCGATCAGATGGAGCGAAGGTAACTAATAACGTTGGTGTAAATAGCCTGCATCTTGGATGATTTGGTGATCTATGCTTACATGTAGGGACTCGATCAAATGGAGTGAAGCATGTTTGAAAAGATAAGAGTACAGGGAGCTTGAAAGATGGACACATGGCACCTATTGGCAAAATTGAACTAGAACTAGATTTTTTTAATTATTTATTAAATGTAGACCAAAATATATACAAATCATTTTTCTAGAATTAGGTAACCAACTAATGCAATGGGATGAATATAGAAAACCTAAAAATAATGAAATACAACTACTCGATAAACATTTACACTATCATTTCCACACTTATTAAACTAATTTTACAAACATCATATTTTAGATAGTTGACCCCCCCTTAATTCAAACATGATAAAAAGGTTTCACACTCTCTGTGTAGCCTACTCACCTTTGAGGTGGCATGTCATATCCATGGCTTCATGGTCTTGGTGTCATGTTGGTTTTTCCATGTAGGATGACCACTAACCTAGAAGTGATAGGTGTATATCTCTCTACTGAACACCTTTAGTGGTTTCTTGGATTACCACAAACCCATATGTTTTTTTTTTGTACGTTAACCATGAACCTGGAGGTGATAGGAACTCTTGACTATTTTATACACTTTGGTGGTTTCTCAGATGTCCACAAACCCTTTTAAAAGAACCAAGTACTACGTTAGTGATTTTTCTCCCCACAATGTTCTTCATCAAGAGGTGCCAAACTAGAATTTGATGTTGAGTCCTTTATTGAAAAACACACTACACACAACATAAAATAAACACACTAAAAAAATGTCACCATAGAAATGATGCAACCCTATCATAGGTGACTCATGATAGGACATCGATTGTCCTCTAGCCTCTGTGTATCCTCCAACCTTCAATTGATGAAGCTACTTCACTCAACTAATAAGAACTTGAAGCTCATGTCATTTTTGATGATGAGATTCTCCTACATACATAACTAATGCTTTTGACTCAAGACTTCAGGTTCACCCAAAAATGCATCCTTTACATAAGATGAGACTAAATTTAATAACTTTGACATTAAAATTACTTATTAAATATGACTCTTGAAAAAATGACCCAATTATTAACAAATATTTGACTAAGGACTAGAAAAAATGACATAAGACTATAGATCTCTATAATGACTTAACTTAATATTATATGTGACAACCTAAGACATAACAAGAGGCACATAAAATCTAATAATATGACTTAAAATAGAAATTATACTAATAACATGACTTAAAATAGAAATTGTACTAATGACCATTAAAAAAACTAGATTTACCAAATAAATAAACCCACTATGATTTTATGGACATATACTATTGATAGACTTTTTCAAAAATTGATTATTACTAAGCTAAATCCAATAGCTAAAAAAAAATTTACTTAAATAATTATCAACCCTATAATTATATATTTACCAAAATGACTCAATAATCATGACTTAAAAGATTCTACATATTAATATACTTGTTATGAATACCTAATGACAACTGATTAAAATTTAATTGACCAAGGTAACATTTTGACTAGTAATAAAGACTCATATTAATATGGCATGGACCAAAAACACTTATAAATTAAAAATTACTTTGACCTAAATGGTAGATGTATTAGACTATAATAGATCTACTTGTTTAAAATGATAAACTAGGTATTAAAATCACAAATGGGAATGATTGGTTATTGACGAGTTACAAAAATCTCAACTGATAAGAGACTACATGGGAATTCATAGAATGTAATAAATAGCTTTCAATAATATCCACATATCTTCTGGTTCTTTAACACCTCAAAATGTCATGCCAATTATTTATTTCACCTTTGAAATTTGGATTTGAGTCTCTACAATGTGGGCAAAACATAGTTGAAAATGTAATCTACTTATGAAGACTACATTCAAACTATAGCTGGAAATGCATTACATATTGTAATTTCAACAATTATAATTACCCTTCATGTTGATCGCAACCTTGAAAAGAATGAATGCACAAATCATATGAATAACATCAAAATGTAGATAAACCTACACTGGAAGTTAGATCTAATTTCAAATTGGGCCAAGTATTATTGCTCTATACAATAGAAATCAATCACACATAATGGATATAGAAGGTAATTACACTAGAAACGATATTGACACATAGATGGCAATGAGTGCACACTCAAATTTGGCATGTAAATGAAATCGATCAAGCTTAAATGCAAATCAAAAAGTGAATTTCATCAATGGGGCAATAATATTGAAGCACTACCCCTCAAAACACTACTAACTTCCATCATAAGATCCATTTAGATTTGATACTAAACTGTTGGCAAAATTGAATTGGAACTAGATTTTTTTTTAATTATTCATAAAATATATACAAATCAATTTTTAAGAATTAGGTAACTGACTAATGCAATGGGAAGAATCTAAAAACCCTAAAAATAATGAAATACAACTACCCAATAAACATTTATGCTATCAACACCATTACATTTAAGGACTAAAATAAAAAGGGACCCACTTGACACTATAGCCAATCGAGATCAAGGCTCTGGATCATGATCTTAAAATTGTCACTTTATTGTGATATTTGATCGAATGGAGTAAATTAACACCTAAAACCTAGGAAACCCTGCAAAAATGCCAAATGACATCCTCACATTTGAACCTAAAGATTTTAATGAACTTAAAATTTAAGTTCATACTACCATCATTTAAACATCCAAAAAGACTAACTTGACACCCACGTGACCATCAACTTTAATTCCATTAATTATAATTTTTTCTAGTATAAACTTGACATCTGTACAACTATCAAATAGATAACTGAGAAGGTGTATTTGATGCTCATGAGACCTTCAATTTTAAACCAATGAAAATTACTTATTTAGAATTTAAAGGGCATCCCTAAACCTTTTTGGACTCACCAAGTTGAGGAAAATGTTCAAAATATGACCAAAATGGATAACCTCAATTTATAGAATGCAAATATATGAAATAAATATACTTAGCCTAATTTTATGCTATAAAGATCCACATGGCATTTTTCATAATGGACCTTAATTCATAGACTTAGCCTATGTAAAATTCATTTCATGTTGAACCTATTTTTATAATGGTTTGTGACTCATGACATAAACATGTTAACCTAATGTTTTCATTGTGTTTGCTAAACACAATGCATACATTAACCTAAGGTGCTTATACCTTTATGCCTTTTAAATCACAACTTAGGTTTAAAATCCTTAGCCTATGGTTTGTCCCATGCTTAATAAACATGAAAGAAACCCTAGCTCAAGGGATGTAAGCCTAAGTCTTGAATTTTAAGTGTTATAACTTAATGTTTAGGCATGTTTGTAAATCAACAATTAGTGCTTTATCACTATATTTGATCTAATGGTGCTTAGGCCCCTAGAGACTTTTAAAAAAACCCCAAGAACCTGTGGACCCACAACATGGCCAATGATTATTCAACAAGGGACTAGCATAAGATTTTGAGCATGTGGAATATGTGTGAGAAAACCAAGTGTCATGACCACATATCTCAAGGCCTAAGAACCAATTAAAAGAAAAGGGCCTAGATTATGATCAATGGCTCATGTTAATCTAATATTTTTATCCTATGAAGCAAAAAGGAGGTATTTTTAAATACCGATGGCTAGTGTTCAAATGGCATTTATGAAAAATGCTATGAAAGATTTAGACCAGTGCCACATAAGCTCCACACAAGTAGAAAAGGAAAAAATTAAAGATCTTTTGGGCTCAAAAACACAAAGGTATAAAGGTAAAAGTCCAAATCAAATCTAGAACATGTATAAGCCAAAGCTTGGATATCTTATGCCATTAAATCTCTAAACACTAGACCCTATATAAAGGTGACCCAAATGGATTCAATTTGATAAAATTAAATCAATAGATAGGTTAATTATGTTTTTTAGCATGAGAGATATTTCACAAGGATCATTTATAATCCAACATGAATAACTAATAAGAAATATAGACTATGGTAGCTAGCAGATATCAATTGAAGGAAGAAGTCAAGCTTTATTTGATGATAGATAGTGAGGGTCGAGTGTTCAAGGATATAGAATTGGACCTAACAATTTTGAACATCCACAACATTAAGAATTGGTCTGAGCTTTTATTCATGATATAATTACAGCCCATCACAAGGGAAGTGAAGAGAAATGCCACCAACAATAGATGATACAATGACTTGGATGCAATCCAAATGGTTAGCCTACACCATGCCATGGCAAAAATAAAGTTAACTTACTACATTGATGTCCTTTCCCCTATTTTTATTAATTAAAAAATTAATGGTGAATGGATTATTAGGTAGGGGAACTTAAAAGAGATGGTATACATTTCCCCTATTGATTTTGAAAAATACTACAAGCTCCCTCTTCCCCATGTGGAACTTCCAAAAAAGAGAGAATGGGCCAATAGCCATGACCTAGACTCCATACTAAGACCCTGGCTCTATCAAGGGCCTCAAATATTTACAACCCTTGATGAAAAAAAACCTATCATTCAGTTCAAAGAGATCTTTAGGGTGATTATGACCTTGTTAAACAAAGATTGTTGTGCCCCTTCAACCACTTATGTAAATAAATTTTGGGTCTCATATGTATAATTCTTAGTAGAATAAAAAATTACCCCTCTAAGTAGACATTTGATTAGAATCTTTCTAGCCAATTAATTTATTGCCATCAAGAAAAGGACCTCCAAACAATTCTACATGATGTCTTACCTCCTTGATGCCCTAATTTCTTTAATCACCTTCCCTAGCATTAATAATTGGTCCCTAGAGGGTACGGAAACTATCTTACACCACTAATACAAGATGCATATCTTCAAGTACCATAATCACATGTAGTTTATCTATGATTATGTTTTCCTAGCATTAATTAAAGCCATCATAGGTGTTTCAATGCCTAGATTCCAACCCTCCTCAAGAGATAGGTTGAGATGATTAGGGATGTATGGTATTATCTTGATTGCATAGTCATCAAAATAGAAAGAATCATGTCACAACCCTATAGACTACCAATGTATGTCTCAAATAAGCTTTTTGAACAAGATATTTCCTCCCAACTCATCTTTGGCATTAATAAGGCTTGTAAAGAAAATAGGAAAGGTCTACTTCACCCCTTCCCCTTAGACATTGGGAAAAACCTAATTAATTAATGGAATTAATTGGAGATTATGGTCACACATAATGATTCATTTGGATTTCAACTAGGTGAACTCAAAATGTGGGATCCAAAAAATAAGGTGGGAAATCATCTAAAGGACAAGAAGCTCCAACTTGAGTATGTACAGTAACTAGGTGTCCATGACACCATATACATCAGAGCCAAGAACTATGGGGAAGTATTGGCCAATGTCCATGGTCAAAACATCAAGCTAGAGAATATATTGGTTAGAGAGAATAAGCCATCTAGGGAAACATGGAAAATGCACCACTTGTAATATCATTTACTACTTGGGCCATCAGGAATAACTCAAGAGTAACCTCAAGTAGAACAAGTACAACAACCCTAATAGGAGGTTGAGCCAACTCAAGATGATCAAGGAAAAGGAAAGGAGAATTTTTGAGAAGTAATATTAAAATAAAGACCTAGAGAAGGAACCTTACCTTTAACCAGGTAGTAGAGACCACCCTCTCCAATCTAGTATGTTGACATGATAGCCTTAGAGCTATAAGAGACACTTGAGGGTTCTCTCAAGGAACTTACAGATTCTTATGGCTCAAGAGGAGAAGAGGATATTTCAATGGAACCCAAGGAAGATACAAGAAAATAACTTGTCCCTATGGCCTCTCATGAAAAGAGGAAGGTAGAATTGGCCTTGGTCTTAGTAGAACCAAGGAAGAAACCTAGATTGACCTTCACTCATCCCACTAGTGGAATCAATCTCCTGAGTGATGAATTTCCAATCCATGGACCAGTCATTCTTGACTGGTTCATCTATGGGAAATTGCAAAAAACCCATCTCTCTCCCACTCATGGGCCATAACAAAGGTTGGTGTGGATGTACATGATGATGTGAAGCCCTGGATAAAAAATATAATGAAGGAACAAGAAGAGGGAAGAATCATAGTTCTCCAAGGCTCAAGAAGGAAGAAGATGGATGCTCTGGGAGCATCTACTACCTTAGGAGTGGAATTCCTAGAACCTCCCTAGTTTAAAGAACCAATTACCATAGTTCATTTCAATCCTGAGATAATAGGTTTAGAAAGAATAAAATTAAGGATGGCCATGCTTGGGATAAAAGAATTCACCTTTCAAAAGGTGAAACCTTTTATAGGTTTTACCCCTATTATATCACAATGGATTGGTGAAGCTATAATATAGGAAGAAGATGTGGAAAGATTGATGGAAGCACATTCACAACAAGCCAAAGCTGGAGTCCAGGGTGTAAAATAAAGGATCCATAATTTGGAAAGGGAGAAAGAGAAATTGAGAACTAAGGAAATCTTATTAGTACTAGATGTGATTATTAATATGTTTGATGAGTCATTCTATGACATCTTAGAGGCATTAAAGTTGATAAATATGAGGTAGAGTGCATTCAAAGACCAAGATGTATTGGCCAAGGGCCTAGTCACCTAATGGCAGGCCTAAGAGGATGAGATTGCCTAGTTCCCCAACATTCAAGCAAAGAAGCAGATCCCAAAATTTAAAACTATGAGTATGGGACACATAGGCACAATCTTGGAGATGTTATTGATAAGGTTCAAAACTTGAGTACGTAGCATACCAAGGTGATGAGGCTTCCAAAAGATGATAAAGGGTTCATTAGCAAAATTAAACAATTTTTTTGTACCATACTCATCAATCCTACACAACCTACTACCCTTGGCCTCATCAGTGATGAAGAGTTCAAACATAGAACCACTTTGGTGACTCAAAAAGTCCAAGGTAAAAATAAAGGCCAGTCTAGACAAGATAATAGTAAGATATTAGATATGATCTTGAATACAGGTGAGAGGATCAAAGAAGTTAGAAGCATCAAGGAGGCTTTGGCAAGAAATAACCAAGAATCTGATGAGCTAATAGACTAGGAGGAGGAGTGTATCATAAATCCTATTGTGGATCTTGGGCTAATTGATGAGCAACATGAGAGGGCCATGAGCCTCCTCCAAAAACAAATAAGGTCCCCATCAACAAGTTAGAATAATATTCTATTCTAATATAAATTAGGTGGCATTCTATAGTATAATATTTTATTATAATGGCATATGCTAATTTTTTATCATATTTACCTCTGAGGTAGTATGATTTGGGAAAGCACATGTATTATAAGGATTGTAAGGACAATTATCCTTACTTTTATACACCTATATTTTGTAACAGGCCAGTATATAGCCTATTCTTCCTATAAAGGAATGTATCTCTATTGTAAAAAGAGGGAGATATTTTTGAGTAACTTTGTATACTTCAAGTAATTAATAGAATCAAATAATTATGCAAGTAATGTCCATTTTTTTATGTGTTAATTGCTAATATAGTTTTTTCCCTCAATTATTAGTAGAAGTCTTGAATTTTAATAGTATATTTAAATTATGAATAGTATTATTTGATCACAGGGTTTATGATTTATGATTATGATAAATTAACTAAAAGATCTTAGGTTCTGCTTCATTTCATTTTGCTTTGTATTTAGACATGCAATATCTATTTGATTATTGTAGTAAATCCCTAAAGTAGACTTGGTTCTTGTGATTCTTAAACATTTTCCTCTAAATTTTGTCTAATATATAGTGAAATTTTATTTTAGGATATGTTGCATTATATATTTTTAAATGTGTATTCTATTACCATTAATACTTTGTCATAATGTTCAGGACCAAAACTAGCAATCACTTATTTCTTTTTTGCCCTACCCTTCTCTTTGCTCTTTTTTACAACATGTTCATTTTAGTTTAAGCCATATTATAAATATCCATTTATATTAGTATATAGTATAAGAAAGGAATGTAATCACTAAGTATCAACAAAGATTCACAAGAGAATGAACCAAAGTGGCTGCCAACCACTAAATTATATAAATATTGTGGAATAGTTATCTTACTCTGTTGCTATTTCACCACAGGCAACTAGATTGTCAAAACCTACAACTCATGCTCTAAATTTTCTAAATTCTAAAATCAAAAGTGTTATTTAAACACTAATGGCACCTATGGTACATTTAGAAGCATCAACATGACATCTCCCACTAGCACTAGGAGGAGGCCCAATCTCTGAATCTTTCATGATCTTAGTTTGCTTCACCTAAAGATCACTATATCTTTGTGTTTTGAGTAAATTATTTTCTTAGGATATATAAATATTATTGATCTCTGTTGTTTGAAACACATCTTTGGTGATTCCTTTAATGTTATTTAAGAATTGGTTCTTGTCTCTGGTATATTTGGCTTTAACTTTGAAAATATATAGTATCTAAGGTTAGAACAGTTCATTTTGATCAAAGGTGGGAATATCTTGCATAGATCTGAGTTCCTTTAGTCTTAGACTTGAAAATATAGACCATACTTACGTAGTTGAGTGCATCTTTGAGAAAATTCAATCAAATATCAGTCTCCTTTGCAATTATTCATGCCACCTTTAGAAAATAAGCTAAATGTGCAGGTCTAACTCTCATTCTTTATAAAAGTTAACTTGACACATTTTATTTTAGGCAAGATATTCAAATTTCAAGCTAGAATTGCCCAGGATCAGGATAAGATCACACTCAAAAACTAGAGAAACTTAACTTAAACTTGAGGTTCATAAAAAGGCTAGAAATGATAAAGGTACATGCAACAGACCTAAATCTCTTCCAACTTCACTGATTCAAGGTACCTATGTCTTAAACCATCATTTAGGTATGACATGGTTAGGGGATTCCTTAATTAATGTGCTAGAGGTGGTTAACGTTATTCTAAAAAAACCATAAGAAATATCTACCTACATTTAGTCCAATAGGTGTAGTGACTGATGAGGAAAATGTAAAATCCTTTAAGGCTACTTTAAGATTCATTAATTTTGTGCATGAAGATGTGGCATGTAGGTTGTTTCCATTTACTTTTAAAGATGCCACTTATGAATGGTTCTTAAATTTTCCTGATAACTATATCACAAGTTGGAATGATTTTAATAATGTGTTTATTGACCAATTTTTTAAAATTATTAATCCTTATGTTATTTATCACTAGTTCACTACTATTAGAAGGGATGCTAGTTGTGATCTAAGAATTTGACTCAAGAGAGGATGGTTAATATCATGTTAGTTCTAAAATGAAAATAAAATGAAATGAACACACTAACTAGCATAACATCTCTAGTCCTAGAGACTAGGGAGAGCTTAGTTAACAAACATGAATAAAACACACAACTACAATGCAAAATAAACCTTATTTTACCTTCCTTGGATGCTCCAAAATGATTTTTGTAATGGCTTCATTGGCTTGTGCTCATGAAGCCTTCATCAAAGGAGGCTTGGCTATTTCCTCTTCTCCTTGACACCTTGTGTCTTTGGCTTGGCTTGGATTGGAATAAATTTGGCATGGTAACACTAATTTCAATGGATTTTTAAATCCTTTATGAATTATAAATTTGTATTATCAAGACACAAAAATGATTTTCTTGGCCTCTCTATTTATAGATTTTTAAGAATGTCTAAAATCAACCTGAACAATCCATCCTAAGATTGAGATGTGTGATTAAAGGATTAATTCAATTTTTGGAATTAAGCTTATAATTATCCTCATAATGACACTGGAATAAGGGTAAAGTAAAAGGCATGGATGGAATCATGGAAGACATTGATGAGGCATGGAAGGCATGAATCTTGATATTTGTGGCATTTATGGCCTAGGGATGTGTTCTCAAGAAATGAGGTCACTTGATGCTACAAATATTCAACATTCATTTCCAAAACAAATTATTCAACACATTTCCAAGGAATTCTTGATTAGGCTTTAATTTTGATTTATTAGTTCTTAAGCATGTTTAAGCACTTTATGCATAAATTACTTATGCCTTATTATTGGTCCAAAATTTGACTAGATTAGAATTGGAAGTCACTATTAGATGTGTTGGATCCATTATCCCATTTAGGATGTTATTGAAAACAAATAACAAAGGCATGCATCTTATGTATAGTATTTGATAGGAAAGAGCAATCTAGAGCACTTACATGTAAATTTGGCATTTTGACTCAGAATGATTTGATCAAAGTTAGCTAGCCCATAAATTACATTACCCCATTTAGTGATATGCTGGCCAAAATTGGTACTTGAATATGTCATTTTCACATCATTTAATGTGTTTTAATAGTTTTAGGCCAAATTGTGTATTTTAAGTGGAAATTGGCCAAAAGCTTGATTGGAGGTTATCAGTGGCTAGATTTAGGTGTCTATAGTAGTGAGCCCATTAGGTCCTTCAATGATAGATTTCAAAATATGTGTAGCAAGACCATGGAACCCTATAAACCTAATGATGTCCTAGCACTATAAATCTATAAATACATAGTAGATCTTATGACTTCTATGTTCCTAAAGAGGTCTATCCCAGTTATGGCTTCATTAGCCCAAGCCTACTCTAAATCAGTGATCATTAATAATCAAATGCATCCCTAAGGGAAAATGGCTTATTCATTCCCAAATGTGAACCCACACATACCTATGATGAACTTGTTCCCCAATAATAACCAAAATCCCCTAGCCTTAAACCAACTCCCAAATCTCACTCCATTGCCATTAAGTCATGTAGCTCTAAATCAAAGTCTAGGATTCTTGGCTCATCCCACTAATGGCTACAACCCAAGTGATCAAATGGATTTGGTACCATTTGCTAATAATAACTAGGTACACAATTCTAAAACTCCTAAAAATGAGAATGAATCTATCTTGAAAATGGTCCAAAAATTAAGCATTGCTTTCCTTCAATTGTAGAAACAAGTAGGTAATATTGGAGAGCACCCTAGTAAAAATTTATCAGTTCAAAGGTTAATAGTCCAAATAATAGATTTTAGAATGATATTTTTCATAATAATATGGATAATGAACCATCTTCTAGTAATAAGAATATGCACATTAATCTTACTGATATTGCATTACTTGACTGTTGTAGGGTATATTGCATAGCCAAGCATGGGGAAATTAACTATATACAATTTTGTAAAGCCTTTAAGGCATTACAAGAAAAGCAAGACACATTTGAAGTGGTCACTAATAAAGAAAGTAGTGAAATAACCTCTGGATCTAAGCCATCTGATCAAGCCTTCATAGTGGACACCTTTGATTTCCCCTTTCAAGAGGAAAATGAACTTAATGAGGTCCCTGAGGAGATCCAAACCTTTTAATAGTTCCTAAAGAAAACCTATCCCTTGAGTAATAGAGAGTAGAGGTAGCCCTTGAATACCTCAACACCTCTAAATAACTTTGGAACTTCTCCTGACACCTCTTTAAGAAAAAAATTGGAGCCACCAAAAGGGAGTACTTCTAAATCCAATGTTGATATTCCTAGTCCTTCTGGTAAAACTAGTTAGAACATAATTAAGGACATGAAGAAGATAAAGGCTAATATAAAATTACATGAACTCACATATATTATAGAGAAAAGGGATCTCCTATTGGAATCCTTGTCAGTAAAGCACAATCCCTTCAAGACTAATCATGCCAATGTAACAGTCCATAAAACCAAAGCTAAGTATCCTCCTTTCTTGCTCACTATTAGGATGTTTGGTAAGAACATGAATAATTGCTTATTATATTTAGGATAATCTACTAATATCATGCATACATTAATATTTAAGCATCTTTATTTAACACCTATAAAGTCTGATAGATTTGTCACCTAATTAGATAAATCTAGGGTCAAAGTTATAGGAGAATTATTAATTGTTCATAGGCAACTAGCTTCTAAGCCTAAGGTGTAAATTTTCATTGATATTCAAGTGGTTGAAATACCTAATATTTATGGACTTTTATTGAGTGGGGAATAGACTAAGGATTTGAATGGTTACATTTCTATAGATTACTCACACCTATGGTTACCTTGGAAAGGTGTCCCCAATCAAATTAGAGTTGAGAGAGAAATAAGAATGAAACTTATGATAACTAAATACAATGTATTGAATGAGAGATTCAACATAATAGACTCAGACTTGGGGGTTTTCACCTGAGAGGTTGATAAGGTATGTGATACCAAGGATGCTTATGTTGTTCCTAGATTATGGGAATTGCACTTTGATGGTGCTAGGTGTAATGCTAGATCAGGTGTTGGTATTATTTTTACTAACCCTACTAAAAAAAGGTACCATGATTCTTATAGACTCTAATTCCTTTGTACTAATAATATTGATGAGTATGAAGCCCTTATCCTTGGCTTATAATTTTCTATAAAAAATAAGGTCAAAGAACCACTAGTTTATGGGGATTGAAAACTAGTGGCTAACCAGGTTAGAAACAAATACCAATGTAAACTTTCATATTTAAAAAGGTATAAATTTATATTTTGGGATCTGATTGAATCCTTTGATGCCTTTGGCATCACTTCCATCCCAAGGGAAGAAAATTAAGTAGTTTATTAATTGGCATATGTTGTAGCTAACCTCATGCCCAATCATGATTCCCCTAATTTTAGCATTGGATTGATCCCTTATCCTTCAGTACCATACAATATCACCCTCTTCTAAGTATTCAATGATGATCAGTAGATATTGGATTTCACGACTAATTCTGGAGCATTTGATGCTCATATCATTGATGAAGCTGATGGAAGTACATCTAGGGAAGATAAATTTAATGGTAAAGTCATTCAGTTGAGTGATAATAAAATCCCAAAGGGAATGATTGCTTTAAAGAGATTATTTGATAAGGACAAATTTATGGAGGATTTTAAGGCTCCTAAGGTAAATGGGAATGATTATAATGCTAATGATTTAGGCCTTCATGATCAGCCCTAGATAGTAAATGTTGGGAAGGCCTACATAAACATTGAAAATAATAAGTTTAAGGAAATTTTTGCTTAATATAAGGATGTCATAGCATGGTATTATGATGACCTAAAAATCTTTGATCTGAGGGTCATCATGCATACTACACCCCTTAAAGGGAGATGAAAACCCTTCAAACAAAATAAAAGGCCTCTGAACCCTATCCTAGAACCCATGATCTTTAATGAGGTCAAAAGACTTCTAGATGCTAGGATAGTCTTTCCCATCAGGCACTCTACTTGGGTGGCTAATCTGGTACCAATTAGGAAGAAGAATTGTGAGATTAGGCTTTATATATACTTCAAAAAATTGAAAAAATCATTAGATAAGGACAAATACCCCCTTCCTTCCCTAGACCAAATAATTCAAGTTATTTCAAGATCAGCTATGATGTCCTTTCTTGATGGCTTTTCAGGTTACAACTAATTATTAGTTGATAGAGAGGACAAGATGAAGATAACCTTCACAACAAAATGGGGAACCTTCACCTACAAAATAATGTCTTTTGGACTTGTTTCACAATGTTTTAAGATGATTTTATATTCAAAGAGAGAGAAATAAAAGAGAGAGAGAGAGAGAGAGAGAGAGATTTAGGGATAAATGATAAAAAAACCTAGATAAGTGCATATTGTTCTAGACTTTATAGATTCCCCTCTTTGGCTATAAAATAAGACACGTGTAAATAAGAAAAAACTACAAAAAATAGTTGTTACTGGAGATATGTGTAAACTGCCAAGCTATGCACTTACTTTGAGAAGTGTGAAACTTCCTTGGGAAGATAGTCTATAATTTTAAAATAAATGCAAGTAAAGAGAGAGAAAGAGAGAGTTAAAGTTTTGTTTATCATGTTGAAATTCTAAGTGTAGTAAAATAAGTTAGGTGTATGTTTTGGGAAGGTTGTTAGGTGATTTTGAGGTTGCTTGTTCAAAAACATAATAACTGACATCAGTTAAAGGACTGATGTCAGTTGGGGTCACTGATGTCGGTTGGGGTCACCGATATCAATTTGGAGTCATCAATGTCATTTGGTGTAGTAGTATTATATTGAATTAGAGAAGGATTTTTTGGAAGGGATAATGGGAATATGGTTAAGTTGTGAGGTTGGGAAGAGTTATAAGGAGGTGGGTAAGAATTAGGTGAGTCTAGATAGAGGGTTGGTATGCTAGGGTAGAGAAAAGTGGGTGGGGAACTTTGCAACTCCTCCATGAAAGGAGTTAGGGTTCATAAAACAATAAATATTATAATGTAAATCAATTATAAAATTAATGTTTAAAGACTTATAAAACACTGAGATATACTTAGATGGTGAAATGGGTGAATTATGACTACCAGATAGATGAATTTGATGAGGCTTGGTGAACTGATACGTGAATAGACAAGATAAGTGTGTGCTTCTAGTCCTCAAGAGTTCAAGTTCTATGTAGTGTATCAATTCTTGATTTGGATCAATTTGTGTAGAGTAATGATAGGCCTGCATGTTAAAATTGAATGTAGGATGCTTTGATTGCCAAAAACCTATGCGTGAATTCTTGATTTTTGTGACCCGAATACCAACTTGGAACTTTTCTTAAGTAACTGACATTGGCTATCCCACTGATGTCACCTGAGGGTTGATTGACGTTGGTGGAATGAGAATAGATAAAAGGGCTATTTTTAGCCCATTTTCTATTTCTTCTTTTACAAAGTGTGGGGTCTATTAGAAAATGGTAAAAATGCAAGGCTATGAGGAATGTAGTTAGTTAAGAATTTATGTTAAGGGTGAGAACAAGTCATAAGTAGTTAGGATTACGAGACTAAGTATTAAGGTGACTTAGAGGGTAAGAACTAGTCTTAGGATGAAGTGGGAAGGTGAGGTGGCATAAGTGGGTTTTAGTTAACTTAATTAAATATTTTAAGGTGAAAACATGGGTTAAGAAGGTTAATTATTAAAAGGGAATAAATGGGGGTTTTGACATAAGGAGTCATGTAAGTGTGTGACATAATTCTAGTGTCTACATTTACCTCTTTATCTTGTAACTTATATTGACAAGTTGTGAAACAAAAATAAGAGTTGGATGCTCTAGGTATGGGATGAGATATTCCCCCATTAAAATAGGAACCAACAAAAGAGAATATAAAATTGGGTACTAGTTTGATCGGTAGTTAATGTATGGTTAGATGGTAAGTGTAAACATGAGAACATTGTTACTTGCAAAGATACTAGTATTAGTTATAATCGACACAATCAATATTGGGTAAAGGTAAGGAGGACTTAGATAGAAACAACTAGACCAAAACTTGGTAGTGATATCTAATGGGATTATAATGATCAAATTTATAGCTCCAATGGTTCATGTGCTCTAGGTATCCAAGGTAGGAAGTGCTCCTAGGAAATAAAATAGGTTACATATGATAGAATTGACAAGGTCACAATCTAAAAACACTTGATATACATGTGTGTTTACAATATCCAGTTATAGTGTGGTAGCATAAGTGGGTAAAATGAGTATGGTAAGGTTTACTCAAAAGGGTCATTAGTTGAGGAGATATTTGTGATCTCTAGTCAGAGTCATTGTGGGTGGAAATGGAAGTGATTTCCAAGGTTAGTTATCATGGGTGGGGAGATATATGTGATCTCCAAGTTTCCCCATAAGGAGTCCATGTGAACCACTAAAGGCATGTAATTAGGGTGATTTTGTAAAGGGTGGTGGTTAGGGTTAAAAACCCTAATTTTAAGGTGGTTGACATTGATTAGGTCACTAATGTTATTAGGAAATATGTTAATATCAGTCAGGTCACTAATGTCGATAGTGAATATGTTGATATTGGTGGTCTAGGGTAAGACCATCAATGTTGACAGGTGACAAAACTTGATAAAAAGGGTTTGGTGGCCCACCAAAACTCATTTGTGATATTGGATTGGATGAAACTAGAGCTTTGAGTGTTGGGTATAATAAACCATCCAAATATTGTCTTATTATGGTGAGGTGGTGAGAGGTGATTGGCGGAAAAGAGTGTGTGAGAGTGAGGGTGGGATTTAGCACTTGATGGGTTATGGTTTGATTAAGGGAGAATTGGTATCGATGAAGATGATAGAGGGATGAGGGGACCTAGCTAGAGGCACTCCAAAATAGGTTTTAGTCATTCCATCCTAGAGGAGATGGAGATGTGAGGTAGGAACTTTTTGGGTTACTTGAGTTGGTTATTTTTAAATTTAGGTTTTGATCATAATTTGTTAGTTAGGTGTAATGTGTGTGGGGGGGGATAGAGGATAAGGAATTAGTATATGGGTTAAGGGTAGGTTTGGGTAGATTTATGGGGGATTTAGGGGTATTTATTAGGAAAATACCATAACTTTGAGTGTAGATTGTTCATCCCTAGGGCTAAACTAGTTACCAATGTCGACTGGGTGTGCCAATGCTAGGTGATGACTGACACTGATGTCAACCAATAAATAATGTTGATGTTGGCATATAAGATTGATGTCATTCAAAATATAACTAATGATCAATGTTAATGTTAGCATATAAGACTGACATCGGTCAAAATATAATCGATGTCAGTCACTAGAAAACCCAAAGTGGTAAGTTTAAGAGTTAAGGCCAATTATGCATCCTCAGTTGAATAGGTATATTAGTGGATGAACCTAATGATCAAGATAGCATTAGAATACCCCATGTTGATTGAGTGCTACTTACATTTCCCAGATTAGGGTCTCAGGCCAGTTTAGTTCTCCTAAAGGGAAGGGAAAAAGGGGTGAGATATGGGTTAAAATTATCAAGGCAAGTGGTTAAGAAAAAGTAGGTTGAAATAGGCTGTGGAACCTAACATTATAAAATATAGGCCATTAGTCTTACGGTGTAAGATATAGGCCATGAGGCCTAGAGGTTTAGAATAGGTTGGTCGGCCTAGAGTTAGAGATATAGGCCATGAGGCCTAGGTTTGAAGAATAGGTTGGTTAGCCTAAGGTTAGAGATATATGTTGTGTGGCCCAAAGTTTAATTGGGTGAATGGGATAGATATTTAGGTGGTTAGATGGTAGAGCTATCCTTAGAAGACCTCATGTCAATTGAGTGTTGCCTACTTAGCCCAAATTAGGGACTTAGGCCAATTTACTTCTCCCAAAGGGAAATGGTTTACAAGAGGAAGCTTATTACTGAAGGTATGTGGATTGATGGAGTGATTTTATGTGTGTGGATGTAGGCTAGGTAGGATTTGATATTATGAGATCAATTACCTACACTATTGATGAGGATTGGGAGGGATGTTACCATAAATGAGTGGGAGCACATGGTAGTTTTAGGGTTAGGAGGAGTGCGATGATATTGTAGAGTTGTGTGAGATGTGAGCTTGATGGTAGCTTTGACAAAGAGGTGGGATCACACCACCAACACCTTCCATCTACCTACTAAAGACTTGATAGTGATGTAGGAGGATGTATACAAGATTTTAAAGCTAGCAATTTAGGGTGAGTATTTCTTCACGTGTTCAAAGGAAGATCATGATATTCATATGTGCACATTATTTGGGGAGCATGGTAGTGGGGTGATATATCATTTAACAAGCTTTGCATATGAGCCACTATACACTACCAATGAGGAACATCACCTGATTATCCTAATGATGATAGGAATTACAATGTATGCACTACCTAACATGGATGGAGGGAGATTCCCTATTGTGATTACCAAATTTTTGGCATATATGTTTAAGCAATGGATAGTCTTTGCATGGGGACCAAATTTTCTTTCACAGTTATATAGGGAGTTATATGGTGTGAGGTTGTGATGGTGATACAATCTTTGTGTCAAGAATTTACTTCATTTTTGGGCATATGAGCACATTGTGGTGGCATGGCCATTGGGAATACCAATCATGATTTTGATCAATTTTAGGATTGGTTTAGATGATGGAGAGATAACATGGCACATACATGAGTAGACGACATCATGTAAGATATTGATTGTTACAAGTAGATAATGGATGGATTGATTTTGTTAGATATTATTTAGAGGTCATACTTGGGATATCCTATATTTAGAGGATAGGTAGAGTATCTTGTAGGATTATAGAGTATGATATGGGCTAGGGGGAGGTGATCTAAGGTGTTGGAGATGATACCTATGGTCAAGGTCAGGAGATAGTTTAGGTTATTATAAGATGTACCTCTTGATTTTCATTGATATAAGAGGGATGATATAGAGGCACCTTTTCCATTACCCCAAGAGACAGATGGGCTAGATTTTTAGGAGTTGCCATCAGGCCCAAGTGTGATAGATCTAGGGTGTATAATGGCTTATCAAGCATGATGGGTAAGTTTTCACCTTGTGATTCTAAGGAAACCGTGACCATGTTTATATGGAGTTGAAAGAGAGAGGGATGTAGCTATGTAGGCATGGGATACATTTTAGGCATAGATTTTACTCTTATAGGGACATGTGACTACACTGTAGGCCCAATTGACTACAACATAGGTGCAAAATTTGGTTTTACAGTGATAGGTGATGACACTATAGGGATAGGTTAATATATTGATAGCAAAGAGACATGGTTTGAGAGTTTTAGTGTAATCCCATCCCTCCTCCACCATAGGGACTAATACAAGATCCACTATAGGCACCACCATAGGGTCCTCTAATAGGTTTGATGGGTCTATTACAGATTGTGCCACTAGTGATGTACAACACTCCTTTAGATGAGATTACATACTATGAGAGAGCCATCAAGAAATTATCATAGATTATGAGATATTCTAAGGTTAAAGAGAAAGAGAGATTAGAGAGACACACCATGACCTCTAGTTCACATATACATAGATAGGCAGAGGGTGGTGATGATACTATCTCTTCACAACCATGACCACAACCTTAAGCATTCTTAGGGATAGATCTATTATGATTTTTTTAATATATATTCTAGCCTACAAGCTGAAGTTGAGAGATGTATTATGAGAAAGAGATGATACTGATACAATTCATACATGTATATTCATATTCAATATATATATATATGAGATTTTGGTAATTTGAGATGTTATGATGATGTTATATTATGTATGAGGTTAATGTGATGTTATTTGTGGTTATGTTAGTGATATTTAGTGTGTTATGCTTGCATTTCCCATATTTGTGATGGTACATGCATAGTTGAGTAGTTGGTTTCATTGTAGCATTCTTCCATATATGTGATGGTGTATGCTAAAAATGAGTTGTTTGACTTTATAGTTTATTGATTTACTATTATTTAGAGAAGCTATGTTGGTTAAATTTCACATGAGGTTATATGAAATAAATTAGTTGGCAAATGGTTTATTAGTATTTGTAAAGTGTGATGATTGAAGAATGTACTGTTAATACACCATGATGTTTGTTGATATTGTTTAGCATCATTGCTTGAAATGGATATGTAAGTAATAGTATTCTCAAACAAATAAATTTAAGATGTAAGAATAGATATTGGTAGGTAGGTGATAAGTTAAGTAAATCTTGTTGTGAGATTCCACCTTAAAAGAGAAATCACCATGTGATAGAAAAGAAAGGGACGTGATGCTCTTGCATTGGTGAGGACCATAATGACGATAATAACCATATGAATAGGCATGGGAGTATGATCCTTATTCATGAATTGTAGTATCAACCATTAATTTGGTAGAGAAATGTTGCAATTACCTTGTGTCAAGTGAGTTCATATTCCCTTGATAGTGAGGGAGTAAGAGGAAAAAAAGGTAAAAGGAATTAAGGTGTTTGGGTATCATAAACTTCTTAGTGGGGATGGTATGCCCCTTCTGTAGGTGACCTGAGAGCTACCATATACAATTCAATGACTAAATTTTTTCATTTATTTTTCTTGTGTAGGTTGATCAATGAAGGAAGCCTTCATTGGGATATTGTTGGTGCCTTGACGTCATGTGAAGTTGATCAATGCGAGAAGCTTCTAATTCATTATTTACTTGATAACAAATCTTGGATTAGCCATCCTTCAAGGGAGTGGTCTATGCTTCTTTTTTTTTAGCTTTTAATAGTTTTCCTTCTAAGGAGTAGTCTATTTATAGTATCAATGAGAATTTACGTAGCTATCCTTCAAGGAAGCAGTCTATGTTCAGAATCAGGACTTAAGAGATAATAATTTTTTTGCATATCCTAGTTATTATTATTATTATTATTATTATTATTATTATTATTATTATTATTATTATTTTACATATGAATTTAGTCATGGATAAGACTATAAAAGCTTAGAGGTTTTCCTTTATGAGGGAAAAAACATAACACTTGGAAGGTTAAATAAGTTTTCAAGAACAAGGGTTAAGAGGAAGGGAGGTGAATGTAATAGGGTTGCTCAAGGGATGAGCTCAAGTTAGACATGAAGTGAAGCATCACTTGATTAACAAAATAATGGTCATAGGTACAAAACATTTAAAGGCTTCGGTTCTGGCTTACCTTTGAGAGAAGACAAGAAATAAGTTCCTAAGCCATACTTGTAAGTTATGATGTAGGGTCCAACCCAATTAGGAGCAAACTTGCCCCATTTGAATTTTTCCATGTTTGTCACATGTTAATTTTCCTTTAATACAATATCTTCAATATTTAAATCTTGCTCCTTGAGGTTTTTGTTATAAGCACATTTGATACGCTCTTGATAAGTTTGGAGGTGATTGAGGGCTGTTAGATAACATTCATCGAGTACCTCAAGTTAGGGTAAATGTTCTTAGAAAAAATTACCATTAGTAAGTATGTCTTATAGAGAGATGCAAAGAAAAGGAATCTAGACCACGAGAGGCAAGACTACCTCCATCCAATAGACCAGTGAAAAAGGTATAGCACTTGTAGGGGTTTAAATGCTAGTGCGGTAAGCCCATAAGATGAATGAGATGTCTGTATGCCAATCCCTACCATCATCATTAACTACATTCATAATGTTTTTGGTTAAGTTTTTTTTAGAAGCTTCTACCTATCCATTTACTTATGGATAGTACGGTGATGAGAAGATTAACTTGATGCCAAAAGCATCACAAAGTTCTTAGATAGTTTTATTCTTGAAAGATTTTCCATTATATGTAATAATCTTATGGGGGACACTGAAATGGTAGATGATGTGATGGTTGATAAAGTTGACAATTTTGTCAGCCTTAGTGGAGATGAGAGGAATGTCCTCGACCCACTTGGTGTAACATTCAGTAGTAGTAATGATATAATGATGCTAGAGAGATGAATGAGGGTTAATCTCAATGATTAGATCCAAACCCCATTATGAAAAGGGATAAAATTCTCTAGTGACTTATAAGGCATAGCTTGAAGTGTGAAGGAGGTTAGCATTTTATTGACATTTAACACAATGCCAAATGTAATTTTGACAGTCTTGGTTGAGTGTTGGCCAATAGTATCCAAGTCAAAGGATGTGTTTGGCAACCAAATTCCCACTAAAATGTCCACTAAAAATCCCATCATTGACTTATTTAATGGTGAAGGGGATTTTAACACAAGTGATGCATCTAAGGAGGAGACCATCAAAGCCTCATTTATAGAGAAGGCCCCCCAGTATAGTGTAGTGAGTATAAATTTTAATGAAATCACATCTCCCATTACTAGAAAGGTTTGATGAAATGATAGCATAAATGAGATAGTCAACAAGTTGCTTGTACCAAACATCATGTAGATTAGAGTCAACATTTCCCACAAATAGGATGTTACTTGACACATAAGAGGGTAATGTGAGGTGATGCATGGTGACATAGATTTTTGAATAAGAGGGTGAGGATGAAATGTGTGAGGCAAGGGAAGCCATCATGTTGTCAAACTTGTTTGTAGATCAAGAAATAGTCTACAGGAGGTAATGGTCAAATGATTCCAATAATGCATCTACACGATGTTTATATCATTATAGAATTTCATTTTTATAGAGGTAGGAATCATTAACTTGATTAATCATTAGTTGGGAATCACCAAAGATATTGATTGATTTGATTCCCAAGAAAATGTTAGTTTTAAGCCCTAAGACCAAAGCTTCATATTCAACAATATTTTTAGTACATTATAAATCTAGTTTAAATAACAAAGGCATAGGGTCACCATCAAGAGGGATGAGGATAACCCCCACACCCCCACTGAATTAACATTTAGACCCATAAAATAACATCATCATTTAATATAATATGTCATTTATGGATAGCATTGTGATAGACTCATCGAAGAATTTGAGGTTAGAAGGTTGGTTGTTAGGTAAAGGGGCATCAGTCAACTAGTCAGCAATTGTTTGCCCATTAATATACTTTTGTTTGATGAATTCCAAGTCAAACTCAACAAGGATCATGAGTAAATGAGACATATGCAAGTTTTGGTATGGTTTAGAATGCATGTATTTGAGGGGGTCAGTATGGGTGACAATGTAGGTTTGGTGATTTAAAAGGTAATGGAAAAGTTTGGAAGCTACAATGTCTAATGTGAGGCAAAGATTTTTGGTATGAGTATGCCAAGTTTCATAATCAATAAACATTTAGCTTATGTAGTAAATAGATTTCTCTCTATGTTGATCATCCTAATGTGCAATCATAGCACCCAAAGAATGATCTATTTTATAAATGTGGAGGTAAAAAGGTTGGTCCTCTTTAGGGGGAATAAAAGCGAGTGGGGAAAGGAGATACCCTTTAAGTTCATCAAAGGCTTTCTGACAATCCATGTTCTAATGGAAGGAGACATCCTCTTTAAGTAGATGATGAAAAGTTTGACATTGATCTAACAACTAAGAGATGAAATGGTAGATTGATTCAAGTTTACGTTGTAAGCTATAGAGCTGCTTGAGATTAGTGGGCAGAGGCATTTCTAGTAATGTCCAAACCTTGGTAGGGTCAACCTCGATACCACAGAGGGAGATAATGAAGCCTATAAGTTTACCTAAAAAGACCCCAAAGATGCATTTATTTGGGTTTAATTGAACATTATATTGGAGGAGATGAGTGAATATGATTTTGAGAATTTATAAGTGATCTTGGTGATGTTTAGACTTTCCAAGTAAGTCATCCACATAGTCTTCCATAATTTTGTGTATGAGGTCATGAAAAATATAAGTCATGGTGCATTGGTAGGTAGTGTTAACATTCTTAAGGCTAAAAGGCATGACCTGGTAACAAAAATTTCCCCATGGGGTGATGAAGGAGGTCTTATGTTGATCTTCAGGAGTAATCAACATTTGATTATAGCTTGAAAACATATCCATAAGAGATAGCATCTCATGGTCAACTGTCAGATCAACAAGTTAGTTGAGACTTGGTAAAGGGAAGTCATCTTTTAGACAAGTGAGGTTTAGATCATGGTACTCAGTATAGATGAAGATTCTCCCTATCACTTTTGTGATAGGGATGACATTATAAACTCATTATAGATAGTCAATGGGTTGAATAAAGTTAACAAAGAGGAGGCGTAGGACCTCTTCTTTGACAACAAGAGAAATACAAGGGTTTATTTTACAAGGGTTTTACTTAATAGGTTTATCATCATGGTTGGTTACAATATTATGGGTGATGATAGAGGGATCAATTTCAGGCATGTCATGATAAGACTAAGAAAATACTTATTATGATCAGAGAGGAAAGTGGCATAATTGGTTTGTTCAAGGGAATCTAAAGATTGGCCAATCTTGAGGATTTGGGGGTTATCTAGAGAGGGTAAATTAATGTTAATAGTTGATTTTTTTAACATAATTTTCATTTTATAAGGGAGTGATTATTAGATATAGGAATCATCTACACCCATGTAGGTGATAATAGTGTCATCATCTTGACATTGGATAGTGTTAATAGTGGGAGAATCTTTGTCAATAATTTTAGGATGAATGAGAGGAAGTGACCTTGTTACCTCGCCTATATGATAGGTTAGGGGTCCTAAATGAATGGAATTTATTGAAAAAAAATTATGAGGTATGGATAACTTTCATTCTGTGGGTGATGGTGGGGGAAGAGGAGAGCATGGAGAAGGAGAGAGTGGCTCCCCGATATGAGAGACCATGGTGGGTTTTTTTGGTTTATCAAAACCCACACCATATCAATTTTTGGTATCTTTGATGGTCTTATTGGTAGGATATTCAATAGGTGTATGAACACCCTGCTCATAATGACCTAACTTGAATCCTTTCTTGGCACACCTATAAAGATAGGTGTGAGTAAAACTAGGTTTGCCTAGGAAGGAGAAGTCACAAGTAAAAGGCTATGGTGAAGAGGAGGGATGTTTGATAGTAGGACCTTGATTGATTCCACCATATATGAGATTAGTTTAAAGGTTAGGGGGACCATATAGGATGACCATCCCAATACAGGGATCATAATTGGGGTGCATTTTAAGTTTTCCACACTCTTGTAGAGTATGGAACATGGAAAGTGTCAAAAAGCAATATTCTCTAAGTGAAAGGAATTTAAAAGTGTTTTCCATGGGGTCCTTGTCAAGAATTTGTGTTACTAGTATTTGAGTAATTGGGGTAGTCGAGCCTTTTGAGGCTTCAATGGTAGAATGCAAAGAGGAAGATGTTTTCAATGGAATGAGAACATCATTGGGATGATAAGTCATGTTGCATGTTTTGAAAGGAGGTAGGTCAATGGGAATAACATGCACTTGCTTATCAAGCACAAATTTGACATAGCATTGTAAAGTTAAGGGTACACATACCATGGCATGTATCCAAGGCCATCCAACCAATATGTTGTATTAGAACTCTCATTCAATAACATATAAAAGTTTAGGGATTATACGAGGACCTACATGGATATGTAAGACTACAATACCCATAGTATTTGTTGTAGTATCATTAAAGGAATAGAGTATCACATCAAACTACAACATGCAATTATTAAGAAGTGATAGTTGTTTATAGGCATGAGTGGAGATAATATTAATACTAGCACCTCCATCAATCATGACTCTATTAACATAAGTTTGATTGATATATGCAATGATAAAAAGCGTAGGGTCTTGGTCTTTAGGGTGAAGAGCTATAATTTCTAAATCAATGAAGGAAACCAGGGCAATAGTATTAAGAGAATCCACCAAAGTTATAAGAGGTTGAGGATCATTAGGTTTTACCTCAACAGCTTGTAAAGCCTTGATCAAGGCCAGATGATGTTGGGATGAGTTTTAGATTAAATCATATAAAGACATATTTATAGGGGTTTGGTGAAGTTATTTCACCATTGATTCTTGAATGACTTGTGAAGATGTGGATTAGGGAGCACCAAGAATAAATATCTTGAGATTTGGTAGAGGAGAATATTTTGAGAAAGGATAAGCCCAATGGGTGTTGGCCTTTTCATTACCTTTATCATTTTGATTTTGAGACCATGTGGCCACATTAACTATGTTGATCTGGAGCATAGGTGGAGAAGGTGGTGGAGGAGGCACAACCTCATCATTGGTCTTGGACTTAGGTGAGGCAATAGGTAAAGTTTAGGATGGAATTGGTAAAATAATTGTGAGGTTAGAAAGATGCTACATAATGAAAAGGTTTTTCATAGAAAAATGTTTTTGTGAGAGCTTTACATCTTTTTGTATCATGTCCAAGTGAGCGATGGTATAAATAAACTTGTGTGTCATCAAACCAAAATGGTTTTAGTCTGAGAGGCTGATAAGGCTTGATCGAAGGAAGGGTTACAATGGAAGATTGTAACAAATAGCGTATGAGAGAGTCCTGATATCCTACTATTAGGCTATCACTTATTGTCACAATATGGGTAGACACCTTCTTTGATTTAAGAGGTGTAGATATGGTTTTGCATGGAGCCCTTTTGGGTGAAGGTCTAGCCACTAGTTTTGTTGACACCTTTTTAGTTATAGGTGTTGAGGTGTTGGATGTGTAAGGGCCACTAAGTAGTAGAGAAACAAGAGGATGTAGATTTTCCTTTTATCCTACTTGGAAAGAAAACACTCCAACTAAAGTGGAAGGATGGGGTCCCAAGATCAAAGTCAAGTTGAGGGAAAATGAGGAGTAGAATGATGAGGCCTAGGAAGCTTAACATTATTCCTTGGTTCAGGATATGGAGCTATAACTCATGGTTGAGGATTCAAATCTAACATTACCTATGGATGAATTAGATTAGACATTGAGAGAACACCCAAAGATCTGATTTGCTTTAGAGTAATAGATGCCCATGATGGTGATGGTTTTGACATTGAGGGCTCTACTTTTGATGGTCTAGGCAAATAAGTTCTATCTTTGTCAAAAAATTTGGGATAAATGGTAGTGAAAGGATTGGTGGTAGAGGATGACATTTATTTCATAGGATAGGGAGTTTTAAGTCAATCCTAAAATGTCAAGTGGTCTAGCTTCTTGGAGTCAAGAAAGTCTATATTTATGACCAACCATGAGAAGGGTTTAGATGAAGTTGTTGTAGGCCTTAAAATTGCTTCTATAGAAGAATTAGGTGATTTGGAAAGAGTGAAGGTGTTGGATTCCTCTATTTTGGGCCAAAGATGAGTAAGAATCACAATTTGGTCTTCTTCAACTAAGGTAGGAGAAGAGGCATGGTCCTTCCTAAGTGGGGGAGGAACTAGTGAAGTTTTCACTTTTAGTGGATAAATCATGGGTATGATTTTTTCCCCAACATGTAGATGAGGAGAAGGTAAGGTATGCTCTTCTATTGGCAAGAGAAGGGGTAAAATTGGTTCGATAGGTGTAGGCATAATAGGTCCTTCAATTAGTGCAGGGATAGATAATGTAGACTCCTCTATATGTGAAAGAAGAGTGGATGGGGAATTTTCCTCCATTGGTGGAGGAGAATTAGGTGAAGAAGTCACTTTAAGAGGGCAGAGCATAGGAATGATGCTCCCCTCAACATGTAGATGAGGAGTGGGTATGGCATGTTCTTCCAAAGGTAGGAGAACAGGCAAAATAGGTATAAGAGGAACATGCATTACAAGTTCCTTTCATGGTTAAAGGATAGGTAGAGGAGGCCCCTCCACACATGGGAGGGGGATGGGTGAAATAGGCTCCTCTACTCATGGAAGATGAATAGGTAAAATAGGATATTCTAGTTGTGGGAAAGGTTAGATTGGCGGTAAAGAGAAGACCATATTGATAGTATGAATATCATGATTAGGTGAGTTATTAGTCATGGCTTGAACATTTATTTGATTGAGTGAATGGTTAGGAATAGGATATTTGAACACATCCATGCTTTGGTTAGCAAGTTCATTATGTTTATCTAAGATAAGCTCACCTTTATCAAGCATATCCTAAATAATGTTTTTGAATATTTTATAGTTGTTAGAATTGTGCCCTTTAACTTGATGATAACCACAAAAATCATCATCCTTATATCAATTTGGGATAGTATGGGAGGGATCAAACTATATAGGATGTCTAATTTGAGGAAGAGTAATATCTCCTTCTTATAATATTTTATCCAAAATAGAAGTATATGACTCTCTAATAGGAGTGTATTGTCTTTGTTCATACCATTTTTGAAATTGTTTGTTCATATTTTGTGAGTTAAATGGCCTAGACTGGTTGACTATGGTAGAAGAAGTTAATTTAATCACCACAAAATTGGTGGAACCTTTTGAATTTTGATTAGAAGAAGAGGGTTTAGAGGAATATTCATTAGGTTTGGAGATGGTATTTTTATTATGCAACTTATCCCTATCTTCATCTATATCCCAAATCTCTATCTTTTGTGCCATTGTAAAAGCTTCATAAAATGTGTGAAAAGTCTAGATGTGGAGGGTATAAGATATGTGTTTGGAACATGCTCTCAAGAAAATCTTGATAAGCTCAAGTTGAGGTAAAGAAAAGGAGAGATGATTGATTAAACCTCTCCAATGAGAAATAGAGTCAGTGATAGACTCATTGTCAAATTGTCTAATGGAATAATGGTCCATAATAGAGACCTTATCATAAATATTGATAGAGAAGTGGTCCAAGAATAGTTGAGAAATTTGGGTAAATGAGAAAATGGAGTGCTAGGTTATGGAACTATACCAATCCAAGGTAGCACCCAAAAGAAAAAAGGGAAAGTGTAAAGCAATAATGCATCATCATGCCTTATTAGGTAATAAGCATGTCAAAATGCTCATAAGTGCTATTATGGATCCTCCTTACTCTATAAATGCGTAAGTTTAGGGAGTTCCCACTAACTTGGGTAGGGTCGAATAGGTATAGAAGGATAGATGGATGCATTACATATTTGATCATAAGATAGAACATTCTTTGAACCTGACATAGATGTTTCTAGGTTAGACATCTTATCCATTAGCATCTTGATGAGATCAAGAGAAGGGTTGGTGTGAGGAGCACCCCTTAAGTTATAAGGTGATTGAAGGAATCTAGAGGTGAGATATGATAAACCTTGTTGTGGTAGTGTAGACACAACATATTGGTAATGAGTCATGGGCTGAGGGACATAAATGAAAGAGGTTTGTCTTGTGGGGTTAGAGACAATGCCTTGGCTAGGTGCCATCATTGGAGGTTGGATTGTTAGCATGGTTACATGGGTTGAAGGGTTATTTTCAAATCTTGTAATTATGGGTGAAAGAGTTGATGGTATGGGCACTACCAAGTTTTGAAATGGTGTTTGACTTGGTTGGGCCAATAGTGACTATGAGGCTAAGAGAGCTACTATAGAAGTTGGGTTAAGAAGATGAGACTGAGCAATTAGAGTGGTTGAATTTTGAGTGTTATTTATGGTTGGGTCACTTGCTGAAGTAGTGGTTTAGGTGACCATACATGGAATGGTGGAAACCACCGAGACTATAGCTATCTCCATCAAAGAAGTTGGCATGCCATAAATGGGATCTTCCATAGTGTTATGGGTTTGGCTCATGGAAACATAATGCTAAAGGGATATAATGTTATGATCAAGAAATTTTGTTAATTCCATATCTCCTTTAGGTATAAGGGGTATCTAGTTAGGATTGATAGTCATATGGGTATTCTCTGCAACTAAAGTATGTTCCATGGTAGAATCAAAAAGGAGAGGGGAAGGTGGGAGTGGTTACCAACTTACATAATTGACAAGAATTTTGGCTTGGCTATGCATCAAGACCATACAAAAGGGATAAAGGTAGGCCTAAGACTTTGTATTAGTGATGGAGCATTAGAAAACTAGGTTTGAGTGCAAGTAGGTAGGTAATTTTAGCTTATTGTTTTAAGTAGGATAAAAATTATAAAAAACACATAATCAATGATATCAGTTATCTGACTGATGCCAATAGGTAACAGGACCACCAAAATTGGTTACCTTATTGATGTCAGTTATTGTGGAATCTATAAAGGAAAAAAATCCAAGGTTTTGGCAATGTAGAGGTGAAATTTGGGTATAACAAAGGATATAACAGGTCTGTGTAAGGATAAAAGACACAAAAAACTTGAAACCAGATGTTAATAGAATTTGAGAGGTAAAAATGCCTAGATTCTATAAATTGATAAAGGAAACATCCTCACTAACTCAAAAATGTAGAAGACAAAAAGATGTAGAAAATGAACATGTAGCCACTAAAAATTAACTCATAAGAATTAATTTTAGTCTATTAATGGCTTATGCCTTAGAAAGTGTGAGATTAAAATTGGTTTGTGAAATAGGTACTAGCTGAGTAGTCTAAGGATGGTTCTAGGTTAGTTTTGGTGCTTAATGAAAATCTATATTAGAATGGGTATGTGGATTTTTATAGGGGCTTGCTCCCCATACTTCACGATCCTGAAGCTGAGTCAGGCCGCTTAGCCAAAATATACTTCATATCTAGAGTTTATACTTTGTCAGAGAATGGAGTGGGTCCTCTCCTTCATGGTGAAATCTAAGTGAGATCATTGGTTAGGGTAAGGTGATCCACTGGGTGATGAAATTCTAATGGACCTTGTCTCAAGTGAGTTTAGATTTTTAATTTTGTGAGAGTTATCTGGTTGTGTAACATTTGTGTTCTATGATTTATTCATGATGCTTTATTTAACTAGGTGAGCTAAATATAGCAAGGAAAACAATGAAAATAATGGTGAATAGGAGAATAGGATGAATTTCACTATCTTAATGCTCAAAAGAGGCAAACAAAAGAAGGTATTCTTTTTAGCTTGCTAGAAAATAATGAATCTCTTTTAGAGGCAAAAGAAGAGGAGAATGATAGGGAAGGAAAATTTTAGTTCTTTCCTTAAACATAATATCAAAATTTCAAAATTTCATTTCTGAGAAAGATAAAAAGAGAAAGTGCAAGGAATGAAAATTTCACTATGGTGCACCTATATGAATAGCTAGACAAGTAACGAACCCAAGAAAACTCCAAGGTCCCATCAAGCATGCCAGAATTTTTCACTACATTTTAACTTGATGCCCATGTGACCATCAAATTTAAGTCCATTAAAGTGCAATTTTCACTAGTTTAAACTTGACATCCATGCAACTATCAAAAAAACACATAAGAAGGTGTATTTTATTCCCATGAGACCATAAATTTAAAACCAATGAAAATTTCTTACTCAAAATTCAAAGGGCATCCCTAAACTTTTTTGGGCTCACCAAGCTGAGGAAAATGTTCAAAATATGCCCAAAATGGATAGCCTTGATCTATAGAGTGAAAATATATGCAAGAAATATACTTAGCCTAACTTTATGCTTTAAATATCCACATGGAATTTTGTATAATGGACCTTAAATCACATGTTTAGCCTATGTAAAATTCATTTCATGTTGGACCTATTTTTAGCATGGTTTGTGTTTCATGACATAAACATTTTCTCCTAATGTTTTCATTGTGTTTGATAAACACAACACATACATTAACGTAGGAGACTTATACCTTGACCTCTTTTAAATAAAAAATTAGGTTTAAAATCCTTAGCCTAAGGTTTGCCCCGTGCTTAATAAACATGAAACAAACTTTATCCCAAGGGATGTAAGCCTAAGTCTTGACTTTTAAGAGTTTTATAACTTAATGTTTGAGCATGTTTACAAAGAAAAAGATCAACACTTTATCATTGGATTTGATCCAAGGGCACAAAGGTCCCCAGAGACTTTTCAAAAAAACCTCGAGAACTCATGGACTTGTTGTGTGGCCAATGATTATTTGACAAGGGACTAACATAAGATTTGGAACATGGGGAAGATTTGTGAGCATGACAAGTGTCATAAACACATACCTCAAGGCCAAATAACCTGTTAAAATATAAAGGCCCAGATTATGATCAATGGCTCATGTTAATCCAAGATTTTGATCCTATAGAGTGAGAGGAAGGAGGTATTTTTAAATGCCAATGGCTAGTGTTCAAATGGAATTCATGAAAAATGTCACAAAATATCTAGACTAGTAACACATAAGCTCTATGTAAGTAGAAAAGGAAAAAGCTAAAGATATTGTGGGCTCAAAAACATAAAGTTATAAAGGCAAAAGTCTAAATAAAATATAGAACATGTATAAGCCAAAGCCTAGATATATTTTTCCATTAAAGCTCCAAACCCTAGACCCTGCATAAAGATGACCCAAATGGATACAATTTACTATAATTCAATCAAGAGATAGCTTAATTATGTTTCTAAACATGTGAAAACTTTCACAAGGATCATCTGTAATCTAGCATGAACAATTAGCAACAAATAGAGACCATAGTAGTTAGCAGATAACAATTGAAGGAGGAAACTGAGATTTATTTAATGATTGATAGTGAGGGCTAGGTGTTCAAGGATACATAATTAGACCTTATAGTGTTGAAAATCCATGGCATCAGGAATTGGTTTGAGCTTTTCCTCATGATAGAAGAATTGTAGCCCATCTCAAGGGAAGAGTAGAGAAATGCTACCACCAACAGATGATACAATGACCTAGTTGTAATCCAAATGGTTGGCCTCTATGATGCCACATTAAAACTAGAGGTAATGCAATGCATTAATGTCCTTGCCCACATTTTTTTTGATTTTAGAATTGATGGTGAATCAATTATTAGGGAGGGGAACTTAAAAGAGGTGGCATACATTTCCCCTGTTTCATTTTAAAAATACTAAAATATCCCTCTTCCCTATGTGTACCTTCCAAGAAAGAGAGAATGGACCAATAGCCATGACCTAGACTCTATCCTAAGACCCTAGTTCCATCAAGGGCCTCACATCCTTAGAACCCTTGATGGAAAAATCCCTATTATTTAGTTTATAGAGGGCATTAGGGTGATTATGACCTTATTAAATATAGATTTTGATGCCTCTTTAACTAATTATTTAAATAATGTTTGGGTCTCATATGTACACTTCTTGGTAGAATAAAAACTTACCCCTCTAAATGGATATTTGATCAACATCTTTCTAGCCAAATAATTCATTGCCCTCAAGAAAAGGACCTCCAAATAATTATACATGGTGTCTTCATGACATAAACATTTTAGCCTAATGTTTTCATTGTGATTTCTAATCACATTGCATAAATTAACCTAGGATGCTTATACCTTGACCCATTTTAAATCATAACTTAGGTTTTAAATCCTTAGCATAAGGTTTGTCTTGTGCTTAATAGACATGAAACAAACCTTAGCCTAAGGAATGTAAGACTAAGTCTTGAATTTTAAGAGTGTTCTAAATTAATTTTTGAGAATGTTTATAGATCAATGGTCAAAACTTTATCATTGTATTTTATCCAACGGCACAAAGGTCCCTAGAGAATTTTCAACAAAACCCTGAGAACCCATAGACCTATTGCATGGCCAATGATTATTCGATAAGGGACTAACATAAGATTTGGAAAATGGGAAAGATGTGTGAGCTTGCTAAGTGTCATGAATGCATATCTCAAGGCCCAAGAACCAATTAAAAGACAAGGGCCTAGATTATGATCAATGGCTCTTGCTAATCTAGGATTTTGATCCTACAAAGCAAAAAGAAGGAGGTGTTTTTAAATACCAATGGCTAGTGTTCAAATGGCATTTATGAAAAATACCACTAAATATAAAGACTAGTGCCACATAAGCATTATACAACTAGAAAATGAAAAAACTAAATATCTTGTGGGATCAAAAACATAAAGGTATAAAGGCAAAAGTCAAAATCAAATCTAGAACATATACAAGCCAAAGCCTGGATATCTTCTGCCATTAAAGATCCAAACACTAGACCCTACATAAAGGTGACCGAAATGGATGCAATTTTATACAATTCAATCAAGAGATAGATTAATTATGTTTCTAAGCATGAGAGATATTTTACAAGGATCATCTAAAATTTGGTGTAAATAACTAGCAAGAAATAGAGACCATGGTAGCTAGTAGACAACAATTGAAGGAAGACACTGAGATTTATTTGATGACTAATAGTGAGGGTTGTTAATCATGTCATATAATGAGACAGGGTGAATTAGTATTTTTTCAAGAGGTAAATCACTAGGTCCTAAGCTAGGTCAGCCAAAGGGCTAACAAAAATCTAAGTGAAAAATATCCCTAAATAGTACAGGGTCAACCCTATTGACCTTGTATAATAATCAAAGTCTAAAAACTATATAGGGTAAACCTAGTCAACCTAGTATAGCCAACTGGTGAAATGGAGTCAAGGCAAGGACAAGTATAATAAAGCATGATAAATGTTTGGAATGGGTACAATAGATAAGAATAAGCTTAGGGTAAATGGTTTTAGGAGATAAGTGTGTAGATGTCATGTGGTAAAAGGGATACCAATCTTAAAAATCACCAATGGTATACCCACCCTTTTCCTAGTACACCCCTTAGGGCATGCACTCAGAGAGATTGAGACTAGATGGGTTCATACAAGATACAAAGTGTCAGTAATCAATACAAGTTTGAAAAAATTATGTGTATATACTAGGTAGTAGTGAGAAGGTGAATTGAATTTTTTTTCATGATAGAATGATGAAACCAATCACATAGATATTTTTAATACTTTTAATACATGTTCATGTTTGGTATAGGTTTTATAGGTCAATGAATATGGTGAAAAATATGCTCACAAGTTAGCATGTCTGGTTTAGATAAGATAATGAGATAAAAGGTCATAAGATTGGTCTAAAAGACCACTAGTTTCCACTAGACCATATGTTGTTTATATTTTAATATGGTATGGATATGTCATAGGATCATGTTCATGCATTGGAAGTATTTTAAAAGGTTCATGCATGTGTTGAATATCAACGTTTCATGATTGTGTTTTTAATGGTCTTGGTAAATCTGAGTAAGCAAGTTGTAGTGATGAGGTTTAGGCTCTATGCCCTAAGTTGAAGTGTCTAATGAATATGGTGATATAACTGAGTTCTTGAAGGTTTTGTATAAGTTATTTATTTTCATGTTTGTGTGGCTAAATTATGTGTTATTTTCAATTATTTAGGACATATTTTTATGTGTGTTTAAATGATTAATGTGAACAATGCTAATGGAGTGTTTCAAGTGGTGGTTGGAACTAAAAGGTGTCATGGTGCTCAGAGGATGTTGGATAAGGTATATTTGATTTTTATATGATATGTTCTTATTGTGTGTGGAATTTTAAAGTGTTCTAAGGAAGGCAAAGTGTAACATGTGTCTAAACAAGGCCTATTAGGTCTCCATACGGCCTAAAAGAGGATAAGGTCAAATGAAGGTGCGACCCTCTAATTTGTGTGATTTATTCTTGTTGATAAAATGTTTTAAGATATATTGAATGCCTAATCTAAGTGGTTAAGTGATTGTGTTCAACCAAGAGATGTGTGTTCATAAGTTGTGTATATAAAAAAGGCATATTAGGCATATTTGAAAAATTTAGAGAATTAGATGTTGGAGTGAATGAAATATAAGATACTTGAGTGGAAGGAGGTATTATATACCATTAGATGGGTGTATATAAACTATCATTAATATATAATAGGAGGTTTGTATATGCACAATATTTTCAAACTTTATCAATTACTAATTCTTTCTATATTGTATAAACCCATCGAGTCTCAATCTCTCTAAGTGCATGCCCTAAATGGTTCACCAAAAATTGGGTGGGAACACAATTGGTGCTTCATAGTATTGTTGTTATTTTTTCTACTTGTTATCTACACATTTGCCTCCTAAAAACCATTTCCCTAAGCTTTTCCTCCTATTTTGCATCCTCCTCTAGTCTTTTTCCACCTTCATTAGCCCTTTCTCCAAACTAAACCCATTTTTTATAGTTTACATGACTATGTAAGCCACATAGACCTTGTATCTTTATTGATAAAACTTATTAAGGACTAGGTTGGCCCCTAGCCAACCTAGTCTGCAACCTAGTTAATTTTTGTCAATTATGATACTAGGTCAATCGGGTCAACCTAGTTGGATGAAACTTTATAAAAGGTTTGGGGTTAAATCCACCTATATAAACACAATCATTTCATCATTTTTAGAAGAGAATAAGTAAGATATATTGTGCATCTACTTATCCACCATTCTACTTAAGGATCACTCTTAGGGTTTCATACTTTCTTTGGAGATATGGATCTTGTCTTGTAGAGAATTATTTTGGATGCATTGATAGGTTATATATCCTAGATTTGATTTATACTTGTCATCCTTACATACCAAAATGACCTTTTAAGAATCACCTTGGCCAAGGGAGAGATTGAGGCTTGGTGGGTTCATCTTCAAAGGTAAGGATTCCTAATTGTCTTCTTCCTTAGTAAGAGTAGATAGAAATGCATTTACACTTCTCTTCCATGAATTAATATTAAATATACAATGATGTGAGTATATGTCTTGTATTCATGTTTATTTTTATTATTTATTACTCCTGCTTTGTGCCATAAGTTTTGGTGAGCACTAGATTAGATTTTGCTTTACTTATTATTATATTAGATATGAAAAAATAGTATTTAGTTAGGTTTATTACATAGTTTTTCTTGATTGGACATTTTAGAACCCTCCCTAGTGATATTATTGAGTTAAGATATCCCTTAATTAGGTATAGTAGATCCATATTAATCATGACCTTGATTGTATAGTGTATCCCCAATAGTAAGTGCAAGTAGGATCCATCTTCTCCAAGCTAGGATTTATTTGTATATCTACTATATTTCCCATTACATACATTTTGGTGAATTTGACGTGAATCTAACCCTTTCATGTTTTCTTTCACACTTTTCATTTCTATCATTTTTTTATTTTTCTATATTTGTGATACTAGGTCAACTAGGCCAGTATAGTTTTAACTTCTATATATATATTTAACACAATCATATCAAAACAAATCTATTCTTTCTATTTAGGTCTTCATTAGATATAGATTACTAGATTGAGTAGGTAGACATAGTACTCTTATTCAATCCCAGAACAATATAGTATGTCGAACAAGTTGACATAGTCTTACAATAAGCATCTAAATAAAAAACTAAGTTGACCATATTAACTTAGCTATCTTATTAGGCTTCAACAAATAAGGTTTCATAAAACTAGGTTGACATAATTGACAAAACTTGCAAGTAGCATTAAATGCACTTCAACATAAAATTTACAATCCTCAACATCTTCTAAACCACCAAGTTTCCTTCATTTCTCTCTCTTTTAATTTAGTAATCCATTATAGTTCTATTTTGTGCAAATTTGTAGTCTTCAAAAATGTTATCCTACACCAAACTAAGTTAACTTGGTCGACTTAGTTCTTAAGGACTCTTGATTTTATAGAATAGTAGCAACATAGTAAACTTTGTTCTATAATGTTTACATACAGTATCATCTGAACCAACTTTCTACCATTATTAATTTGGTAATTAAAAATTATATGCTAGTAATTAATTCACACTTCAATTTTTAGCTATTTTCATGCTTAGAATATCTCACATAATCTTATTAGGTGGTTTTTCAATATACCATTTAGTTTCACTATTTTTATCTTTTTTGCACACACTACCAAATCATAGAAATTTCAAAATTAATTTAAAATTTGTTTTCCCAAGGACTACCTACTTAGATTTCATCACCAAGGGGAATCTGACTTGATTTTATAGCCAAGTGTAAACATGTGGTTAATGGTATATATTGTAAAATCACCTAACACCCTTATCATTTCAAGATTGTGAAGTGATGGGGTAGGCCCTAATACCAAGTCATTACCATTGCCAAATAGATCCTTTTTAGCCTAAATGTCCTAAAACCATCCATAGATTGCTTTCTAGTTCCCTATTTTTAGACAAATTCCATATCACACTTAAAATAACACTTTATAATAATCTAAAAACACTCAAAATGACCACTTAGTTAGCATTTATTTTTTTGTGGACTACTTTTTGTTTACTCATTGTATGTTAAATTGCAAAAACTTGTATTGGCTAGCATTGATGTAATGTTTTGTGTTGTGTGCTAATTGGATCATTCTCATTGATCCAATTATTTGTGTTTTTGCTTCCTTTTCTTGTTTCAAATTACATTGAATTTTTTTCCCTATTTTTAGCACATTATCATTCTATTCAACATAGTCTGTTACACACTATCTCTTTCCTTAACTATAGTACTAAGTTGACTTGATTTACCTAATACTCCTTTTTTCCAATCACATTATAGTACTAAGTTAACCGGGTTCACCTAGTACTCCTTTCTACCAATTACCTCTCAATTATTAGTAAAGACTCTCATGGGCGATGTTTTAGATTGGTACAACTACCTCAAATCTCATTCCATCACTAGTTTAGAAGATTTAGTTAATGTTCTCATCCAAGCATTCCAAACCAGTGATTTCCCTAATAATACCTTAGTCCATTTGATTAATTATAAGCAACTTGAGCTTGAAATCAAACAATATTTCATCAAATGATAAAAGACCTTATATAAAAAATGTGGAAATATCATGGTAGATGACACCCTCTTTCATCTATTTACTAATGCTATTTTTCCCAAGTTATAATATCAGGCCTAGACTCTCTATCCATACACTTTAGAAGAGGCCATTAACCAAGCCAAGTGTCAATATTTACATATACATCAATTTGATCCATCCCAACCTTTTATGGGTACTCACATCTTAATCAAGAATAAGAATCATCATGCTACAAATGATGGTGTCACCGACTATTATGATACCATTTATATTATTCAAGTTATTATTCCCAACCATACTCTACAACAAGCTTCCCTTCAAAACCACCTCACTAATCCTCATTTATCTTCAACCAATAACATCAATGTTCATAAAAATTTATCCTTATCAGAATTATAAAAATGTCTACTAAGGTTGCTTCCATGAGTGATTGATCCCACTCAACCCATGAAATCTTGGTATGATCCTATTAAATTTTTTTTGTTTCTTACTACATGGGGCCATTCTCATGAAATTTTTAGGCAAATTCATAATTTGGTTATGGATTTCCTTCCTGGTCCTAATTTTGACCATGATTATATCATTCATAAACATCAACAATCCTATGCCATTACCTTCAAAGCCCATGAAACATAAAATAAATCTCAAACTTTGAACTAGGCTAATGCTCATTTCACTATCTATAAATATCCTCTTCCAAATCACCAAGATAATCTTACCCCTTCTACTAATAATGTTGATATTCTTCTCAACCCAACTCTTGAAGATAATGTGGTCAATATGACTAATATATGAAGGGTGGTTACCTTCATTGATCCTCATCCCATCTGCACCCCTCAATTACCTCACACATTTCATGTTATCCAAGAAACTTCTCCAACTCACTTAATAGAGTTGGGGAAAGAAGATATTATATCTTTTGATTAACCAATTCCAACACCTCCCTTGGATAACACTTCTCATACCATTTCTACCATTTCTCTAACTTTTTTACCTATCAATCATGATACTCAAACTTCTATCAACACATTTTCTAATATATCTCAAACAAAACCTACATCAATTAACCCATATTCTCAAGTCAATAGATAAAATTGTCATCCAATTAAACCTCCCACCTCTTATCAACATAAATTCACATGCACTTTGGTTCCTCCTTTTGAGGACATCCTTCAACACTATGCACATATTTCCAACAATATCCTTATGAGTTATGATGAATGGGATATTATCACACAAATTACTAATATCCCATATCAAATCCAATTTATCTAACTCATGTGGACCTCTCTATGTCATTTTAATAATCTTATACATCTTTTGTTATAGATGAATATCCCTCATCCTCCCCTAGTAGGACATCAACCTACCCTATCCAGATTAGAAGATAGCATTTTATAATAGTGAAAAGAGATGTCCATATATGTTGATGAAATAATGGACATTTTCTTTCCCTAAAATTCCCCATTGCTTCTATGATCCCTGATGAGATTATGATTCATGTAGATGATCCTCCTATTTTTATTAATATCCAAATCAGTGATATCTAATTCAAGTGTGCCTTTATTGATGAGGCTTATGTAACTTATGCATCTCTTTATTTTATTAAAACCCTTGGATATTATGAATGAAATATTAATTCCACATGAAAACATGTGTCAAGGCTATGATCAAAGTCAAATTCCTCCTTTAGGTTATTTATGGATCCCCATTACCATCCCACCTATCACTGTTCACATGAAGGTGATGAACCTTAACTTTCCTCTATCCTATAACATTTTGCTTGATAGGCTATAGACTCATCACCTGAGAGAAGTTATCCCTTTCACTTTAAAATGTGTCAAATTTCCTCAATGGAGCCATCTATAAGATTCAAGGTGACACTAACCCTTATTATTTTGAACAATTCCAAGACCGTGGCATATTCAAGATTCTCACCCTTGAACATTTGCCAAGCATTCCATTTTATGAATCTCAATGGTTTAACTTTCTTATCAATTCCACCCAAGGTTATGATGGTTACCTTGAAATAATTAGGAATATACCCCCAACCTCTTAGATTTTGATGATGATGAACTTGATGAGATTAATCTAAAGATTAAAACCTTAGATCTCTCACCTCATATCATTGCTTAGCTTCCCCCTTATTTTTAACATCACTCCCATAAACCACCTTATGATGATATACCCATTATTTTAAATAAGACTCAAAATTCCATTCATCATGCCACATTAGATGACTAGGTCATCCGTACCTACACCATTGATCTTCATACACCTGATTATGATGATGGATATACCTTAGATAATCTATTCTTAGGAGGTGTTTTTTAGGCTTGAGATGTTGAAATTATTCATTATTATTACTCTTTATTTTAGTATTTAAGTATATCTTCTAGTATTCCATCCTATATTATTCCTATTTTAAGAATTTTTCCTCTTGATCATAGGGTAGAGATGGTGTTCACACCTCTAGTTTATGAATAACCCCATAGGATTATGCTTATGGATCATGATATGATTGGTCCCTATTGTTTAGATAGATACCAATACCCCTCTAGCCAACTTATCCTTGAGATAATTTCAATTGTCCTTCAACCTTATATGCATCCTACCCCTCCCTTAGGAGATCCCAATTTAGATCCTATTCCCACTCCTTCTCTAGCTGAGTCTTTCCTATTATTGATCATATTGATCCTTTAGTCAAGCCTTGCCTAGTCTTTCCACCACCCCACCTTTTTTTGGTGATGGTTTTCTCCCTTTACCACAACTTTCTCCCTTTACCCACTAAATAGGTTGATCAACCATATTTTTAAATTTATAAAGTTTCCATTCACTAGACTAGAGATTGTTCACTATACCAATCTTCCTCAACTTTTGTTTCTACTCCTCTTGTGAGCACACATACCAAGCTTACTCATAAGCATATATGTTTCTTCCACAACATATATAATCATTCATATACACATTGTCATAATTTATGGTAATATATCGGCACCCTGTGTCTCACCACTCATCAAATCATAGACAATGCTATACCTCCCCTAAAAGTGTTATTTAAATATCTTCCCAAATATCAAGAGGTATATTGTCTTTGGCATCAATGTGATACATATCACATTGATCGATGCTACATCCTTTAAAATCATCTAAAGGATCACCTCATAACCATTCCTACACCTACTACCCTTCATCTCATAGGTCTCCCTCACAATAAGGCTCCCCCTTCTTCCCCCATGGACCTTACCTCACCCTTGGATCCCTCTCCACCAGTGACTCCTTCTTTAGTGACCCATTATCCAATATTGACCACTTCATCTCCCATAGAATCCATTCCCATGCATTATCTTGAGCATACCCTGCATGATATCCCTCATCATCATGATCCTTTAGGCATTCCTACATTTTATATAAAGGATATTTTACATGAAGTATTTTCTCAACTTTCCTTGAAGATCGATGAGACTTTAGCTACAGGTCGAGTTCAACTTCATAAATACTTATCAAATGTTATGGATAATGTGTGCAGACAAAGATATCAGTACTTATGAATATAAGCATGGTGTCCTTACATTTATTTTATAATTTGGATTGGACATGGAATCCAAATTACATTTATCTATTTTATATCATTTGATATTTTGTCTATCTTACATGGTGACTTTTGTTTGGCACTACATATTGCTTATGATGTCCTTATTCTTCTTATGTTTTCTTATGGATTGTTTTTCATAATTACATACTTATTCTTCTTGAGTTAGTTTATTATGGTTACCTTGTTCTTTTTCATGATTTTTTTCTATCTAATCTATATAAACATGGATAATTATTATTATGACTTGGTTATACAAACCTTTCTCCCTTTATTCATTCCTCCTTTACCATGTGATCAATTGGCAAATGATTCATCTCATTAAAATATATTTTTAATGGTCCATTTTATATCTCCCCTTTTCCCCCCTTTATTACCTTTCATAAACTAAGCATACACATGGTTGATACTTGAGATAACATGTTGGTTCATATTTAAGCCTAAGTTTTCTTGTCAGTCATATCTTTGAATACTTATCTTCTTTTAACATAAGCCTAAAGCTCATTTGTGTGTATCACTTTATCTCTCATGATTGGTCATTCCAAATTCATATGGAGGAGGAATATTAAAATCCATAAAACATTCAAAATCCAAATCATTTAACAAATGCAATGATCTAAAATGCAATATTCAAATATTTCAAAAGTAAAATCACACTAAAAGACATGATTCTAATCACATCTCTTTTTAATCAAAGTTCAAACTCCATATTTGGCCTCATGATAGAGCCAAGGTCCATTGGGGTGTGGTAGGCCAATATATTAGAAAATGAGAGTAAAAAGATATTTTAGTGCTACCTAATTTCTCACGCAAGTACCTAATCTTCGTAATAGGCCAATGGCTCTGTAAGGGTCTTGAGGAATGGGGAACACATTGTGGGAAGGTAGGTTCATTTTAATGTTCTTTTTCAAAACTTCCAACATGATTTTATCTTAGTGCCACACTTATTTACCTACATAGCTTTGTACCTCTAGTGAATATGTATCCTTTGTATATTGATGGTCACTAGTCACTTAGTGTATTTTCATGTCCTTCATGTGCCTCATGTCTCCTAAAGTCTTCTCATAATATGCCTATGTTATGGTTATTACATTCAATTCTTCACTCCCTCCATCCTTAATATTTCCCCTTGAGAAATAATGTTTTTTTCACTAGATCACTCCCCCTAGATATTCTATTTTTGAGTTGCAATGTAAGATCTTGGAAAGGATCAAGCCTTCCTCATAAATTACCAAAACTTTAACATTACCACTCCAAACATCACCTTTTTCCATATTTTAACATTATTTACACCTCATTGGTGTTCATTTTGTGAGTTGTAGTGTAAGGCCATGGATAAGACCTGGCCTTCCTCACAAAATTTTCCAATACCCAAGTCACAACAAAATTACATGTGCCAAATATGAGAATTGATGTGATTGATTATGAGTTACACATCATTGAAATGCTTCCCATATTGATTTAGTATTTTTTATGCTTACTTTATAAATCTTTCAGTCTTGTCTTCTTATTTTCCAATTGCATTTAAAAATCTAACCATTTTTCTTTAATTTTTTCATACTTCCCAAATTGAATCAGTGTGGTTAATTCAAGACAATTTTACTAATTTCGTTTCTCTTTTATACTTCCCAATGTAATTTAGTAAGATTGATTGACTTAATTTATTCATTTTTATACCATTAGTATTTTAGGTGCTTTCTATTTTATTACATTATTTCCATACTTCCCAACATGATTTAGTGTGAATTTACATGTTTTAATTTGGTGTCAATCTTTTTTATCATTTAAAACCATTTTTTCCCCTCTTGTTTACCACATTTTTGGTTTATTATACTTAATAATATTTTTTTATTACATATTTCCCATCATGATATAGTGTGTAGTGCATTTGTTTCTGATTAATTATACTTTTCCAAGTATTTTTTCATGTTTCTTTTTAACCATGCATGTGTACTACATAATGTTACAAAGGAAAACACCACACATATATTTCCCATAACATATACAACAAAAGAAAAATACATGATATAAAAATAAATATATCCATGCATCCACAACCAAAACCACAATATAACCCATAAGATCAACATCTAACTAAGATAATAGAATATCTCTATAAATATTATGTATTTCAATAGAAATAGTAAAAAAATACATCACGTCATCTTTATGGTTGAGCTCTATTATGTATTTCTCATGGCCTAGCCACACTACCCATAGATGTCTCAAACTATCCCCTCTAAAGAGTGTGTTATAATGAGGCTATATAAGATATGAAACATGTTATCTATCCCTATAGATTGGCCACTTGGACCTGAACCTATCCCAGCTAGATCATGGTAGCCATATGTATGGCTCTCTCTTGAGTAAGGGCATGCCACTCATATGTCTCTCCTACTCCTACCCTTAATAATGGATGCAATCTAAATCTATGTACCTATAACTACCTCATGGCCTCCCCCACCAGTCTAAACCAGCCTACCTAAGCTAGAGCATATGGTACCATAGGATCATCCAATGTGCTAGGGTTGTATGGTGTCATCACTTGATCTATAATATCATGGTTCACTCCCATAATTGAAGATCCCCATCTGATCTCCTCATCTATAGGATTAACAAAATTTAAACCAAATAGATATTAAATCACATATATATTTCAAAATCCATCTATCTATAGCCATATACAACTAGTATTCCTCATAAAAATTAAAAATCATAAACATTTATTACTTATCCCAATATCACCAATTACCATCTCTCTATCTGCTCATCTGCCAAGCACAGTCTCTCCATCATCCCTTCCCTCAAACACCTTGTTTGTGGGATGCCTATCAATCAAACCAAAACCTAGACTCATCATATATACATATCTTAGGCCTCTCCTCAATGGTGCCTCTATAGACCAGATCTTCCTTGGGTTGACTAATGGGTCATCCTAGATAACCTCTCTCTATGTTTAACCCCATCATTAGAATCTACATCAATGTTGCAACTAAATTGTTCATTTCTCCCCTTACTATGGTTCCATATGTGGTACCTATAGTACCCCTACATCCACATCCATGCTCTCTCCTTCTCCAGTTATTGGCTATTAGGCTTGACTAGTCTATGGTCTCACACATTACAATTTGATCTCCAATCTCTCAACTATCACTCCTCCTCTCCCACTCGACTCTCTCTCATGCCATACCCAAATTTTGGGCACCACTATAAGAGCCTCTAGGTGTGGGAATCCAAACTATCCTAGCAAGTGTGCCATTGGATGTGGCTCTACCCACCAAGTATAATGTCCCATGATCCATACTCATGTCAACCCTAGTGTCACTATTTCCCAACTCATCCAAATAGTCATAATATTTACATAAGTATTCCACATAATCTCTACTCATGTAACTATATATAGTTTTGGAATTTGGGGCATGACCCATGCTACCTAATCATATCTCCACCTTAAAACTTGAGGTAACTAATTATCAACCACATGGGGCAACCCAGTTAGATGATAAATCAAGAACCTCTCATATATCTAGAAACTTTGTAAAAACACTAGTCCCATGGTCTTCTACCCTCTAGATAATATCCCATACATATCATGCATGAGCTAAACCCAAATGACATAACCAAAGTCATAGAGTACCCCTGATCTAGTATGAACTGACACAAGGCTATCTCATATAGTGATACCTTATCATTCAAATTGTGACATAGCACTCATGATATCATAACTCCTATCACAACCTTTTGAATATTTAGAATCTATGAAATATACACATCAAATTAACTCACCCTCTATCTTGTTTAAATGTTATTTGAGCACATCACCCATTGGGCTAGTGCTCATCTTTCTTCCTAGTCATTTGGTATCCCTATGAACACCAGTGTCCCTTATCTATAGTTCAAGAAATGCATAGACATCTTTGAGTGTGATACCAGCCTCTATGGTATCCCCATCCACCACCCATATAAATGTGTTAGTTAAACACTCACATGATGTAAGGAACATGACCACAAGATCAACACTTAGTGGGATACATCGCATCTCTATGATGCCTCCCAAGCCTAGTGTAACCAATCTACCTTTATCTACATTAGCAAACCACTCCAATAAATTAGGCAGCCATGAAGCATCAACCAGTCACCAAAATCTCTAGCATCTATATAAAATATCAAATAACAAAGGGCATATTATATCTCCATGTCACTCATAATCAAAATAAATTATGTTAAATTTCACAAAAATAAATTAATTTGCCTTAATTTATTCATTGTTTACCAAATTGACCAATTCCAAACTACATCATCCTTTTCAATGCTAAGTTAGCCACCCCACGGCTTAACAATACTATATCAACCCCTTCTTTCATTATAATATTATATCATCCACTTCAAAAATAAATAAGTCATCAACATAGTACTAATTTAGCCACCCTTTGACTCATAATACTATGCCAGCCTTCTTACTTAGTAGTACTATATCAGCCACTTACTCAACAACTAAGTCAGCCATATAGTACTATGTCATCCCCCTTACTCAACAAACTAAGTTGGCCATGCACTCTAAGTCAAACCACTAAGTTTCTTGTCTTATTCAAACTAAGTCAACATGGTAGACCTTGTTCATTCATTCTAATGACTTCTTAATTAATTTCCATAACTTCCTTGGGCATTTATTTCTCTAACCCCTTCCTACCCAATACCCTATTTGACCCCTAGTATCATTAAAAATTCCATAGGGTTCATTTTGGTATCTATATTTTGTCTAATTTCCAAATTTATATAAAACACTCAATTTTAAATAAAAACACCTAAATTTTTGAAAATTTTAATTACTTATATGTGCTACACTAGTTGTAACCACTATCCATCCTCCCCATCTCAGGTGTCATCTCTACACCATCCTGGCTCTCTAGGATTTCACTAGATCTCTCATAGCTCTAATTTTTTAGAATAGAAAATAATATCAAATGAATTCTTTTTCACCCTATTTATATTTACTATTCATAATTATTTACCATCAAATTTCTTTTTTTGATCTTATCTTTGTTTCTATGAACTATTTTTACAAACAATAAAATCTTCTAGAATCTTGATGTCAAGAATATTTCTAACTATTGTATGCCTATTTTTCATTTTTTTTTTCTTTTTCAATAATCTCTATAGGTTCACCTAATGTTCCTTATATTGGACACCTTCACATTTCTCACACCTCCTTTATTTATAACACTGAGCTAAGTAAAGGTATGTGTTTTTCAATTCTATCCTTTCATTTAACTTATTTTCTCCTTAATTCACTTTATTTAGCATCAAAATTATGTGTTATCATATTTTTTCTCGAAGAACATATCTAATATATCCCAAATTAGAAGTGTAAGTAAGATATATCTTCTCCAAGATAGGATTAATTTGTAGATATATTATATTTCCCATTGGATATAATTTGAGTATGAAAATCAAGGTCATATGACCTAATCAATCTTGACGAGACCTAGTTGAACAAAGAGGTCTAGAAGGTAGTTTGAGAGGGATAAGAGTGTGAAGAGATAAAGAGATGGTCATCATCTATTGGTTAAGAAACATAATTTTTTTAATATGATCAAAGTAATCAGGTGGTTGAGTTGGTGTTGATTCATCTAGGGGATTGTTGCCTCCTTAAAAGCAGGTGCTTGCTAAAAGCCTAGATGAGTCGATGCTTGGCTAGTTAGGGTTGGTGATCCATGTGGAGTTGGTGATTTAATAAATTTATTTTTTCTTTTATATGACTATATTCCATTTTTATAGATCAATGGGTTTTCTTCCCCTTGATATTTTTCCACATATGTGATGTGTTCTTATATTTTATGTTCATTTGTATGGTTTCTTGTGCTTTCATTTATTTATATGTTTGTATGAATGGATCATGAATGTTAAGTGTAGTTTGATGAATGTTTTGAAGAATTATTCACACCCCCCTCTTAGTCATTGTGATTCTAACAAACCCCCATGTCACTTCAACCTTATATAGGGTCTCCTAGGTTGTAAAGTTGTCCACCACGATCATTAATAAAGTCATGTAGGATACTTTACATTAATAATACTTGTTCAATTGTCCTTATATCATCCTAGGCCATATTTTTGGTCATTTAATGAAATTTTACCAATTAATTAAGAGTAAAAGTGTGTCAAAGAATAATCTAACATCTCATGTGTTAGATGAGTATTAGGGAACTATTTGGAACTTACATGTTGAATGTTTAACATTAAAATCAATAAGATCACTTGTAAAAGGAGTTTCAATTATTGTATAGGTTGTATGATAGTTATAACACATGTGAAATCCTCATTAGTGTCCCTTAAGATCCCCACAAGTCATCTCCATGTTTAGATAACTTTGAAATTTCCAAAAATGGTGAGAACCAATTGTTCTCTCTCTTCACTCCCTTTAATAGGTAAAACAAGTCAACTAGTTCACAATTGGTATGGATAGGAGGGATAGAGTTAAGGTGAATTCACTTGGTAGATGAAATTAGTCTCTATGTACTCTCATTCCATGTAGATATTTTTCATATTGGTGGACTATGCTCTATGAACAATCTTTAATATTTTTGATGCCTTCAAAATTCCTGCTTAACCCCAACACCCTCAGTTTCATCACCTAATTGTAGTTTCTTGTATGAATAAAATGGTGTACATAATATTTTTGATATTTTTCATTCAATACATGTTTTAAAATTTTTTTGCACTTGTGATCATGTAAATCAAGAAATATCACTCTCATTATGCTAAGGAATAAACATTATTGGTCTACAAGATAATGTTTCCATAGTTTCAGAGTTTCATCTTATATCAATGGCTTCAAGATAAATATAACATACATATGTCTCTCTTCTTAAATCATGAAATTTAGTTATCCATGAAATTTTTGCATTAGAATATTTGGAGGTTGATGGAGATGAGTTTCTAAGATAATGAACAAAGACTGATTAGAGCTCCAATATACATAATAATCTTTAGGCATGTACAAAAAATGGAAGACCATCTAAAACCCCAAGAGATATAGCTGTATTTAATTTAATTACTTGAATAGATTTATCAAGTCATCTATGATTCACTAGCATATCCAAGACTAGTTCAAGAAACATACAGAGGTGCAAAGTTAATAAAATTATTTAAAGGGAGAGTTTACCTTAGTTTCTTTGAAATAGTCTCTCCCTGATATAATGCCTTTTATCGGTATGTGATATTAAAGTCTTGGTGAGCCTAATGTCTTCCTTCTTGTAGCTTAGGCCTAGTAGTATAACTTAAACATAAAGACAAGGTTATTGGGTTAAGGATAATTACGATAGAGTGGACTTTCACCTAGTTAGTTTTCCACTAAAAACACTAAGTGAAAGCTACAATGAATTCTATAACTTGAAATACAACTAGTGCATTATAGTACATTGATGAGAGCATAGTCTATATGCATAATAGAAGCTCATGTATATGATATATAGTCTTCATTACATCAAGAAGAATTGAAATAATAATAAAAAAAATCAATCACATATTCACCTATAGGAAGGTCTCATATCTCCTAAACAACATCTACAGTCTGACTGTAGACACACAATGTGTTGATGATGGTGGATGAGAGTATCGTCTCAAGGCAGTCTTGGATATGTGTAGGTTGAAATGATCTCTAATGGATTTAGAGGAACCAAATTTGTAAAATTTAATGATAAAAAATGTATATTCATCTACAAATAAACTCATACTTCTTCCCTAATTGCCACCTATAGGTGAGAAGGTTGATACATATTGTGGACTAGTCTAAGCAAAAAAGATGCAAGTTAGTTGGTAGAGGTATAGGCTGAAGATGATCAATTATATATTACTCTCATAGTGTCAAAATTCCCATATTACTCTTATAGAGATGGAAATATGGTAAAATTTGATCAAATAAGGTTTTGAACCTCCAACCTATAGTCATCTAAAACCATGCCTATTGTCACTATCATAGAAGCTAGTATTGTGAAATTTTATGTTTGAGAATTACATGATTATGACCAAGCCTTGAAAGTTATTTTAGAGTGTCCTCATGAGTAAATAAATCCCTTCATGATCTCATATAATTCAAATAAATAGAGATGCTCTCTGTTCTATCATAGACATGAGGCATTATATTAGCAACATAACCTAAAGTTAGGGCATATGAATGGTGAATGGATGAATACAAGGGATTGTAATGGTCATAGAATGATGTCTAAAGTTGGAATAAATATTAATAGAGTTTCAAAATGCCATAAAATCATTGTAAAATATCAAGATAATGAAACACACATTTAGATACAGTTAGTCCTACTATACCTTGAACTAGGCTTAAACCATCATCGCCTCCAATTTGAGTTATAAGACCATATGAACTTTCCAATAAAATTAATAACATTCAAGGGAAATTTTATAGTACATATGAACCACTAGTTTGTAGTAAATGACATATAAGTGGTCAAGTTGGCCTAAAACTATTTAAAACCCACTCATAACATAGTTTAGAGCTCCAGAGGCCATTTTATTATGCTCACATTTATACGAACATTATACATGGTGCCTCAAGGAGTTGGGGATAATTTAGGGGGGGGGGGTGATTATATTATTCTTAGTGGAATTTTATTGGGGGTTTAGCACATGGATTTTATGAATCATTGTTAACAAATAAAACCTCCTAAAACCCTATCAAGAACCTAATGGATAAAAGATCATTGGAGATGAATACATGAGGAATTAAATGGACATGAAATTGTTTTAGACACATCTATAAATACCTCAATCTCCTTACCACCCAATTTATTAGTACTATCATCTATATAGATAGACATAATAGTGTGTTTCTTGTAGATTTTGAGGTGAATTTTAGGTATAGAGGAGAATTGGTAGATGAAATACATTGTGGGAGGTTTTTATGGACTTTTTATAAAAAATTATACTCATATATCACCTTTGTGAAGCATGAAAATACTTCTAATAATTCATTCATTACAGGTAGTCTAAATAAGTACAATGTGAAGACAATGTGACTATCCAGTGTGATAGTGAGAGAGGTGAATTTGAATATTTTGAGGTCTATTTGATATAATAGAGGACAATGATGTTATGATAATATGTCCTACATTCCTTTAATGAATTTATATGAGCAAATGCAATTCACTTAGGTGACTAGTGTGAAGAATAAATCTAAGAGGGCTAGTAAGTGATTGTAGACAGTGAACACAAGTGTTGAGAGGAAGGATATCATTTACAGAGGCATAAATAAATTCCACTATATTGTTTACAAACTTCAATGTTATTAAATATGTGTCAAATACTTCCTAATTCAGTTTCATGTAGTCCAATGACTCTTCATCACCAAAAGCCAGTTTCAAAAAAGACATAAAGAGTCTCTATGCCTAATTGAGGGAAGGTGTCATACTTTAGACAGACACTTATCCAAGACCACTTCATGGTTTTTTTTCCACCCCATTATCTAAAATTATAACTATTTATCATATTTTTATACTTTCCCTTATGAACCTTCCACTTCTCTTCTTCTCTCTCCTCTCCTATGCTCTATATAGACAAGACTTTTTGGCATCTGTATCTAGTACACACCTAGTATGGCAAAGACTTGATAGTTTGGCACCTCAATTTTACTTTGAATAATATTATGAAGTTTATATAATATCTACAATCTCTTGCCTAAGTGTGTTAAGTAGTTTATGTGGTTGACAAGTGTTGAATGTCTTCTCCTTGCTTCTATTTTGATCTTGCACGTTTTGTGTCAGTGATATTCTCTTCTAATATGTCACATGAAGTGTATGTGTTTGATAAGTATGTCTTGAAGTGTGAGAGAGACTAGTAGTGTCTAGTATCAAACCTTATTTTCACCCACCTCTAGATATGCATGACAATTTGCCTCTATGAGAAATACTCATGCTAGAAGTACATAGAGTTGAGATTGGTTTTGGTAGTATTTTTTCTTATTATAGATGAAAGTGTGTTTATGGATTGAAATTTAGTGTATCACCTCTATTATTATAATTTAATTTCTATTTCCTTCTTCCATTTTCACTGACAAGTGATTAGTTTAGTGTAGTGTGTGAGCTTTAGAGATAAATCAAGGGAGATAGCCCTTTAACCTAGATGTTTACCTCTAGTATAGGCAACCCATAGACCTATAGGTAATCCCATATTGGAAAAATGTGTATAGGTTAGAAAAACCTCATCAAAGGGTGAAATATTTGGCTATAACAATAAGTGTTCAATTTTACCTTCCGAGTGGTTATATGGTTCCTTTCAGTATAACAAGAATAAACAACTTTACACACTGAATGTTATTTTTTGTTAATATCACATTTATTAAATGAGAGATATGTTTTAATTAACTAATGGATAAAATATTTTACATAGGTTATAAGATTCCAATCATGATATATAACAACCAACAAGCTAATTGAAGTACATAAGGATTAACACTAGGATTCAATGATTAGCCTACAGAATTTATCACTGACCATAAAAGAATACATTATTATCAATCAAGTGGTTAATAGGCATGTCATAGGAAAATAAAGTAGTGCTAACTATCAATGGTATATGACCTCCTCTCTAGCTCATGGGATCATCGTACCATTGCCTACATATTTTAATATTTAGCCTCTTGTTAGCTTTAGTGTATAAAAGATATTCACTTTACCCATTAATAATTTTAAACTAAATATAATTTTCATAATGTATAACCCAAGAATAGTTTATCAATTCATTATTATATTTATATCCTATATCCATTAAGGGATCTGATGTAATCTTGGCTATTAATCTTATATATGAATCAAGTTACCTCCATGTGAGACACAATGTACAAGTCATAGTTCTCTTATACCAAAGAAGTCATATAAATATAAATGTTATTTTTCATTTAACCAAATTCATTTATCATCATAATACTCAATAATAGTGAAATTAAATAATAAAACACCAGTCATCAAGGATTTTTAATGATTACCAATCAACAACATTCATCTTATAAGTAGTAAGATTAAATATTAACATATTGTAATGAGTACTAGAGGCATGATAGGAAAATAATTTGGTGCTACCTTCTAGGATTATAAAATATAATTCTAGGCTTGGGCCCTCACACTAATGCCTTCTTTTTTAAGTTTTGAGGATTAGTTACAAGCTTAGACCAAGAGAGAAAATCACAACTCAACAAATTCTAACAAAAATTTCATTAAAATAAGGAGTTAACCTACTAACCCTTAAATGATTCATTTAATAATGATGAGCATAAGATCATAAGTACATTTATATTTAAATAAGATAGAAATATAACAAATAAATGACATATCATTAATAACCAACCCATAAAAATTATACAAATATTGTAATTATTCATTAACAATTCCCACAAGTAATTCATATTGATGCCAACCTCATGTCAATGCCATTGATGTACTCAAAAATGTATGAAACAAAATTTTAATTTTAATTGTTCCATGTGATTAAATGCATGTGCAAGGCTTCATAAGATATGAATAAATTCAGCCACCAATAATCTTGGTGTTAGTACTAGGAATATGTAAACAACAATAAGGAGTTTAACATTTATTTAGATGCAATATAAATGTAAATTCCAAGTAGTTTGTATTTATGCCAAGGACCACCTATCATTCAATTTTCAGCATCTAAATGATCACTTATGTCAAGGATAAATCTCTATGCTAATAATGAATAGACACAATCCAATAAAAGATAACCCAGCTTATCCACTATAAGATAATTTTATACCATCCATAAATTAAAATGAATCTAACACTAACAATGATCACCCAAGTTTAATATGCATAACTTATTAATACACATGTAAGTAATTTACACCTTTACATATTTAAAATAACAAATTATATGGTTTGTAACAAGTTCCTATTTCTCTTTAAACATTAATAAAATAATACAAGTCATAATAAGCTCATAGTTATGGAAGAGTTTAAGTTATAAAAAGAATCCTCACAATATCATAAGAACATTAAGCATGTTATTATTATTCCTTGGTACTTTTAATAATACTTTGAAAAAAATTACAATGTACGCACAAGAGGAGTAACCATTGTACTATATATTTAACTAAAATATAGAAAGAACACCCAAGAACTTCAACTCAAAATAACCATAATAATTTCCAAAAATCATTATTTACCAGAGTAAGAAACAACATTCATTTGATGAATGAATATCATACTTCAATCTCTAGTTGAGTGGACACCAACATAATCATGAATTGAAAAATGTTTATCTCAATATAATCCTACCCAAGCCAATATTTGTTACAAGATTACATAATATCAACAAAAAATTAAATACAACATTTATAACTATTGAAACTAAACTCAAAAGTAAATATTGAGGCAATGTATGCACAAGACACATCACCAACATGAAACATGCTAAAAATATTTAGGAGAAATATAAACACTAATTAAATAATATAAAAAACACACACACAATCTAATTAACCCAGCCATATGGTGGACCTAACCACCCCATCCATCAGCTAGATGGAGGAGTTGGGTAACAATGTGCTCAGGAGAGGTTCAGAGCATGTCAATAGGTACAAATCTATTGGTGTTATATACAAAAACAGTCAAAAAACATAAAATTCACAATAATAGTGAGATAAAATTCATAAAAAAATGGTTAAAATCCAATAACACAATAAGGGTATTCCATACTAACATAGGGCAAGTGATTCCATACAACCTAAGGAATTATTACAACTTCAGAATGACCTCAACTAATGCAGGTGCATCAAAAAAATATGAAAATTATTATTATAAGTGGTATTATATGTTTAATAAGGTTTTTAAAATAATAAAATACCTCATTTGAGTCATTAGGAGATATGTATTAGGCCATTTAGGGTATTTTGGAGTTTCCCTTCAAAATTCAAAATTTGAATTTTTGAATGCTTTTATGTAAGTATATGTATAAATTGTAATATTTGGGACATTACCTTAAGTCATATCATGATATTTTGATATTAATATGTATAATATGTATTTTTATAATATTTATAGTTTATAATTAAATTATAAATTCTTAAATAACATGTACAGTAACTTGATATGTCTTGTCGGCTCAATTTGCTAATGTAAGTCAAATGGTTGAGCATTATTCCAAATCAGAGTTAGTAAATTCCAAGTTGGGGATAATATTATAGTTTTTTAAAAATTAAAATAAGGACATAATAATAAACATTTTTTTTAATTAACATGGGATGGTCAAGTCTGAAAAAGAATGCAAAGGTCTATCATATAGAAAAATAGGACTATGTACATGTTTGAAGGATTTTTCATATGGAATACAAGTTTTTATGGTTTAAATGATTTTATATTAAAATTTTAAATATTATTTAATTATATTTAAACATCCATGAGTGAATTTAATTATTATAATTATATGTGAGTTTTTCAAAATCCTCAAATTTCATATTTCATGAATATTTAGTCATATATAGTGGTCTAATTCAACATGAAAAAGATTATATGAGTAAAAATTTGATATTTGAGAAGGTTAAATTATTAATATAGTCAAAATTATAAATTTTATATTTAATAAAATATTAAATTTATTCATGAAAAATCTATTATTTGCTCTTAGCCTCCCTAATTTCTGTGTAAACCTGAATTTCAGGTTTGATTACTAAAAAGCCAATAAAACCTAAAATAAAAATCCAAATGACCTAAAATATTGAGGTATTTTAGGAAATAGTATTTATAATATCATATTATTTATATTATTTCAAAATAATATCAAAAATTTTAGATATAGGTTATTATTTTTCAATTTTCTTGTAGGTGTCATATTGAGAAAATTGTCAAAATGTCAAAGGTGAGTTATCTTTATTTTTGAGTACTAAGAATTTTTATATTTTTTGATACATATTTAATATAATTTAAATACCTAAAAGGGACGATTATTATGTGATTAAAATGTCATATTTTGTTTTGACTTACTTGAAACCAATTAGGCCTCAAAACTAGAAACTGAGTTCAAGAAGATTGAGTCTAATCTCTTAAAAAACCAATGGGAAAATTGGTTTATCAATGGATTTGATCCTAGATAGACATACCTTGATTAAATATAATACTTTAATGGTTTTTAAATCTAATAATATATAATAAACCTTACTATTACAAGTATATTTATAATGGTAATTCTAGTTTATTAAAAGTTCTTAAGAGATTCCTCAAATTTATCAATTTTAAGAAGTTATTTAAGGCCATCAACTTGTGTTATCAAATCATAGAGAATATTCATGATCAATGAATCCTAAGTTTTATCAAGGGTGTAAAATTATTAATCAAACAATATGTCAGTAAGAGCTAAAACAAGAGGATGTCCAAGAAGGCAGGTTACTAATGGAGTACTATTGGAGGAAATCAGAAGCATCAACATCAAGATGGAAGCCATGGAAAAAACACAAACAAGAGGATTAGATGATGGTGAAATCAGTGATAGAGAGGAATAATTATTTCATATAAAATAATCATTAATATAGATATAATAAGAAACACCATAAGAAAAACCTGCTAAAGCATTCATTAGGGTAAGTTCTAAGTCTAAATTTGAGGTACCTACAATGATGGTAGTTTAAATATAGATGATTTGATTATTTGGATAAATGTTCTTAACAAATAATTTGAATATGAGAGTGTTGATGAAGATAAGTAGGAAACGTTTTCCATGATAAAGCTAAAGCGTCATGCATCCTTGTGGTGGGATAGAATACAAGAAGAAAGAAGAATGCAGAAGGCCAAGATAAAGAGTTTAGATATGATGGTTTCCAATATTAAAGGCAATTTTATGCCTAGAGACTATTAGACTATTATTTTTAAGAAGCTATAGAATTTAGGATAGAATAAATGTTAGTAAAATAATATACTGAAGAGTTTTATATATTAATTATAATAGTAGTTCATATTGAGGATGACATGGAAAAAAAATCCAAGTATGCAAATGGATTGAAGTTTGTTATATAACATTAATTTGATTTGATTAGACCCATGTAAATTAAAGAGGCATATAAATATGCATTAAAATTAGAAATGAATCTAATGAAGAAACAGTCTCAGCATGCAAGAGGAAGAATTAGACCTATTATAGGTAGAGGAGAACAATCAATTACAATTCCATTTCAGACATATGAGGAAGGAGAGAGAAACTTACAGAGATAAGAATCAAATCAAAGAGTTAACTAACCATTTAGAGGTAAGATACCATTTCAAAGAATTAGAAGTAGAGGATTTATTTGTAGATGTTTTAAATGTGGAAAATTTGGACATAGATCATTTGAATGTCCTAAATATCCATCCATAAGACAATAAAATATTCAACAAGCACATGCTAATGATTAAGAAGGAAGTAGCATCCCATATAATCATGAATAAATTCTAGAGGTTGGGGATCATTGATAATTAAGAGGGTTTTGCTCAAACACATTAAGGATATTAAGGAACCACCCCAAAGAAATACACTTTTCAAAACTACATGTAAGATGAAAGGAAAATGTTGTAAATTCATAATTGACAATGGAAACATAGATAATATTGTGTCTACTAAGATGAAAAATAAGATAAAATTGATAAAGATAAGTCACCCTACCCCATATAATATCTTCTAGTTATAGAAAGATCATCAAAATATATTAAATGAATTGTGAAAAGTAGATGTCCAAATAGGATGCTATCAATATTAATTAATGTGTGATGTGATACCAATCTATGTATGTCATGTGTTGTTAGGAAATATTTAGTAGTATGACATGAAATTTATTCATGATGGGGAGAGAAATATGTATAATTTTTAACAAAATGGAGTAAAACATAGACTTTTTCCATTGAAAAATGAAGATGTAGTTGTTGGAATTCATTCTAAGGTATTGATTATAGGTGGTAAAGAGTTTTTATATCAAATCAAGGAGGATAAGGTAAATGATATACCAATGATTTACCAAAAGGTAAATCTTATAGCTAATGAAGAATATGAATTGTCCTAAAAATTTAGATTTTGTCAGATGAACACATGAATATTTGTTTATTGGATCGTCCAAAAATAATTCTTAGATAAGAATCATGGAATGTATTGAAAAGTTTATTATGAAAGTTAGTTATTTAAGGTAAATTACCATGGAAGGCAATCAGATCAGAAGACTACCAAGTGGACAATAGATGGAAGAAAAGAGTAGAGTGGTCTTAAAGGACAATCATGAAGGAGTTGATAATAATGACACTAGTAAAGATAGTAAACAATGTTTACAGGAAAGTAACATCAACAATGGAGATATAAATAATAAAGAAGAAGCTTTCAAAATGAGAGAACAAAAAGAAGTAATGCAAATACAAGTTGATGCACTAGAAAAACAACCAATCCTTGAATTTCAGGATAAGAGATCTCAAAGTCTCAAAAAAGATGTTATTTTTCTTAACTTGTTAATTATATGTGTAAATCTGATGAAAGAGAATAAAAGGATTCTAAACAAGATAAGCCTAGTGATTTAAAAAAATTGGGAATAATGGGGTTTTATTCCTAATTTAGATAAGGGTCTAGATTAATAAACTATTAAATAATATTGAAATAATTATAATCTTGATTTGTATAATTTATCTATATTTTATTTACATTTCTAAAAATAGTAATAAATTAGAAGAAATATAACTTATCTTAAAATAAGCTGAAATGGCTATTGCAGGGTCTAAAACTAGCTGTGCAAGATTGGGATAGTGTTGCAAATCATAATTTGGCTTTCATTTTGTAGAAAGGATAGGACCATCAAAAATAAGACACCCTAGGGTCTGGTATTATTGTCCTCTTCTATCATTTTTGTCTACACTACTCATAGAGACCTAATTTTTTGGGTTCTTTACGTTGTTCCTGTGTGAGCCTACCTATGAAATTTCAAGTGTTGAATGTTGATAGAGCTCAGTGCAGAGTTTTTTAAATCTTCAAACCCTAATCTTCCATCGTGATTGATAAATAAGATTTGAATCACTTGAAAAGGGGGGTGGGGTAGTGTGTGTAAGATTCACTAAATATGAGATCCACACACCTTATATGGGCATGATGCTTACATACCAATACTCAGAAGAGGGATCAAGCCATATGTAGTTCTCCCATTTGATGTGCTTTATAAAATAGTGTAATGTAGATGAAAAAATGACAAATTGAGTGTTCTTGAGGTGGTTAGGGACTGGTGTGAGAGTTTGAATATGTTTGTAGTTGTGTTAGGTGACTGAATGTAGAGAATAGAAAAGTTTGCCTTAGTGTTTTGTTTGTATTCTTGCTTAATTTATAAGATTTGTCACCTCCCTTTTTAAATGACCTTTAGATGGGATTTTATAGGGAATTATTAGTTATGAGTTAGATGTATTTGTCCTAGGCTAACATGATGAAGGATAGAAATCAGATGAAAATGGTCATTTGGGTTCAAAATTCAATTAGATAGGAGTGCCAAAAATAGGACACCTTAGGGTCTAGCACTATAGTCTAGATATATCACTCCTATCCTACATGCTTGGGACCTAGGGGATAAAATTAGCCTAGGAAATAGAGCTTTAATAATCTAGAATTTTTTTTTGAAAGGCTACTAATGACTAAGAATAAGCAAAAAGGTGTCTAGAAGGGTCATGAGAGCATACAAAAAGGACCTATGGATTGGGTATCACAAGCCACACTCGAGCTACCAATTTTGACATTTTATATGACTACATTTTCTCCCCCCTTTATTCTAGTGATATAAAAAACTAAAATACTAGTATAAAATAAAAGTAGAAAGCATACTTGAACTTACCTGCAAGGGTGAATCCCATGAAGCTATGTGATGCTGAGTGTGCATGGAGAGAGCACATTTGTGAAGTGTAAATCTATGAGAGAAAAATAAAGAGTAGATTAGTTCTTAATAGATACATTATATCTAAAATAATAATGTACAAAATTTGGGTAAAAGAGAGAGGAAGAGAAAGGAATGAATACACCTCACTAAGTACGTGAACTAATATAAAACCAATTATGATGCTAAGTGATGCTAAGTAATATTAGGTATGTGTTGTACCAAGAGTAATATCTTGAATGGAGTCAAGTGCTCAATTCTTTGAGAACATCTCAAGAATGCAAAGGCTATCGCTTTGGCTTCATCATCACCCACTAAGTGAAATTGTGTCATTAGGTGTGTGTTAATTGATGTTTAGACTATGTATCTAATCCCTCTGAGTAGGTGGCAAAAGAATATAAAGGTTAACTAGACCTTTATCTCCATCATTGACCACTAAGTGAAGCTATGAACTGATACCGGTATGGATGTGCATCATGTGAGATGGCTTCTAAATCTCATGAATGCTCTAAAATATGAAAATGTGTTGTGCATAGCCAAATGTGTACTAGAAAGTAGGCCAATATTGGCCATTCTGAAAGGTGGGGATTAGGCGTATATGAAAGCCACTCTATAACTAGGAACTAGACTTATGTGGAAGCCACTCAGGAATTATTCCAACCACCTACAGATGGAATATGGCATGAAACTATTGAGAATACCTGGGTAATGGAATGAACTTGAAAAGAAAAGAAGTCAAATGTGCCATGCACATAGCCCCCAATCACTAGTGTCTATAACATGTATTTTGATCTAGAAGTTATACCAACTACCCTATCTAAAACTAGAAGTGAGAGCCATCATGACATGCATGATGCCCCCTATATCTAGATTCTTTGAGGAAAACTATACTAAATTTTTTGAATCTGATCTGAACTATAGGTGAAAAAACTTTAATTGAACTTACCTTTCTATCTATTTCTAGAAAATCTAGGTTTTTTACTGTTTAGATAGGAGCATCAAAAATAGGACACCTTGATGTCTATCATAATTTTCCAAGTCTAACACTCTTATCCTTTTCTTATTTTAATCACTATTCTATAATCATCACTATTTTTTTGGTCTATTCTACCTAGTTTGGGTTCTAGTTACTACTCTGAGTGTTCTAAAAATTGATTTTTTGACTGATAGAGGCTTTGATCTTTATGATAAAACCCCTAATTATTGTCCCCTCTTATAATGGTAGGAATGAAGACCTTGCAATGATTGACCTCTGAAGAAAAATCCCTGAAAGTGTGTTATGTTATGAAGTACATGATAAATTAATGATAATAAAAAAGAAGTCTCAAAATATAGCCTATTTTGTATTGGAGATTGTTAGATCAATAGGGGTATGCCTAGATAGATGTAATAATGTAATAGCATGTGTATTATATTGAATTGAAGATGGAAATGTCAAATAGGGATGAAGCATGATGCCCATCATGGTATCTAATAAATTGAGATAATGCATGATGTAGATCATGGCATTACATATAATTGAGAAGAAAACAAGAAAACAAGCACACGTGACAAGAAAAAAAACATATAAGAGTGGCTGAGGGGCCAACTAAATAAGGGACATGAGCACATGTCACTCAAGCTGAGAAAGTAAGCATATAAGGCATGTTCAAATGCCACATACACATACAATTATAAATAATCAAGGTTGACACGAGGGTCATAGGTAAAGGAGATTGGAAAATTTCCTAAGGCACACATAAGAGATAAAATAAGAACTAAGAAATGCAATCACATCTAGCTATGTAAAGCAGGAAAATCAGGCATATAAATTTTGGCAATACAATCACATCTAACTAATCAAAGCAAGAAGTGAAAGTGTGAAAGACATGGAGTACAATATTAGGTATATGCTAAGGAATACACAAGTGTTATATACTAGTTAATGTCGATAGAGTAATCTATGTAAGCTAGTAAGTAATGTATATCATCATGATAACTAGAGTGTGTGGTGTAGGAATGACATAGCTTGGATGGTGTAGTCATGTATAATATCCCTCTAGTGGGTAGGTATATTGATGTATATCTCAAATGTACAAATAAGATGCCACCTCAATGGGTAGAGTGAAGCAATCAAGGATCTAGATATCACTACACACACTCAAAGAAGATCAAGTGAGTCATGGTAATGTAGATAAATTAACATAAAATAGCATAGAACAACAAAATGTAATTCTAGCATGGTAGTATAAATGTAAAGCATGGATAATGCATATAATTTAAATGTTTTTGTATTTTGAATTATTTGAATGTTTTTTTGTATTTTAAAATATTTTAATGTTTTTTGTATTTTGAAATATTTAAATGTTTTTATATTTTAAAATATTTGAAATTTTGTGTATTTTGAAATAAGCTATGTACAACAATCATAATAAGACTATGTACAAGAAATTGAAAAGAAGCTGTATAAGGTAATTTTTAAAAACTATGTATAAGTAAGCTAAAAAGAAACTATGTTCAAGCATATGAATAAAGAAATATGTCAACAAATGACATAAAAGACTAGGCTGGAGGGGGTAAAGGTTTCAAGGATGGAGCCTGCTAGAGATGGGGATGGAGGAAGGGATCATGTCCATCATCAAATACCTCAATATCATCATATGCTACAGATGTTTTATACATGGTGGCTATCTCCTCAGGTGTCAATAAGATCTATGATTTTACTATAGTTGAATATCTATCACTTGTAATGGTGTCATCCTGTTGATGATGAACTAAAGGTTGCTTTGGTGGTGAAGATTATAAGTCTCCTTTGAGATGTTTATCTATGGTAGTAAATGGTTTCAGTGGAAGTGGTAGAGCTGGTGTTGGTGGTGATGTAATTTGAATATTACCTTGGACTTGTAATTTATCCAATCTTTATTGTAAATTTGTACATGAGTTTGTATCATGTCTTATGATTTTGTGAAAGAGATAAAATGGGTGACAATATTGCCATGATGACCTACTAATAGATCTATGCCATACAGTAGGTAGTGTGATTAATCCATAATCAAGTAACATCTATAGCATAATATATGGTTGATGTTATGTGATGTTTGCTTGAATCTAAATGATTAGCTCTATATCCATAGAGGTAACCATGTGAACTATATGTGCCAAGTGATCTATCTATGGCTATGAATGTGTAATATATATTTAGAGTGTAGTGTGAGATGCTAATAGTGATGTAGGATGCATGATGAGGGCTCTAGAGTCATCTTGGTACTCTTTTGGGCCAATTGGTGTAAATCTCAATCCACACAAATAGTCATTTATGAGTGTAGGTGTTATAGTATCATCTCAAGTATCCTAGGAATCTATATCAAAATCATGCACATATGGTAACTTAGAATTTACCACAAGGGGTAAATATGATATGGGATTCTCATCAACTATAGTAGTATAAGATAGTGGTGCTATGAGAGTAGCTATAACTGATGAAGTAATTATGACTACCAGAGAAGTTGTACCTATAAAATCAATTGGTACTACTATAAATTCTATCAATGATTGTGTAATTTTAACAAGTGTAAGAACTATGACTGATGGAGTAGTTGGAATAGCTGAAGCTGTTATGACTGGAGTATCTAGAGCTGAGGAAATAACTATTAGTAGAGGAGTGTGAGATGTTCTAGTCTTTCTTACCTCATATGTATGTATATGGTCAATAGAAATGTGATGAGGTGGTGATTGAACTATGACATGAGGTGTCCCATTTGGTAAAATAGTCAAAGAATATTATGTAATTCTATAATATCTAAATGGTTGGTTATTTATTGGGCATGTGTATAGGCATCCTTCATGGAGAGAATCAACACATCAATGAAGAGTTAAAGGAACTATCCCCAAAGAAAGTATCCAAGTTCATCTGAGTAAAAGGTTATAATGAAGAGGACCTAGGATGACCTAGAACTATGTAGAGATAGTTTTGGGACCTACCATGATATATAAATCAATGGTGCCTAATGCCTATTGTAGTATATCATCAAACCCTCTAATGTTCTTATATTAATTTTATGTGGATGCCATATCTATGCCCATGGTATATAAGAATGTAATATTACATATATTAATTCTATAACCACTATCAACTAGAACTCTCTTAACTGCACTAGTTTTGACTTGAGCTTATATGAACAATGGTAAATTTTGATCAATAACTATTTGAGAAGGCATGTCCTCATGATCAAAATAAAGAATGTATTCTATAGGTTTTAATGTGTTGACCACTAATGAAAAATAAGAAGGTTCTAAATTGATAGGCATAGAAGTCTGAGTGAGTGCCTGATAAAGAATGTCCTTGAACACATTTGATTTTTGGAGTAGTTCTAACATGGAAATCTTAGCTAGTGTGTTTCTCAATTAATCAACGATATCATATGCCCTTTTTAGATCTATGTGTGTAGGTGGGTTAGGCCTGGGATGAGAGGAAATAGGAGGGTTGTAAGGTTCTTGACTAGGCAGGGGAAGCATGGTGGCACATCCAGTGACAACTTTAACCACGTTATCTACTAGCCATATAGGACTAGTAGTAGCTATGGGAGGAGAGCATATATAATCGATAGGTCAAGGTGGTAAAGGGACATAGGGTGTCAAATGGGCTCTTTGGTGATGGGTAGTGACCTAGGGAAGAATAATATGGACCATACAACATGACTCAGCATGGGATATAGGCTCTAAGGGAGGTGGCACAAGAGGTATCTTAACATGTGTATCAATGAATGTGATAATGTCATCCCATAATATAAAAATTAAGCATGAAAAACAAACAATAAAGCTTTACATTAACATATGGTAAACTTCATCATTCATATAAATGATAAGACCTAGTATGAATTCCTTATTATTTGCAAGAAATATTTTAAAATTAATAAGATTCATTTGCAATTTTATGTGAAATCAAAATTAGATGTAAGGTGATACCTCGAAAACAAAGGGACCTAGTATATTCAACTACGGTTTGAAAGAAATTATTTTAAAAATTACCAAGGTAAATTTGTGAATTTCTCATTTAAATGTGTAGGAAAAATCAAAAAAATATTTTTAAAATTAGCAATAAAATTTCTTTAGGGATTCTAGGGTTTTTGTTGCCAAAAAGACCTAGTAAATTCAACTAGGGTTTGGAATAAATGATTTTTTAAAAATTACTAGGTTAAATTAAAAAAATTAAATGTAGAATTCTGAATTAAAAATTTAGGAAAATTTATAAAAATGCTATAAAAATTGAAAGGAAATTTTCCCTAGAGTTTTTAGGGTTTTTTTGTGCAAATGAAGTAAGTTGGGTACACCAAATGATTTAACAATTTTGGGAATAATGGAGTTTTATTCCTAATTTAATTAAGGGTCTAGATTAATAAATCATTAAATAATATGGTAATAATTGTAGTCTTGATTTGTATAATTTATCTATGTTTTTTTACCTTTCTAAAAATAGTAATAAACTAGGAGAAATATAACTTACCTTAAAATAGGCTAAAACAATTATTGCAGGGTCTAAAACTAGCTGTGTAGAACTGGGATAGTTTCACAAATTAGAATCTAGATTTTGTTTTCTAAAATGATAAGACTATTGATAACTTGACACCCTAAGGTCTGGTGTCATTATCCTCTTTTTATATTGTCCAAACTACTCACAGAGACCTAGTTTTTTTAGGTTCTTTGCATTGTTTCTATGTGAGCCTACTTGTGAAATTTCAATTATTGAATGCTGATGGAGCTCACTTTAGAGTTGTTTTAATCTTCAAACCTTGACCCTCCATCATGATTGATAAATGGGATTTGAATCACTTTAAAAGGGAGGGTTAGTGTGTGTAAGATGCATTGAACATGTGATCCACACCCTTTGTGTGGGCACATTACCTACATACCAATACTTCGAAGAGGGATCAAGCCATATGTAGTTCTTCCACTTGATTTGATTTGTGAAATAGTTTAATGTAGATGCAAAAATTCCAAATTAAGTGTGATTTAGGTGGCTAGGGACTGGTGTGAGGGTTTGAATATGTTTTCAACTATGTTGGGTGACTATATGTAGATAATATGAAAGTTTTCCTTAGTGTTTTATTTGTATTCTTGATTTCTTTGTAAGATTTGTCACCTCCCTTTGTAAATGACCTTTCGAAGGGATTTTATAGGGAACTATTGGTCATGGGTTTTATGTATTCACACTAGGTTGAAATGATGAAGGATAGGAATAAGATGAAAATGGTTATTTGGGCTCAAAACGTAATTGGACAAGAGTGCCAAAAATGGGACACCCTAGGGTCTAGCACTATAGTCTACGTATGACACTCCTATCCTATAGGCACATGACCTAGGGGGATATAATTTTCCTAGGAAAAATATGCTAGATGAGTTGGAATGATTGTTTGAAAGGTTATGGATGACTAGGAATAAGCAAAAATTTGTCTAGAAGGGTCACAAGAGCATGCAAGAAGGACCTTTGGATTAGGTGTTACAAGCCACACTCAAGCTACTAATTTGGACATTTTATATGACTACACATATAAATAAGAAGGAATATTTTAGGTTTAGATTAATTTTAATAGAAAAATATGAATATGTACAAGTAAAACTAAGTAGATAAGAATACAATTTTTTGTTCATTGACAGGGGATGCTCAAATCTTAAAAGGAACACAAAGGTCTGTCATGTAGAAAAATAGGATTATGTAAATGTTTAAAGGATGTTTCATATGTAATATGATTAAAATTATTTTATATTAAAATTTTACATATTCTTTAATGACATTCAAACATCCATGAAGAATTTAAAGTTTATAATTGTATGTGAGATCTTCAAAATCCTTGAAATTCCTATTTTTATGAATATTTAGTCATATACAATGGTCTAATTTCACATCAAAAAAGCTATATGAGTGTAAATTTGATATTTTATAAGGTGAAATGGTTAGTATATGCCATGTCACAAATTTTAAAATGAATAAAATAACAAATGGATTCATGAACAATCCATTATATGCTCTCAGCCTCCCTAATTTTTGTGTAAATTTGAATTAAGGGTTTGATTACTAAAAAGGACATAAAACCTTAAACACAAACCCAAATGACCTAAAATATTAATTTAAGTTATCTAAGAGTATTTATAACCTCATAATAGTGGTATTATATCAAAATAAGCTCAAAAGTTTTAGATATAGATGACTATTTTTCAATTTTCCTATAGGTGTTCATTTTGAGAAAATTGTCAAAATGTCAAAGCTGAGTTATCTTAATTTTTGAGTACCAAGAATTTTTATAAGGTTTGAAACATATTTAATATACTTTAAATACACACATATTCAAAACAAACAACCATTTAATACTACCTCCAAGTTTAAAACATAGTTTGATGCAAAAATAACTACGTACAACCCATTTATAAAAACATGAAATACAATAGGGTTAATCATTGTGTCGATCCATAAAATCAATTATTAGATACAAGATAATAAAAAATAATCATTTGTGTGTGTGTGTGTGTGTGTGTGTGTGTGTGTGTGTGTGTGTGTGTGTGTGTGTGTGTAGGAAGTTGAATTTTGCATTGAGCTTTGTCTTGATTTTTATGGTATTATTATATTGATGATTATTGATCTTGAAATAACTATAACTATAAATATAAATATTGAGAGTTGCACATGGACATTGGCAATTTTTGAGAGGCTGAAATGGTGGAAAAAGTTGAGTTTCTTAATGATGCATTTTTCTTCTTGGCAAGAATAACAAACTTGAAAGAAAAACATTCCACTTGGGAGAATGAGTGAAGTTTTACCCAATTTATTCCTTCTTTCCAAGACTAAAAAACCCTCACTATATGGCTTGACTTATTCTTACATCCTCCTAATAGGGTTTTCATTCCCTCTTTTACACTTTTATGTCATCATTTTCACTAGGTTTTTTCCCAAGATGGCCTCCCATTATGCCTACCTTCTCCCAAAAAATTAATCTATTACATGTTGTCAGAGGAAAATTAATTACTATGTAGAATTTATGGCCAAACGAAACCTAATGCATCAACCTAGATTTGGTAAATATGCCTTTTGGTGAGTCAAAAAGGCCCATGAACCCCTTGGCCATCATGGCCTAATAATTATTTGTAAAATAACATCATAATGCATCAAGGCCAAATTCTACCCATGTAGGGTCCAAGTAATCACAAACCCAAGAATAATAAAATTGAACCATGTGTAAGAAAATAAGCTAGCAATCCTAAACACAATACTAAAGAAACTAATCCCCTTAGTGGCCATAAAAATGTAAGTCAATAGCTGAAAATGAAACAAGGGAAGCATAAACACTACATTGACTGACATAACCTAGGACAATACATAATAAAATAATGATTTCAACTACAAATATGATTGAAAACAAAACAAAATTAATTATAATTGACAGCATTAACAACTCTGCACAATGCTTAAACATACAAGTAAAGGCAGAGTAGAATACATGACATATAACAATCATGAAGTCAATCAATAAGAGTAAAGATGTAAAACATGGATGGCTTAGGTCCCCCATGTGACTTATTTACCTGTTGGGATATTTATAACTATTTATCACCTCTTTATTATTTCCTTAGGCTATCAAAATCCACCGGTCCTATCTCATGAGCTTGTCCTTGCAACCACAAAATATGGCATTAGCAACATCTGGATGTTAAAAATCAAATAATAACATAATTATGAACCAAATGAATATAAGCATGATATAACTAAATCATTGTAATCATCTATAATAATAATGGTCTAGAACATGGCTAATAAACATGTTATCATAATATAATTTCTGTAACAACCAACATCTGCAATAAATAGTAAGCTAAGATAAAACATCAAGCTAATATCAATGTCTCATATAGAGAACAAAATGTACCAAAAAAATAGGGTCATGAAATCCTCCCCTTCTTAAATAGGAGTTGTCTTGATGACTTACTAATAAGTGAGGGAACAATATTACCTAGAGAATGTCCACTTACCAAGTAGCATTATTTTAGAACATTTTAAAAATTTCCAAGGTGGTAAACCTAGCCTTACCTTGTTTTAGTTCAGTTATGGATATCAATACAACCATGTATTTATTTTAAAATAAATCAAAAGTAATGCATTTCTTATTTCATGCTCAATATCAATACCGGCATGGGTAAAATAGGGTGCGACATGCATCTTATTTCATCATAATATTTCACATGTATGCCAATCCATGCCTCACAAGGCCATTAATTAAAACATAAAAGTAGTTTAAAATATTTTATAATAGGTTTACCAACCAATCTTTCCCTTATCTTGCAAAATACATTGGAAAATTGGTAATTTCAGCCCAACACTCCTAAAAATTAACCATTTCTAACCACCTGCATGGATGTGAAGTTTAAAACATACCACAAATATAGTGTTCTAATTATGGAAGTTTAGTCTTACCATAGCTCTCTTGCCAACAAGAGTGCTATTAGTACCTCCAACCATGGATTAAATCCATTAGTTCATGCAAGTATAACAATATTCATTAAATTTATATCTTTTGTTAATTAATTAGGCTAACAATTTTAGATATAAAATAGGTTTAGGATCATCATTTATATTTTTTCCAAGGATACATTATCATACAAGCCTAAATTTTAAGGTCAATAATTACAAGAGTTTAATACAACCAAATTTATAACTATATTTATAGGTTCAAATTGGAGTCTTCTACTATATTTATTATGGCTTGTGAATAACATTAGTGACATTTGTCACAGAATATTGTCAAATGATAGTAACCCATACTCTTATGGTTAATTTTCATTCAATATTTAGTAGCCTCCAACACTAACCATATTGAACATCAGAGAATCCATTCTAGGCATCACTTGTAACCCAAAGTCGTACAACATATTCTCATTATCCATTACTTGTGAGCTCACACAATGGTCTAGGGATCCCAATACCACCATGTTTTAATCATCCATCTGAGGGCATTCACCAAAATTTTATCACTCTTTAAAAGAGTTAAGCAGGTAATTAAGATTTTGTATCATTGGATATGGACTTTATATAGCTTATTCTGAGCTATCAGCATACATTCTAGTCATGATTTATAAGAAATAAAAATATTCATTTCATAATAATTCTTTTAGGTAAGACATAACATTACCTTATTCATATCACTCTCAAACCACATGTGCCTATGTTTTTACCAAGTATATCCTTTTTGATCTTACATAAGCATCTAATCCATGGGACTCAATGCTTCAAAATCACTTATATCCACTTTAGATTATACCATGCCTTCATCCAGTAAACCAAATCTAGCATATGCAACCAAAATAATCAGCCATTTACACTTATAATAGCCAATTATTATTCCATTAGGGATTTTATTCATGCTACACATGGGTAAATATACCTTGTAAACATCCTTGTCCAACCATAAAGAGTTTAAATTGGTTGAGATATTTTACTCAACTTAACACCACTCGTCACAAGAGTGTTATATTAGCTTAATAATTTTTGCATTTGAACTCTTATCATTAGATCAAATCAAAATATTCAATTCACTATAACAACAAAATATCATATTAGTGCTACATTTAGCACATTTTTATCATTTCTAAAGTAGAATCAGTCAATACCACAATGGTGTTCCAAATGATATGGGTTGAAAAAACCAATTGTGGAAACTTCTTCTTGCCAAAAATCATGATATCAAGCATGTCATCACAATTTTCATGACTACATCATGGTTTTTAGTGGTAAGAAACATTTATGCACATTCCAACACGACTCCTAGAAATGATTATTAAGCACAATAGGTGTGAAAATACTATAGTGGTAGGTATTGACAACCATACTAATCTACTAACATGTTTTTTTATGTTGTCATAAAATAAATACAACACAACATGACATCAACATTATTTCTAAGATATTATCAAGTTCTACCCAAACTAGGCATTTATAATGCTGAAAAAATAGGCTCCAATGATTTTCTAAAAAATTTCGATGATTAATTGAACCCATCATTTAATATAAAAGATATTTAATCCTAGGATCTCAAGTTTAGTATCACCATTTCCCAAAGTAAAGGTGTGTTCCAACAAGACCATAGTTATATATCCATGAATCTAAGGGGTTACCAAAAAATGTGTCTCGTGGATTATATGTCTTAAGATGCTTGTTTGTAAAACAAGATCCCCAAATTCATGTCTTACCAAGTAAAATAGTTATTTTGACCCCATTCATCCCTCCAAGTTTAAATCAAATTGATGCAGGAGAATATTCACTTATTTTCATGTTAGACATGGACAAGTTGAAACCATCTAGCATGAAAGCTAAAATCATGATCTAGTGTGGAGTTGAATTCAAATTCAAATCATGTTTCCCTCCAAAATTTTATTTTAAGAGGAGGAGTAAATGTAATTGTTAAAAGTGAAAAGTGAAAAAGGTGAAGACAAGGTAAAAGGATCTCCCACATTGTAATCCAATCTTGGATTATAGATTAATTAAGGGAGATGATTGAGATATTTCAACCATGGAATGTTAGTTTAGAAAATCTTCTCCAAATTATCATGTTGGTTTAGATTGGAAATCTTCTTTGTTTCTCTTAGAGCCCAAGTTAGGCATAGGGAGAGAGGAGTCTATTTAAAAGAGTGATAAATGTATAATGTAAAAAAATCACCAAGTGTGTGAGAGGATAGATAGAGAGGGAGGATCTCTTATTCAAGGAGAGGGGAGACCAGGAGAATGTAAGGATGTAAGAGTGGAAGAGAGAGAATGGATTGTAAGTGATGAAAATAAGAAGGCATGAAGTGTCTAATAAGGTTTTGAAAGACATTGATCTTGGATTATGTATTGAATTGTAATTATCATCATTTTGGTAAGAATAATTATGTTTTATTCTCATGATAATGTTATGCAAACAATAATCTTATGTGTAAAATTCTAGTCTAGACAGTGATAAGGAAATATACAGGCCTATGTGTGTATCCTATTTAGAGTTTCAAGAAGTAACAAAAATATCGTAGCATAAGATCAAAATAAGTAAAATTTAGACATGTTTTAATAATAATTTTTAAATTTTATTTTATATCAAATAGTTCTAAATAAATTTGAATGAGAAAAGGGTGTTGATAGGGTATTCAAAACACATATACAGTCCACTGTTACAAAGGTAGATAAATGTAAAACGAGATGAATGGGAGTTTTAATATCATGGGGATATGTTTTTTTAAAAATTAATAACCTAAGGAATGAGGAAGTCAATACTTGGGAGACTATAGATGCCTTAATATTATAAAATCTAATCCTTAGCCTGTAGGTGACAGGGTATAGACAGGTGCATAGAACCTTATATGTTTTGAGAAGAAAATGAATGGATTTAAATATTTTATGCATGATAATATTTTATATAAGGAAATATAATCCTATTTTTAATTCATAAAACCTATTGAAATCAAATATTTTATGAAACCCTTGACACCCATGTTGACTGTCATAAACACATAGTGAAATCACACTAGACCTGCCTTGTTTGGGATGAATAGTGAGTTAATGTGACATGGATAATGAATTTAAATGATGTAAGACATCTATGCAATCCTAAATCACCCATTTGAAACCCTTAAGACACTCATAGTGGAATTTATTGAGGTCTCAACCCTGTGTAGGCCTAGAAACCTTAAAACTAGGGTTTGGTTGCTAAAATGAGATTCCATTGGTGAAACTACTTGAATTTTTTAATAATTAACTTAGGTTTATTTACTAACTATTTAATGTGGTTTCATATCTATATGGTATGGTCAATTATGGAAAAATCCAATTGGAATCAAGTTCTAGGTGCAAAGAATGCAAAAAGAGTAGGTTGATATGAGAAGAGTGAATTTATCCAAAGGAGAGGGATAAGAAATGATTTTATTACCCTATAAGGGCATAATGGGTATCTATAAATGTGCTTATTTCTGTTATAAAGTCCATAAAATTATTAGGACAAGGATTTTTAAACAAAAGAGGGCTAATTGAAGCAAGGCTTATAAAGGGAAGTATAGATCCATACAAATGAACCACATCTAAGTTTCAGATATGTTACATAAGAGCCTAATGGATATCTAAAATTATGATTAATTTAATTTCTGTGCTAACCTATAGAAATATATGGCCTAAAAATAGATAAAAGGGGCTACAAGGAAGCTATCTCAGCCAACAAGTAAATTAAGAGTCTTGAACCTTATAACAAAGGATGATTAAACTTGATAGGTATATTAAGGTGTGTTAAGGTGTATGAAATTCCTAAGAGGTGTGTGTTCATATAAATAATTTATCTTTCATAAGCTAGAGCATGAATCCAAGAAGCAAGGTCTAGAAGAGGTGTTAGTAGGATACATCAATTTGGTATCAGAGCAAGTTATTTGGGTTAGGTAGGGCATCACAAAACCTTGGTCTTCCCTAGGTCATAATGTTTTAATCATCTATTGTTGCCTTACCCATATGATTCAATATCATATAATGAATATTATTTCCTTATTTCCAAGAGTAAAATAGCTATTACTAGCCTCCTATTGACTCACCCATACAAGTCAACAATCAATAGGTGATTCTTGCCCTACTGTAAATTGATTTAGGAAAGGTTTGCTCAACCAAGGCTAGGGTGGATAAAAACCATTACTATGGAAATTAAAAATTTCTTACAATAGTAATTTTAATGAAATGTATAGATTTTCTAACATCTCAATATTATAGAACATAACATTGTCTTTTTTCAATTTAAGAGCTAAAAGTGTTTTTCATGCTCTAGACCAATGGATACCTTGCACCTTGTAGTCTTTCAATACCATTAGTTTACTACACCTATTACCAAAATAGTCAAATGTTTCTTGATTTTCCCATTCTAGGAGATCATAGAACTCCAATTTTGTTTAAAGTAGATCCACCTTGGTTATAAAAACACCAAGGTCAAGTTTAATTGTTCCAACCACTCTTGAAAATTTTCAATATTGTAGTAACTTTCAACATTAAAGGAGATAAAACTACATGTGGTACCAAATTTCATCAGATTAATATAGAGATACCATTTTTAGTGCCTCTAGAATTAATTGAGGAAGCATGGAAATCATCACTTTGCTTATCTATAGTTGTATACACATGTTGATTGGCTAGTTATCCAAGTTCCATCTTGGGGAGATCCTCACATAAAGTGGTTATCATTATATTCCTATCATATAAAAACCCTTATGTGGGGCTATAGGAACCATAATCACCTTTATGGTTGGTCCACATCATCTTATTAGTCTTAATCTTTGCTATAATCTCCCATTTGGTAATTTTGGGTCTTAATGTCTTTGAATTTTATCTAGGAACCTATCAAAAATCTTATTGTCTCTAGGAAATATAGGATTTTGATCTGATTTTTTAAATTTATTTAATAATGATAGGAAATCCTTGGCCCTAGTTTTTTAGAAACTATCGTGTTCTCATGTTTCAAAATATGAAAACTAGCTACCTCATGTTCCTTAAATTTCCACTTAAATGCCTCTTTTATAACTATTTCTTATAATTTATCCAAGTGAAATTCATCAATTGGTATCCTCATAGATTTATAGATGTATTTCCACCACAAAATAATAGATTTAACCAAGTGGTAGATTTCCAATTTATTATTCACATTAGCTATCATGTGACACAGGTTATTATACTACTTCATATGTACCAGCCATACATCTACTACATTACCAACTTCTTTACCAAAAAGATAGGTTGAAAAATCTTTTTTATCTCCTTAGTGTTTGGATCAACACCCATCAAAGGCATATCTTAGATCCCTTTTTCATGAGAACACTCTCAAGGTCATTCAATTCTACATTCTTGATTTTTTAGTTTTGCCTTGATAGCTTTTGAAGCTATTAAGATCTCATCAAGGACTGCTTCCAATCTTGATAATGGGGATACCCATAATTACATTAGGATTAGGAACTACATAGTTTTTGTTAGCAAAAATATCGTATCACAAAGATTCTTAGAGCGGTAATATGTAAAAAACCCTTGGTAAGTACAACATGGTTTAGTTTTAAAACAAACCAATGATTGTCTTACTTTATAAGAGTTAAAAATGATATTTTTCATAAAAAATATATAGAGCACAAATCTGATACCAAATGAATTAAACCCCCCACCAAAAAAAAAATTGTACTTATACTATCAAAGTGCATTTAAGACTATATATTTGGCCCATAACTTATCTTGTTGATGTAAGCTATATTTTACTTATAGCATACTCATGTACATACTCATAAAATCATAGGAGGTAAACCGAGATTCATAACTAGTGGTAAACACCTATAATGAATTCTATAAGGAAGCAAGTTGTTAATAAGCTATATGAAGTTTAGGCTATATCGGTGTGCAATTACAAAGATAAATTCTAAACTCCATACATAAGACTAATTTTCCACATAGAACCAGTTATGGGTCCTTAACCCTGGTTTAGTGTCTCATTTCACTCATTAGTGTTCAGTATGCTCTTGAGAGTGTTATACAGTTCCTTTTAGTGTAACTAGAATAAATAAATTTATGCACCCAATATTATAATATTGTTTGATCATAACACATTTATGAAATGAGAGATATGATTTAGTTAACTAATGGATAAAAGTTGTTCATAAGTCCTAAGATGTCAATCATGATTTATAACAACCAATAAGCTGATTGAAGTACGTAAGGATTAACACCAAATTTAATTATTATCTTTTAGAATTCATCACTAAAAAATAATAATATATTCTTATCAATCAAGTGGGTAATATACATGTCATAGGCAAATGATCCACTACTACCTATCGAGGGTATATAAGCTTCTCTCTGGATCATGGGATCATCACACCATTGCCTACTTAGTATAATATATAACCTCTTGTTAGATTTAGTGTATAAAATATATTTTATTTACTCATTAATACTTTTCAACTTAAGATAATTTTCATAATATATAACCCAAGACTAGTTAATGAAATCATACATTAATTGAGATCCTCTATCCATTAAGGGATACAGTGTAAGTCTGGTTATTAATCCTATATATAAATCAAGTTATCTCCATATGAGAGACAGTGTGCAATTCATAATTCTCTTATACCAAATAATTCTTATCTATATAAATATTATTTTTTCACATACCAAAAATGAGCCATCATCATAATTCTAAATAATTTCATGAAATCAGATAATACAACACCAGACATCAAGGATTTCTAATGATTACCAATCAGAAACATTCAGCTTACAAGTAATGAGATCATATATTGACACATTGTAAAGATTAATATAGGTATCATAGGCAATAAAATTTGTGTTACCTACCAATATTCTAAAACAAAATCCTAGGCTTGGATCCTCGCATCAATGCCTTCTTGTTTAAGGTTTGAGGACTAGTTACAAGCTTACCTCAAGAGGGAAAATGATAACTCAACAAAATATAACCAACCTTTCATTAAATTAAGGAGCTAAAACACTAACCACTAACTAATTTAATTAATAATGATGAGCATAAGATCATAATTACCTTTATCTGAAAATAAGACATAAAGATAACAACTAAATAACATATCATTAATAACCTACCACTTGTACAACTACTGTAATTATTCATCAACAAGTCACACAAGTAATTTGAATTGATGCCTAAATCATGTTAATTCCATTGATTTACTCAAACATGTATGAAATAATTATTTACTTTTAATTATTCCATGTGATTAAATGCATGTGTAAGGTTTCATAAGATATGATTAAATTCAGCCACTAATAATCTTACTGATAAAACTAGGAGTATACAAACAACGAGTTTAAATTTTATTTAAATACAAGATAATTTTAATTCCATAAATGAGCCAAGTAAGTTTTAGTTATTCCAAGGACCACTTATCATTTGATTTGAAACATCCAAACAAGCACGTGTATCAAGGATACATCTCTAGGCTAATAATGAATAGACACAATCCAATGGAAGATAACCCAACTTACCCACTATAAAATTATTTTATACCATCCATCAATGAAAATGAATCTAACACTAACAATGATCACCTAAGTATAATATGCATACCTTATTAATGCACACATAATTAATTTAAACCTTCACATATTTAGAAGAACAAATTATATGGCTATGTAACAAGTTCCTCTTCCTTTCCAAACATGAATAGAATCATACAAGTCATAATAAGATCATAGTTATGGAAGAGTTTAACTCAAACTGGGAATCCTCATAATAGCATAAGAACATTAATATGTTATTATTGTTCCTTGGTAATATTAATAAGATTTTTTAAAACTTCACAACATGCGTACAAGCAGAGTAACCATTATATTATAGCTATAACTAAAATCTAGAAAGAACACCCAAGAACTTCAACTCCAAATCACCATAATAATAACCAAAAATCATTATTAACAAAAGGAGTAGGAATAAAAATTCATTGATACATGAATATCATAATTTCATATCTAGTTGAGTCGACACCAGCATACTCATGAATCAAACAAGTGTTGAGCATAATACAAATCCTATCTAGGGCAATTGATGTTAAAATATTACACAATATCAACAGAAGAAACTAAATACAACATTTATAACTACTACAACTAAAATCAAAATTACATATTGAGACAACACATGAATAAGGTATGTAACCAACACAAATCATGTTACAAAGATCCATGAGAAGGAAAAATACTCATTTAACAAGGGAAAAACCATGCACCTAGTCCAATGAGCCCAACCATCCAATGGCCCTAACCACCCCATCTTTAGTTGGATGGTTGAGTTTAGTAACTAAGTGCTTAAGAGATATTTGTATCATGATAAGAGGTGTCAAGATATTTATGTTATATACAACACTAGTTAATATAAACAAAACAAATAATAATAGTGAGATCAAAATCATTCAAAAATGGGTAAAAGCTAATAACACCACAAAGGTATTCCATACTATCATAAGGAGAATAACTCCATACAACCTAAGGTAGTATTGCAACCCCTTAGGAACCATTTTAACAACAACTTACATCCAAAATCTTATAATATTAATAATGCATCTAGTTTCAAACATAAAATAAAAAGTAAAATGATCAGTTGTGTTAAGTGGAAAATCATATTCCACCTCATTCCTAATCAAGGATATGTATATAATTAAGCTGGTTTCATGTAAATTAAATAGGAATTACATAAAATAAAATCCCTATCCTCAATAAATCAATCCCAATAATATATACAATGGTTCCATATTCAAATAAAACAACCATTTAATACCACCACCAAGGTTAAAACATAGCTTAATGCAAAATTAACTACTTACAACCCATTTATAAAAATATGGAATATAATATGGTTAATCATTTCATCAAGCCATAAAATCACTGATTCAAGACAATATAATAAAAAATAATCACATATAAATGTATAATTGATTTAGGATCAACAAACATCAATATAATAATACCATAAAAATCAAGACAAAGCTCAATGCAAAATCCAAATTTTTATAGTCATTAAAAAAGTTTCCTAGTATACCCCATATGTAATCACCAGAAGCACCCATAAAAGCATGAATTCAAATAAAGATAAAAATGCTAACTTATATTTTCACGTTATAGACCTAGGTTAGGAGGCATAGTTAAGAATATTTCATCAAGATAAATATTTAGTAGGGTTTTTATTTTTGGGAAAAGCAATCATTACATGTAATATTTTTTTCTACACCCAATAGGGTAAGATAGTCTCACAAAAAGTACACCAAACTTTTTGTTCTATACAAAATGAAAATAACATAGTTAGAGTGATCCATTATAGCCCTATAAGCAAATTTGAATAGTCATAAAAATCATGTTTTACCCTTGTTATGGTTAGATTTGAAATATTCACATGACTTACTAGAACATAGATTTGCAATAATAAACCAATTCTGATGTAAAAACCCTGTGCCATTTTTCATCTTACATATTATTTATTCATTATAACATGACCAAAATAATATTTAAGTAAATATGGTTAAATAAAACCCCAAATCATAATAACTGACAACACTCAAAAACTAAACCCATAGTCCATAAGGGATAAATTCAATTTTATTACATTGTAGGTCTATAATGAAGTTGTGAGAATTCATAATAGAAATCTAATGTCCATGTACATTACTCAAGATTTAGTAGCCAATATAATCCAAATAGACTTGCATTCATAATCCAAAATCCACTTGCAAGTTTTGAGAGGCCATAGTGGTGGAAAAAGTCAACTTGCTTAATGTTGTGTTTTGCCTTCATCCCAAGACTGAAAAATTTACAAGCAAAAATTGGCCCTTAGTTTCTTCCTTCTTCCCAATATTTAAAAACCCTCCCTATATTTCTTGAATTCTTCTTCAATCCCCCCAATAGGGTTTTTTTTGCCCTCATTTACTCTCCTCTGTCATCATTTCATCTATGGTTTTTTCCAAGATGATCTCCCATTATGCCTATCTTCTCCCAACAAAACTACTTAATTGGATGTTGTGGGAGGTGGTTCAACTACCAATAATAAATTATGGCCAACAAAAACCTAATACGTTTATCTAAATTTGATCATTATGACTTTTGGTGAGTCAAAAGACCCACAAACCCCTTGGCTATCACATCCTAAAAACTATTTTCAAAAAAACATCATAATTCTTTGGTGTCAAATTTTGCCCACATAGTGTCCAAATAATCATGACCCCAAAAAGAATAAAAATCAATCCCTAGGGTTAATAAAACAATCTAACAAGCCTAAACATGACACTAAAGCAACTGAGCCCCTTAGAGACCAAAATAATATAAGTCAACATCTAAAATGAAACAAGGCAATCATAAGCACAACATAACCTGAAACAACCAAAGATAAGACATAATTAGATAATGAATTCAACTATGAAGGCAATCAAGGACAAAACAACATAAATAATAATTGATAACACTACCAAGCCTGTACAATGCTATAACATAAAAATAAAAGTGAAGTAGAATACACAATATACAAGAATCATGAAGTCAATCAATAAAATTAAAGACTTAAAATAGGGATGTATTAGGACCTCTGCATGACTTATTTACCTATCAGGATATTTATAAATCTTTAACACCTCTTTATTATTTCCTTAATCTATAGAAATCCACCACCAATTCTAGCTCATGAACCTATCTCTACAACCACCAAATACAACATCAACATCATCTGTATAATAAAAATCACTATTAAGTAATAACATAATTATGAACCAAACATAATATAAGCATATGATATAACTGAATTAGCATAATCATATATAATAATAATGGTCCATAACATGGCCAATAAACATGCTATTAGAATATATTGTCTACAACAACCAACATCTGTAATAAATAGTTAGTTAAGATTCAGCATCAGGGCAATATCAATGTATCATACAATAACTGAAATGTACTAAAAAATGGGGTCATGACATCCACATATATCTTTACTCTATACCTTCATATTTTATATTATATTATCACTATTTTTTATACTAGTAAAATTATATTGATGAGGTACATTTTTCATATATTCATAGCTATACCTCAATTTATTCATATATCCTATTATATCAAAAAAAATTGTTATAAATATTGATGAGGTACATTTTTCAACTCAATGGTAATGTATTTGAAATACATGCCTTTTCTTCATACATATTATCTTGTGTTACTTAAAATGACCAAAACTTACCATGTTACCTAGGTCGATAGAAGCATCAGTAGAAGCCTCTATCATGTTAGCCTAGAGATGTACTCTTCTATTCTGATATATTTATAAGCTTTGTGATGATTCTTGTTGAATCATATATGCATTTAAATAATCCTACCAACATTGTACACATATTAAACCATGTAAAATCAGAGGTTTTACCTTAGGATTATATGTTTTTAGGGTTCCAATTATTAGTATAGTGTCTTATTCTAGACCTATTTCCTCATGTTATTTTTGATCTTAGGGATTATTATATTTTTAGTAGTAAGAGGGTTTACATGATTTATATTCCTAAAAACTCTACCCATTCTCCTTTGGATTATTCTTCTATTCTTCTCACTTCTCCTTAAAAACGTGCTAGATATTTGTTGAGGTATTGTCAATGATGTCTCCAAGGTGGCCAAGAGTGTTCATAAGGTGTCAAGTATGTTATTAGGTTAATGACAAAGTGTGCCTTAGTTATCATTCATGGACCTTGTAGTGTTTTCTTTGTTAATAAAGATGATGGATGTTGGTGATGTGTTGAAAATATTTGATGGGTTATATCAGGCATAATGAGTTCTTAGGCTACTTTTGAAAGTGAAAGGAATCCATCTAAGTAGTCTTATGAAGGTCTAGGTTATCATAGTCATCTTGGCATAGTTTTTTGAGTAAGTAGATTTATGACATTAGCATTCACACATGTGAAGGTGTCAAAATAAAGTGGTCACATGGGCTTATTTAGTTTTGTGCGTAGAACATGTGTTCCAAATTTTATACCTTGACATGATGTTTATCAAAATTTATGATAGTGCAAAGTTACTCTCCCAAGTTGATTTCATTATTTTCCATTGTCAAATTTACATTTTTAGTGACCATTGGAATTTAAATATTTGAATTTATAAATGAAAACTAGTCTATAAGGTTTTGCCTATAACTTTTGATGATGGATTAAAAATAAAATTAGTATATAAATTCAAGGGTAATCCAAGAAAATTGATTTGAAGGTTTTACTAATCTTATAAATGCATTTATTGTGGTTCAAAGTTCACTAAGGGTTTGACTTTCTTTTGCAAGTGACCTAAAAAGGGTGTTTGAGTTTTTATTTATGGTGTTTAGATGTTTCATGGTGAATCATCTATTGGATCATGTTTTATACAACATGAAGATCATCTATATGTATTTTATAGGTTTGACTAGTCCATATTTAGTATGAACCGTTGATTGAAAGTTGACTATTTGTTCATTCATGATGTTTTCATGTACAAGGCAAATGATTGAAATGTTTTGCATATGTATAGGTGAGTAGTGATTAATTTATTCACTTAAGGGTGTCTTAAGAGTCATGTGGCATGGACATATATTCTTTTAATTGGTTTTGTGTTTTCATTTTTTCTTGTTGAAGTGTTAAATAGGTGAATAGGTTTCCATAGACCTAAAAGGGCCATTTAGGCCTAATTTAAAGATGTTTCTTAAGTTTGACCTATGGATTATATGGTATAACAATATGCTTGATGTGATCAAATTATTTTTTTAATATATTCCTTAGGTGCTAAGGAAAGTCTTTTAGCTAACCAAATGGGTTAAATGAAGTATGGTATAAAGGCAAGGCCTAATTAGCCTATTTTGACTAGTTGTGTGTGTGTGAGCTCAAAAAAATGATATAGATGTTTTGAATAGTAGAGATAGGTATTGAATAAATAATATGAATCTTTCATAATTAGTTATATTTATGAGAAATAATTATATGCATGGAGAGCTAGGTTGAATGACCAAGTTGTGAACAGGGTGACCTAGTTGAGCAAATGAGTCTAAGTGGCTTGTATGAGGTAGAGAGGTAGGTTTTAAGGTGTTATATAAATAAAAGTACATCATCAAGTCTATTTTACATCATATTAGAGCTGGATATTAGTTTGGAGTTGATTTAGTTCATGTTTGATCATCTAGGGGGTTGTATCCTCCTTACTATTTGGTGCTAGCTAAAGGTCAGTGAGTGCTTGACTAAATTGAGGGGTGGGTAATCCTTGATCAGTTAGTTATGGTATAAAATGAATAAATAACTTTATAGGATAGTAGTTAAAATTTTGTTTAAATTTTTTTTCTCTCCCATGAAGGTTTCCCACATAATTAATGTATTACGTGCTTTGATCTTGCATAGTTTCCTTTGTTCATTATAGTAAATGGTTTATATGATTCATGAATGCTTGTGTTAAGTGGTTAAGAGTTTAAATATTTGGAATTTAAGTTGAATTTCTTGCATAACTGATTCACCACCACTCTTAGTGATTATACCTATAAGAATTGGTATTAGATCCATACCTTCATTGAAAGTTTAACCACTTGAAGGTGATCAAAGGTATAATAGACGACAAAGAGGTTGAGACATATCTTCAAGGTGAGCTATTATGTGCTTTATAAGAGATCAAATGTCTAGAGGAAGATAATTAAAGATTGAAAAACATAAAAGAGGTAAAAATTCAAATATGATTTCCTTAATATGTTATGAGATTATTGCAAGCAGTGATGGTGTAAAGACACAAATAGATAAACTAGAAACAACAATCAAGAATTTATAGGACATGATAGATTTAGGGTTGAATAAAATAATGTACCATTTTTAAGATAAATCTATTACATATATAGATGTGCTTTTGTCTAAAGACAAGTAGATTCTTAGATCTACCAAAGAATTTAAATATGAAACTTCTTGGGTAATTGATGATCAAGTAAAAGGAATGTTTAACATGAACAACTATAGTTATGTATTCAATTGGAACTTTTACACTTTTAATCAATATGGTCATAGATATAGGGACTATACTTTCTCTTCAAAGAACAAGAATAAGGTTTTATGCTACAACTACAACCAATATGGACATATAGCCAAGTACTGCATAATGCCTATTGGAAAAAGGAAATACAAGTCATTGACACCATCAAATGGTTCAAGGAAGATAAATCCAAGACTTAAGAAAATAAGAATCATAATTTATGTAGTGCACCAAAGAGTTAATGTTTGTCCAAACTACCTTTCATAGTCAAGAGGATGAAAATAAGAAAAGGTACCTAAATAGGAGATGATCAAGTCATATGATAGGTGACAAGAGAAAGTTTCTCTCTCTCAAAAACCATACTTTAGGTTCAATAAGACTTGGTGACAATAATTATACTAACATAGTTGGCAAAGGTTATGTAAGTTTGGATAATGGTTATAATAACATTGAAAATGTATTATATGAAGAAGGTTTGAAACAAAATCTTATAAGTGTTAGCCAAATGTGTAATCAAGGAAATTTTTTAAAGTTTCATGATAAAGGGTGTGAAGTGATAATAGCCAAGTATGGAAAATTAGTTTCAAATGTTCACAAGGCAAACAAAAACTTGTATGTGTTCCATGAATCCAAAAGGGAGGAGTGTTTCATGAATCAATTAGAAGAAATTTGGATTTGGGATAGAAGACTTTGGAATTTAAATTTTGATAACTTGGTGAGGATAAATTCAAAAGGATTAGTGAGTCATATGCCTAAAATCACTAATATTCCTCATACTCTTTGCAGGCATGCCTTCATGGGAAGAAAATGAAAAGAAACTACAAATCTAAAGAGAAGTCCACCATGGTACCATTGGAGTTGAACCATACTTACCTATGTGGACCTATAATAAATCAAGGCATTCAAGGTAAAAAATATTTCATGCTATTAATTTATGACTTTACTGGGATGATTTGGATATATTTATTTGAATAAAAATTAGGAGCCTTTACAAATTTTAAATCATTCTAAGCTCTTGATGAAAATGAAAAGGGATTAAAAATTAAGAGTGTAAGATTAGATAGAGGAGGTGAATTTTGGTCTTATGAGTTTGATTCCTTTTGTGAAAATCAAGGGATTATAAGATAGTACTATAATTATAGGATATCCAAATAGAATGGGGTAGTTAAAAGGAAAACTAAAACTATCTAAGAGATAAGTAAAACCATGCTTTGAGATTCCAAACTATCAGATGGTTTTTGGGAAGAGGATAATAATACATTAGTATACATCTTAAATAGATGACAAATTAGAGTAAATGGTGACACGAATAAATATAATCTATGGATAAAGAGGGTAGCTAATGTCAAACATTTTAGAGTTTTTGGGAGCAAGTGTTTTATCAAGAAGGACGAAGAAAATCTTAGAAAAATTGATTCAATGTCTAAGGTATCTTCTTGGGTTATTCCTTTATAAGTTTTACTTACAAATGCTTCAATAAGAGACTTCAAAAAGTTATTGAAAATTAAAATGTAAGAGTTGAAGAGGTAGGTGAAATCCAGAAGTCTAACTTGTAGATAAATCATACTACAAAGAACTCTAATTCAAATAATGAAGGAATATTTAATCAATCAGATGATGAAGAGGAAGAGGTAAGATAGGACACTAAAACTCCATCTAGGAGAATATTGGAGATGTGAATTCAATTTTACAAAATAGAAGGAGAATTTTGATCAATCAAAATCAACAAGACACATCTCTATTATCTAAGGTTGAATCCAACACATTATGAGAAGCTAGCACAGATCAAAATTGGGCATGTGTAATGGATGAGGAACTTGATCAAATAGTAAAGAATGAAACATGGGATTTGGTACTTAGGCCAGAAGATAAAAATGTGATAGGATCTAAGTGGGTATTTAGAAACAAGATGAATGAAAATGGATAGGTCATAAGAAATCAGGCCAGAGTAGTATGTAAAAAATACGCTCAATATGAAGGGATAGACTCTGATGAGATCTTTGCTCCTATGGAAATAATGTAAATAATTAGACTCTTCTTTTCATATGAAATATTCAAAGGTTTTAAATTTTACCAAATGTATGTGAAATCTACATTTTTGAATGACAACTTAGATGAAGAAGTATACACTGAGATACCTAAAGATTTTTCCATGACAAGTAATTAAGAATATGTTTGTAAACTAAATAAGGCTTTATATGGTCTTAATAAGCCCCTAGAGCTTGGTATGATAGGTTAGACAAGTATATATTGAGATAAGGATTCAAAATAGGGGTGGTTGGCAATAATTTGTACATTAAGATAGAAGGCACTCATCAATTACTAGTGGTAGTCTATGTTGATGACATAGTTTTTGGATCTGACAATGACAACATGGGTAGAGAGTTTGTAGATGCTATGAAAACTAAGTTTGAAATGTCAATGTTGGGAGAAATTTATTTATTTATAGGATTGTATATTAACTAAATTGATGTAGGGATATTCATTTTCCAAGAAAAATACATCAAGGATATGCTAAAGAAGTTTGACATGATGGATTGTAAGACAATGAGTACTCTAATGATCATAGGATGAAATTTAAGTAAACAAGATGACTCACCAAAGGTTGATCAAAACTTGTATGGATCCATGTTTGGAAGTCTTTTGTATTCTACTACTTTTAAGCCTAATATCATGAAAGTAATCAGCCTTGTAGGTAGGTTTAAATATTATCCTAGAGAGTCTCACTTGAAATCAGTCAAAAGGATCTTGAGGTATCTCAAGGGAACCATAGAATATGTTTTATGGTACCCCAGGAACAAAGAGTTCATTCTAAGGACATGTAATGATGTAGATTGGGTAGGGTGTGTGGATGATAGGAGGTTTATTAGTGATGTTATTTTCTTCATGGGTGAATACTTGATGTCTTGGCTACACAAGAAACAAGCCTTTATAGCCCTATCAATTGTAGAAGTTTAGTATATAGTTATTGCTTCCTATTGCACTCAAGTAATATGGATGAAGCAAACCTTGGAAGACTATAAACTAAGATAAAATGGACCTTGTCCCATCTATTATGACAATAATAGTGAAATTATTATCTCAAATAATCCTATTATGTACTCAAAAACTAAGCACATTCCTATTATATATCATTTCTTGAGAGAAAAAGTGAATAATCAAAGTGTTTTATTGGAGTATGTGCCTACAAAGAATAGCTTATAGATATTATGACTAAACTATTGATAAAAGGAACATTTGAATATCTAAGACAAATATTGGGAGTGATCCCCTTTTATATAAATCAATGTAATTTCATTGGTTAATTGGGAGTAACAAATCCATAAGCTTATTCTAGTGGTTAGTGATGAAAAGCTTCAAGAAATATATACAGGGATGTTGGTTTTAAAGGTAAATTTTAGTCAATCTTTGAAGCTTGGTTTGGTTGGTCAAATCATGAAGAATCAAGTTAATATTGAATTAGAGTGTGTATATGACATGTCCAAGTGTATTCCATGGGTTTAGCTATGCTAAGTTGGTCAAATGAACCATTCATGACCATTTATTCAGTTTGACCATTTTGCTCAGTGTTCACTACCTAATGAGAACTCATCATGCAAGTTGGTGTTTTTGAGATATATGAAGCTAATAAATGGTTGATGTTAGTTGGAATTGATGTTTTTAAATGAAAAAGGTTCCTTAAATGTGTGATATTGATCACATGATTAGTTGAAGTTGTTTTGGCATAGTGATAGGGGTATGCATAAGGTCTGGAGGCATAATCATGAGCTTTCCATGTGTCAAATGAAGATTTGTGAGTGTTCAAGATGAAAATAAGGAATAAAAAGGTCTATTGACCTCATATAGGTATGATCCAAGTGGTTTTAGGCTTTGAAGGCCTCCTGAGGGCAAGTTGAAGAATTTTGATGGCTCTTGGGTCTTGTTGACCAAATTTGACTATTAGGTCAAATTTGGACCCCTTTAGGTTAAAAATTGATTTTTTAGATGTTTAAGGGTATAAATATTTTTCATATTAAATATTATAATTAATTTTATGTTATCTAATGCATTTTTAGCCTTAGTCATGGTCTAATGGGTTTATTTGTCATTTTGAGTCTTTTAGTGGGCTTTTAAGGGTCATCAATGCAAGTGACATGGTTTACAAGGTGACCAAGTGTCATTTTATCCTTATAAGAGTCCAATAAATAATTTTAAATGTCATTAATATTATTTACATAAGAATCTTGTAGGTTGTTTAACTGAAATTTGAGAAACTGACTGAAAAAGGGAGCATTTGGAACTTGTATCTCCCATGGGGAAGTGTGCCACATGGTAAAATATAATGTAATGCCTCTTAAAATTAATAAAACTCATCTAAACATTATTTTATTTTAAATTTAAATTTTAAATCCAAAACCATTATACTCTTTTTTTTGCTTTCCTAGACATACAAAAGTGACATGCATGTTTATGCTTAGTATGGACAACTCAGGAGGTTTTAGGAAAAATTATTTTGGGAGGTGATATTAAAATTATAGACATTAATTTAAGTAATAATATCACAAGTATTTATCAATTTTTATTTATGAAACATCGTCATGAAGTTGACTATACTTTTTTGCTAGCTATTTAATGTACCCTATAAGTTTTGCTCCATTTTGCTTAAATCCATACGAACCTATTGGTGATGTTGACTCTATATAATTTTTGATACCTTATAATATGTTATATATTCTTATTTTCATGTTTTATAACGTTTTTATGAGTAATTTAGTCCATACTATAGGAAGGAGCCACCACATGTAGTCTCAATCAAAGTTCTTGTTTTCAGAGTGTTATTTTCCTATAGAGGCCTCATGTAGTTGGTAAATGATGTTACACATGGATTATGGTCATATTACTACCTCATTTCATGTTTTGGTTTCACCATATCATCTTTTGGGCAGCTTGCAGCCTTTCCCTCTCTCATTTCAACTCCATGCTTAACTTCACTTACAGTCCCATATATGAGATTTTCCATCTTGTTCATGGAGTTTTAATCATGGTGTATCAGTTTTAAAAAATATAATAATATTGGGATAGTTAATTTTATTTTAAATAAGAGATAACTATGGTCACAAGCTCATTCAACATGCCAACCAGTAATTTTAGAGACCACTGTCTGCTTTATTCCAGATATGTGCAAGTGGTTTTCACATTGGAGAAGATGTTTTAGAAATTATTTCAAGGTTTCCTTAGTGTAAATAATATAATTTAAGGTTTAAATTTATTTTATCTACCCATGAGGCCTTTTGTCTATCTTTGTTTCTCTATTATAGACATTCATTGTCCGCATTCAACCCATACACACATATAGGCACCTCATGATGATGTCATAAAAGCCATAGTATTGGTTTCAATAATTTTTAAATGTGAAGGTTAATTTGAGTGTATTAAGGGATGATTTGTACCATTTAAATCAAATGAAAATGCATAATTCTCATTCTATGGAAATTAGATAAGCTTTACTACCTGTGTGTATGAATGCTCATCTACAAGAGTATTGGTAGAGATTTGAGGATTCTTGTGTGGAGGATTGAAACATGGAAGATCAATACTTTTAGATTTTAATATTTAAATGGACCATTTTATAATTTTTTAAAGAATAATGTGGAAAAAGAAGAGATGGGCTAATTTAAAATAAGCAAAGACTAAGTTTAGGGAAACTTTCCCTAAAATGTGAAAACAAAGCTCCAGGGGGTTTTTGTGGACCTCCTAAAACATGTTTCAAAAGTGTTATAATATATATATATATATATATATATATATATTGGTAATACATGTATCCCTTATCATTAACAAGACCTCTTCCAAATATGAGATTCAAAAAGTGAGGAGAGAATGCAATTTTAGAGCCTTAAAGTGGCCTCAAAAAGCACTGAAAGTCTACATTCTTGTCTACAGGTTTAGAAGTTTGAAAGATATTTGTATACCATAAGAAAATAAAGCATTACCTCATGGATAAAGTAGTATCATGGATTAAGTGGTGAAAAATTTGGCATGGATACCATCAATATAGGGTTGATGCATGATTTTTAAGCTCCATGAGTGCCTATAGGTGTCCCTTATACAGGAAAATACACACCTACAATAGGGTATAGGATAGTGACCCAAAAATTGATACCCAAATAGTGATTTAAGACTTTAAAAGGTGAATTATAGATATTAAATGTACCTTATGACCATAAAACTCTAAATTAAGGTCCTCATGTATCATAACCAAGTTTAAATGAATAAATGTCCACCTCCAGGCAAGGTCTAAGGGTAGGTTTCTAAGTCATGGAAAGAAAACCTAGTTTATGAATCCAAAGAGAATATAGGGTGAGTAAAATGTATAATATGTTATAAAACAATTATCATGGTTCAATGGATATTCTCTCTATATCATGACCAAGTCCAAAGAAGCTCACAGTACCTACAATAGTCAAAATAAGGATTTCTCAGTCATCTAAGGAAAAACTCAGTTTGGTGGGTTCAAAATAAATTTAAAGTATAATGAGAGTATAAAATAATGAATTAAACATATGTAAACCTATTACATATCCATAATTATCCTCATAATATTTTATCAAAGAAAAATAAGCCTATATAGACCTTTTGAAACCCTGTATGCACCTACAGTAGGGTACAATCTTAATGAAGGTAAGGTTGGAGATGAACTTGTATAGGAAGAATAAGAGGGTTAAAATAAATTAAAAATGTCTCATGATTGATAAAAATATGTTTTTATCAATCTTAAATACTTTTCCAAGTTAATCATCCACTCTTCCTTATAACCAAAGTCATCAGTCCATACAGTTGTTCCAAGAAACATCTTTACTCAATAGATGAATATGAGGAATCTAAAGAAGAGAAATGTTTTAGATGAATTAAAATATTAATAAGAATTAATTTAGGATTAATAACATGTTTAATGATCCTAGGATAATTGGTTTAGCATGGAACAATCACTCTTAGGTGGATTTGAGGAAAATGCAAGAAAATGAGCTTTTTATAGGACTTTTTGGGCATTTTGAGCTGGTTAGGCACCTAAATCAAGGAATCCAAATAAAAAATTTGGTAAAAATTCCAATTATGAATTTTTAAAACTCCAAAAATATTTTTTTTCCATGGAGAAAAGGGATATACCTCATTGTTTTGTCTTAGAGGTTAGCCAGTTAAGGAAAAATAGGTCTTAGCAAAATAAGCTAGTGAGGATAAAAAGGGATAAATAAATTGATGGAAGGTTATTAAAACCTATATAATAATGTTTTTAGGTTTATTAAATTAATTTTTTTTCTAAATATCACTAGATAGAGCTCATAACTATCAATATTACCAAAATGCCCCCCTGCACACAGTCTAACTAGGCAAACTTCACTAGGCCTAGTTGGTGAATGAGAGAAAAAGAAGAAGAGGAGTGCTTGGGAAGTTGTGTTGTGATATTATAATATTTAATGAGGTGTTAAAATTCATAATAAACCAACCCAACCATTGAAAATCAGTCCAAGTAGCCAAAGCTAGTTGGGTGTTGGTTAGGCCTATTAGGCCTTCAAGGGGCCTAGAGCCAATTAGGGGTCCATATTCATTTCCAACTCTTGGTGGGATATATAGTTGATTTTTAAATGTTAGGGTAGATTTAATTAGACATTTTTAAACTTTTATTATGTATATAAACCTACAAGAAAGCTAATTTTAGCTCAGAGAGAGAGAGAGAGAGAGAGAGAGAGAGTTCAAACATGCAAGAAAGGTAGAAACAAGCTCGATGGAGTGTCTTCAAGTGCTCATATATTTTATAAGACTATGTATTTATACCAAATGAGTTTGTATAGGTTATTATGGTACCATAAAACCATGTTTGTTTCATTTTTTGGTAGTTAAAATGTCAGAGATTTATGAACAAAGATTAAGACTAAAAACTACCTAAAACCCTATTAAACCCTCAATCAAGACCTGATGGAGAAAATAGGATTGGGAAGATATCTATATGAAATATTTTTACCATGAAAGATACATTAAATTTTATAGGACTCACTTAGGATCCCTCCAATACTTTTGAGCTATACAAAATTATATGAACAAGGTAAAAAATAGGGTAATTTTGACCATTTTATGTGTTTTTTAGGTTCTAGAAGAGGTCTAAAGATGAAATCAATTTTTAGAGAAATATATGGACTTTTAATATCTCCCCATGGTCATTTTATTATAATAAAAAACTCATAAGTGTCTAAACTAGAGATCTCATCTCAACCATTCTGAACTGGCATAGTGAACATAAGGGTGAGAAGTGTGAAAACCTCAAATAGATGTCCTTTTAAGGTACACTTGAGTAGTATAAGGACATGGAGGGTCTTTAAAAGTGTCATAAAATCCCTCCCATGTAATTTAATGTAAAATTTATGCTAATTTTGAGGCCAAATGTGAGGGGTGATAGAAAAGAGGGGTTTTCAGACTACAGGTAGGGATGGCTTCCTTCTAGAAGTTTCTAGATGAGTAGGAATACAACTAATGCATGGAGAGGAATATATAAAATCCTTCCATATAATACCAATCATATTTCCTATCCATATTTATTTTTAGGATGTTTAAATAGGTTCAAATCATGAAGGTAGTTATTTGAGCCAAGACAAGGAGTTTTATGCCACTTTTCATAAGTTTCATGACTTGTATAGACATTTGGACCTGTTAACAGTGCATGATTAATTTATATATCTTTATCATGTAAATTTAACCTCTTTTATTAGTTTTATATGTGTCCAAGTGTCCTTTGTACTTCCCTTTTCTTGCTCCTCTCCCAAATACTCTAAATATTGACTCTTTTGGTTCTTTTTGGTAGCCTCCATTCATTGATGGTGAAACCCTAGCCAATTTTGTACCTGAATGTCTATCAAATAAATAAAAAAGTGAATTTTTCTACTTACATGTTGTATAATTTAGTGTTGTTACAATATTTTTGGTCTTGTCTAGTAGAAGATGATCTTTTATAGAATGTCATCCTTGATTATTTCACCAAATGTGCAAAAGAGTAATTGTTGCAAGTCTTTTTTAGTGTTCTATTTAAGTGTATGTGTGTTTTAGAAGTTTTTCATGACTATATTCAAAAAAATAATAATTCATTACCCTCTTAAACATCAAAATACCTCTCGAACCTAGCATATGAAACATTGATGTGACAATCTGACTTGAGTTGTGAGTTTTGTGTGAAAGAAGCTTTGTTTATATCTAAATAGTATAAGTTCAATCAACAGGAGGAAATTTAATATTGGTGCATCACCTTTAGTTTTCTTATTTTATCTTCTTAACCCTTTTCATGAAAATTTTATAGGTAAAAGAGTGTTTTAAAGAGTGCATTAAAGGAACTAGCCCTTTTAGAGATTCATCTCACCAAATCGTTACCCATAAAAATAGATATATTTCCATTATGAAACTTGGATGAGGAGATCTAGGCATCTCATAAATGGGTGAAAATATAAGTGAAAATAATGTTTGGTATGCCTAATGGGACTCTTAGTCCCATAAGATTGTCCAAGATTGGTACTAGTCTTGGCATAGTTGCTACTATAAGAACATATACATTCAGTACCAAATAACTCTAATATGTTTTTAGCTCTTTTTTTACTGATCAGTCCTTAATTTCCATCCCAAAGGTGACTACTAGATATACTACTAAAGGTATGCCCTTTGAGTTTGTGCAATTGCCTTTATATTCTATTAAAAGGTTTAGATTTGTGAATACTCATCTTTATTCAAGAGAGTTAGTGTTTAAGAAGTCCAAGTTATTACTAAGTTAAATTTATAATACCCATATTCTACATTAAAATATGGCTAAAAACCAACCTTGTGTATCCTTTACTAGATCATCTCCTTTGAATCTTTCCCAATATGACCAAATTCCTAGAGTAGCCCTTAAGAGTGTTCCATCTTTAGTGCAGAAGGTCCTATTACTCCCATTGAACATATTAGAAACATATTTTTTTTTTGAAACATTCATAAAATCACCCAAGAGAATGTGTCTATTATGTTATTGGCATTGTCTTTCAAAGGGAAAGCTTTATATTGTTATGGGACTCTACCTGAAAATTTCATTACTTTAGGGGATGAACTAGGAGATATATTGACTAAGAGGTTTGGATAGAAGAGTGATTATCTATCAGTAGTGGAGTAATTGACCACTATCAAGAGGGATTATTAATAATTTATGAAATATTTTAACACTAGATTTCAGAATACATGGGATATGATCCCAGCCCTAGTGAGACTTATTCTAGATTATGCCTTCTTGTACTATCTAAAAGCATTGAATAGTGATGTATCCATGATGATCCAATACATGGGTGTGAATACACTACTTTTTACCTATGAGATATCCATTAATGTTAATAATTATCTTTTTTAATCAAGTAAGATTGTTCCTAGACCACCAATGCCATTGTTCCCTAATTTTCAGCCTCTTAGTCAAGTTGCATTACCTACCTTGGCTCCTTTACCTAGTCAAGAAAAGTCTTTGCTTGCCCCTAAAAATGAGATTCATAAATTTGAGATCTTGCTTCAAAGTGTTACTAATGAATTTGTGGCCCTTAAAAGGCAACAATCTCAAATTTACAATCCTTACCAATCCTACAATCAATTTGGGTAAGCAAATAGGCCTCCTTTTCAAGGTAATGCTCAAGGACAAGGTCAAATCACTCAAGCTAGACCATACCAAAGTTATAATACTAATTCCCCATCATATTATAAATATCTTCTTCCAAATAAAAACAAATTTGTTCAATAAAAAACATGCTATCCTTCCTATGACCAAAATCAAGGTCAAGTTGCATATGCCAATGAAGTGCCTAATCAAGCCATGACAATGAAAGGTAGGCAAATACCTCAAGTTTCAAATTTTGAGGTACCAATTCAAAATGGAATAAAAATTGGAATGGAAAATGGACAAACATAATCTGATTATACTCTTAAAAATCATTTGAAGGGAGAGTTTTGTGCAATCAGTCATTTGAGAAATTCAATCAATGTGAATGCTTGTGTATCCTCTAACACTAGGTCTATGAAGATGGATGTTGAAGAGACACAATGGGATAATCAATTACCTTTTTTTATTCCTACATCATTTAAAATGGTGGGTGTGTCTAACTCAACTCCTTAGGTGTAGGAGAATCAAAAATTTCAAGGTTCAAAACTAGATCCTACACATCCATCTCCACAAGCTACATCATAAGGTACTGGTACTTACAAATAACCTTTCAAGGTGATAAATCCTTATATAAATTTTGTTGATAATATTAAGAAGTTAAATATGAATATTTAATTGTGGGATTAATTAAAAATAACAAGATAAAAATATATACTTCAAAATGAATTGCAAGGATTAGGTAAGCAAGTTGGATTAGCTAGGAGTGAGAATATCATTTTGGTGAATGGAACTCAACCCATTAATGTAAAAGTGAATAAAAATAATAATAATTCTCCTTTTAATATATATTTTATCATTGGTTATTTCATAGTTCATAATTGTATCATAGATAATGGGGCTAGTACTTCAGTTATGCCCAAGTAAATAGTGGATAAATTAGGCCTCAAGTATGAACCAATGGTTAAAGGAGTTATACAATTGGAGGGTTCAAAATCAAAGACCTTGGGAGTATTCAAGGACTTGAATTTTATTTTACATGATTTTCCTACTTTTTCCATCCCTCATTATGTGGTTATGGTAGATTGACCTCCATACTTTACTCTTTGTTTGTCAAGAGAGTTATAGCCAAGATAGGTGGATACTTGGTAGCCAATTGGTCCTATATGGTTTTTAGGACAAAGAATGGTAACAAGGTGAAGATTGAATCAGAGCCTATACATAAAAATAATTTATATCATTACATGTATATAGTGACAAATGTCAATTATGCCATTATTGATGAGGAAGAGTTTCATATGGACCGATCTCTAACTTCTTCTCTTCAAGGAGTTTCTGATTTGTATCTAGATGAATGGGGAGTTGAGAATTATGATCATGATAATTAAAAATTCATAGATGAGGATGGTCTTGGATTATATTTAATTCATGAGGATGACTCTTTCATTCAAAACTTGATGAATCCAAGTGAAAAAATGGATGGTTTATGGCAGCTATTCTTTGATGGATCTAGAAGCAAAGTTGGGGTAGGTGGTGGAGCAATGCTGGTTTCTCCATCCAAGAAAAGGTACTATTACACTTTTATATTTAACTTATATTTTAATTTTAATGTGTAAAAATATTATTTTCTCATTCATGGCCTTGAGTGGGCTAGGAAAAGAGGTGTGAAAGAGTTGTAAGTGTATGGTGATAGTGAGTTAGTTTTGAATCAAGAGGCTAAAATTTGAATAAGATCTCTTTTATTATGTCCTATAATCATATAATGTGGGATAATGTGGAGGTTTTACAGGCCTTCAACATCCAATCTATCCCAAGAGAGGAAACTAAGTATGTTGATAGGTTGGTAGTAATTGGAGCTTAATTTGATGTTCTAAAGAGGATAGGGGAAGATAAGAACCAAACACATCTCAAGGTGATTGTAAGGCCCTCCATACCTAAAAATGTCACTAATTGGAAAGTGTTTGATATTTACCAAAAGATAGATTTTTTTATAGAAGAGAAGGCTAAGTTTTCTTCCAAGAATCAGTCCAAACTACAACAACAATATGTAGGGCAGATTATACAATTGAAAACAAACAAGCTCCCTAAAGGCTTAGTCACACTTAAGAGCATCTTCAATGATGATGATCAGTTGAATAAAGAGAAGGTAAGAATGTATACTAAGAAATAAAACTATGAGATAGTACAAATATTCAAGGATAAGTTGTTTGATCTTGGGAAGGTATATACAAGTGAAGAAAAACATGATTTCATTGAGTTATGCAAGGAATTTTCTGATGTCTTTACATGGGAATATAATGATTTAAAGGGATTTGATCCAAACTTATATTAAAATATAATAGATATATATATGAGAATTTTAATCCTATAAAATAAATACAAAGGCCAATAAATCCTAAGATTGAACCTCTCATGAGAAAGGAGCTTACAAAGTTGATTAACTCCAAGATCATTTTTCCTCTTAAACATTCATCTTGGTTGGCAAACTTAGTCTCGATAAGGAAAAATAATGGGAAAATTAGGTTATGTGTTTATTTTAGGGACTTTAATATAGTTTCCTTGAAGGAACATTATCCTCTTCCTTCCATGGAGTATATTTTACAAGTTGTGGCAGGTAGTGAAAGGTTCTCACTTCTTAATGGATATTCATGATATAATCAGATTTTGGTAAAGGAATGTGACCAATATAAGAAATTTTTTACTAATAATTAGGGTACATATACTTATAGGAAAATTAATTTAGGCTTGTCTAATTCTGGAGATACATTTCAACATGAAATGGATATGGCTTTTCAAGGTCTAATAAATTACATTGTGTTAGTGTATCTTGATGACATCACATTTTTTTCTAAGGATGCAAAGGATCACTTGAATCACCTTAATCATATTTTTGAGAGATTTAGAGAGTTTATAATATCTCTCAAACCAAATAATTTTTTGCTTTTTATTTATGAAGGAAAATTTTTAGGACACATTGTCTCAAAGAAAGGCCTATCTATAGATCCTAAAAGGGTGAGTGCAATCTTGGCATTGGCTTTGCCCAAACATAAGAAAGGTTTGAAAAGTTTATTTGGAAAAAATAAATTTCATAAGGAGGTTAATTCCTGATTTTAATAATTTAGTCAAGCCTCTAACCTCTATGCTAAGGAAATATGAAGTGTTCACTTGGACATGAAGAAGGAAGGAGAGTTTTGAAGATATTAAACAAGATATTACCCGAGCTACAACTCTTGCAAGTCCTAATTTATCAAAGGATTTCAACTTATATACCTTTGGAAATTATGATTTAATTTATACCATGATTACTCAATCAAATGAAGAAAACTTGGAGCAGCCTATTGCCTTATTTAGTCAAAGATTGGAGGGGTATGAGGTAAGATACACCTATGTAGAGAAACAAGTACTTTTAGTTGTTATAAGTATAAATAAGTTTATGCATATGTTGTATAATAGCAAGATTCATATATTGGTACATAATCCTAGTGTCAAGGACTTCCTTTTGAGCAGAGATTTGAATGAAAAAAGGGTTGGCTAGATCACAAAAGTGATGGAGTATGATGTAGAAATCAAGACTAGTGAAAGGAAAGGGGTTATATGAGCACCTTGATTCAAAATTGAAAGAGAAAAAAGAAGTTTTTTTATACCTATATGATGACCCTATGATATTTTCATCTTCATCAATGAGGAGTTGGACACAATAAATGATCCATTGTATTCAACCTGGTGAGTGTCCACAAGGCCTAGATAGAGCTAAAAGAAGGTAATTCAAATTACAATCTATTCCTTATGTACTTGTTGATGGAGTGTTGTCTAGGAAGGACTTATAAAGTGTGATTTTGAGATGTGTTGAATCAGATTAGGTTGATAAAATATTTCTTGAGTTTCATGATGGACCAGCTAGTGGTCACTTTGCTCCAAGAGCCACAACTACTAAGATTATGAGAGCTGGATATTTTTGGCCTAGTTTGTTCAATGACACCTGGGATTGGGTAAGGAAATGTAAAAAATGTGATCTAATTGATGGTAAACAAAATATTCTAGCCTTGCCTCTTCATCCAATACAAGTATACCAACCTTTTATGCAAGGGGGTCTAGATTTAATAGGCGTTATTAACCCACCTTCTAGTGTTGGTCACAAGTGGGTATTGACTGCTAAAAATTACTTTATGAGATGGGTGGATGATGTAGCTATCAAGGAAGAAAATAAAATTTTAGTCTCATATTTCTATGAAGGCATAGTGACAAGGTTTGGGGCTCCTTCATCAATAATTTTAGACAATTCATTGAATTTCCTTGGAATGAAGACAAGTGAGTGCGATTTGAAACATGGTATATATCTTATTACTTACTCCAACTATTATCTATAAGAGAATGGACTAATTGAGTCCACCAATAAGAACTTAATAATAATTATCAAGAGAACAATGGAGGAGGATCAAAGAACTTAGCATTCTAAGTTGAAGACAACTTTTTGGGCTAATAGAATCACCCCCAAGAGAGCAATTAGAAACTCAAAATATGCACTTGTTTATGAGAGAGAATATAGATTTCCTATTCCACTTGAGCTACTAGCCTTGGATCTCACTTCTCAGCAAGAGTTGATGGAAAATGAAAGCATGGAAGTCAGGTTGTGTGAGTTGATGGAGCTTGAAGAGACAAGAGATCAATCTATGTAAACTATGAGGGCTCATCAAGATCAAACAAAGAGATAATTTGACAATAAATCCATGCCAAGAATATTATAAGAGGGATACATTGTTATAAAGTGGGATGAAGATAGGGCTAAGCCTAGAAAACACACAAATTTTGATGCTTTGTGGAGTGGCCCTTATTTTATCACTTAATACAAGCAACATAATGCTTTTCAACTCTCAAAGTTGGATGGAGAGTAGTTTCATATCCCATTCAATGGGATGTATATCAAACATTAATACTAAGGTTATCCTCTCTCCTTGTACATAGTTTTTGGTTTCCTTGTTTTCCCTAAGTGCTTATGCACATGTGTGAGTCTTATTGGTGTCTTGTTTTATCTTGTGTGTGCTTGGTGTGTTGTGGTTATTTTATGTGTGTTTTAGTAAATTCCTTGCTATTTGTCCTTAATAACTCATTGATTGCATTGGACCATGATAGGATAAGGCTACTGGTTTTTAGTATAGCAGACATACTACCCTTATGAGTCACCATTTTGTTGACCAAACTTGATTTTTAGGTCAAATTTAGACTGATATAGGTAACATACTTAGTTTTTTAGATGTTTAAGGGTTTAAATATTTTTAATACTCTATATTATAGTTAATTTGATGTAATATAATGCATTTTTAGCCTTAGTCATGGTCTAATGGGTTTATTTGTCATTTTGATTCTTTTAGTAGGATTTTAAGGGTCATTAATGCAAGTGGCATGATTCTCAAAGTGCCTAGCTATCATTTTTATCCTTTTAATCATCTAAGAAGTTATTTTACATGTTATTTATGTCATTTAAATCAAAATATTGTAGTTTTTATAACTAAAATTCAACAAACCAAATAAAAAGGGGAGCATTTGGCACTTGTACGACCCATGGGGAAGTGTACCATGTGGGAAATGATCATGGAAGTCCTATTAACCTTCCTAAAAATCATCTCAATGTTTTTGTCTCTGTAAGTTCCATTTTAAATCCAAACACATTCTACTCTTTTCTTGTTTTTTTAGACATACAAAAATGACATACAGGTTTGTGCTTAGTATAGACATCTCAAGAGGTTTCAAGACAAATTATTTTGGGAGGTGATATTACAGTCATATATATTCATTTCCATATAAATATTTAAAGGATTTATTAATTTTCCTTCATGAACCATCCTCATGAAGTTGAATATACCTTTTTTCTAGTTGTTTTAAGTACACTATAGGTTTTGATCTATTTTGGTAAAATCCATATAAACCAGTTAGTGATGTTGACTTAAGAGGATTTTAGATACCTTATCAAATGGTTTCCATTTTTATTTTCATTTTTCATAATGTTTTGATGAGAAAATTATTCCATGTTTTAGGAAGGTGAACCATGTATAGTCTTAGTCAAAGTTCTTATTTGTAGAGTGTTGTTTTCCTGTAGAGGTCTCATGTAGTTTTAAAATTATGTTAAATATTTTTAAGGGTAATATTACCACTAAATTTCATGTTTTGGTTTCACCATATCATCTTTTGGGTAGCTTGCAACCTTGCCATCTCTCATAGTTAGCTCCATGCTTAACTTCACTTATAATCACAAGTATGAGCTTGTTCATCTTGTTCATCGAGTTGTAATCATGGTGTATCAATTTTATTAACCATTATAATCTTTGTACATTTAAATTTATTATAAATAAGAGACAATTGTGATCACAAGCTCATTCACCATGCCAATCAGTCATCTAAAGACCCTTGCTTGCTTTATTCTAGATTTATGCAAGTGGCTTCCACGTTGGAGAAGATGTGTTGGGAATTGTTTCAAGGTTTTCTTGGTTTAAATAATATAATTTAAGGTTAAAATTAAGTTTATATTCTTATGAGGCCTTTTGTCCATCCTTGTTGCTCCATTTTAGACACTCATTGTCCACATTTAGCCCATACACATATGCAAGCACCTCATGATGACATCATCAAAGCCTTACTATTGGTTTAAATCCTTTTTAAATGTGAAGGTTAATTTTAGGGTATTGAGGGAGACCTTGGACCATTGAAATCAAATGACAATGCATAATTCTTATTCCATGAAAATTAGAGAAGCTTTACTACCTATGTGTAAGAATGCTCATCTATATGTGTATCAACACCGCTTTGAGGATTCTTGTCTGGAGGATTGAAACATGGAAGAGGACTCATTTTGTATTTTAATATGTAACTATACCATTTTATAATTTTTTGAATAATAATGGGTCAAAATAATAGATGGGCTACTTTGAATGAAGCAAAGACTGAATTTAGGGAAACTTTCCCTAAAATGTGAAAATATAACTCCAGGGGTTTTTTGTCGACCTCCTAAAACATTATTATAAAGTGTTACAAAAAATATATAATGGTAAAAAATGTATACCATATCATATAAAATAACTCTTCCAAATATATGAGTTAGAAAGTGAGGAGAGGATGGAATTTTAGAGCCTTAAAGTGGCCTTAAAAAGCACTGAAAGTTTGCATTCTTGTCTATAGGTTTAGAAGTTTAAAAGATATTTGTATCCCAAAATAAAATAAAGAATTACATAATGGATAAATTAGTCTCATGGATTTATTGGTGAACAAAATGGCATGGATACTATTATTATAGGGTTGATGCATGATTATCAAGATTCATGAGTGCTTATAGATGTCTCTTGTATGAGAAAATACACACCTATAGTAGGGTATAGGATAGTGACCCCAAAATTGATACTCAAATGGTTATTTAGGAATTTAAAATGTGAATTATATATAATAAATGTACCTTTTGACCATAAAAATCCAAATTAAGGTCCTCATGTATCTTAACTAAGTTCAAATGAATAAATGTGCACATATAGGTAGAGTCTAAGGGCACATTTCTTAGTCATGGAAAGAAAACAATGTTTGTGAATCCAAAGAGAATATAGGGTGAGTAAAATTTATAATATGTTATCAAAAAATTCTCGTGGTTTAATGGATAGTCTCTCCATATCATGATTAAGTCTAAATAATCTCACACACACCTACACCAGTCAAAAGTAGGGTTTCTTAGTCATCTAAGGAAAAAATTAGTTTGGTGGGTTCAACCTATAGGTAAAGGATAATGAGAGGATAAAATGATGAATTAAACCTATAGACACATATTAAATATCCATGATGAGACTCATAAAATTTTAGTAAAGCAAAGGAAGCCTATATAGACCTTTTAAAACCATGTATGCACCTATAACAAGGTACAGTCTTGATGAAGGTAAGGTTGGAGATGAAATTGTATAGGGAGAAGAAGAGAGTTAAAATAAATTAAAAATGTCTCATGATATTTAATTTTTTTTTTATCAATCCTAAATACTTTTACAATTTAATCATCCACTCTTCCTTCTAACCAAAGTCATCTGTCTGTAAAGTTGTTCTAAGAAACCTCTGTGCTCAATAGATGAATATGAGGAATCTAAAGAAGAGAAATGTTTTGGGTGAATTAAAATATTCATAAACATTAATTGAGGATTAATAACATGTTTAAGGATCATAGGATACTTTTTTTGATCATGGGAGGGTCACTCTTAGGTGGATTTGAGGAATCCAAATAAAATATTTTGTAAAAATTCTCATTATGACCTTTTAAAAATTAAAAAATATTAATTTTTCATTTGGAAATAGGTATATACCTCACTATTTTATCTCAGAGGTCAGCCAATCAAGGAAAATCAAGTTTTAGCAAATCAAGCTAGTGAGGCCAAAAAGAGATAAAAAACTTGATGGAAGGTTTAAAAAACCTATATAATAATGTTTTTAGGTGTATAAAAAGTAAATAGGTGATGAGTAACACTATAATGGGCTCATAACTCTCAAGATGACCAAAATACCGTTGCATATAATCCAACTAGGCAAGCTTTCACTAGGCCTAGTTTGTGAATGAGAGAAAAGGAAGAAGAGGAGTGATTGGGATGTTTTTTGGTGATATTATAAATCTTTAATGAGGTGTTAAAATTAAAAATACACAAAACCAACCATTGAAAATCTATCCAAGTAACCAAATCTAGTTGGGTGCAAGTTAGGCCTATTAGGCCTTTAAGGGACCTACAACCAGTTGGGGGTCCATCTTCATTTATAAATCTTGGTGTGATATCTAGTTGATTTGGGGAATGTTAGGGGATATTTAATTAGACATGTTTTAACTTTTATTATGCATAGGAACCTAAAATAAAGATACTTCTAGCTCAGGGAGAGAGAGAGAGTTTAAACATGTAGGGTAGGTAAAAATAAGCTCAATGGAGTGTCTTGAAGTGTTCATATCTTTTTTGAGACTATGAATGGATACAAAATGAGTTTTTAGAGGTTAGGTCCCTTTAAAACATTTTTGTTGCATTTTTTGGAAGTTCTAATGTCAAAGCTTTATGAATAAAGCTTAAGACTAAAAATTGCCTAAAACCCTATTAAACCCTCATTCAAGAACTTTTGGATAAAAAAGCTTGGGGAGATATATAGATGACATATTTTTACCATGAAAGATATTGGACCTTGTTGAGTACTCAATCAATCTCCCTCCCATACTTTTGATCCATACAGAATTGTATAGATAAAGTGCAAAATAGGGTATTTTTGACCATTTTATGTGTTTTGTAGGTTCTTGAATAGGTCTAAAGATGAAATAAAGTTTGAAAGTAATATATATAATTTTAATAACTCTATATGGTAATTTTATTCCATTAAAAAACTCCTAAGTGTCTAAATTAGAGCTCTCATCTCAACCAGTCAAAACTAGCATAGTGAACATAAGGGTGAGAAGTGTGAAAACCTCAAATGGATATCATTTTAAGGTACACCTGAGTAGTATAAGGCCATGGAGGGTATTCAAAAATTTCATACACTCCATACCATGTATTTTCATGTAAAAATAATGCTGATTTTGAGTACAAGTGTAAGGGGTGATAGAAAAGAGGAGTTTTTTATACTATAGGCAGTGATGGCTTCTTTCTAGGAGTTTTCAGATGAGTAAGACTACAAGTAATGCATGTAAAGGCAAGTATAAACGTCTTCCCTCTCATCCAAATCATCAGACTTATCCCTAGTTAGTTTTGGGATGTTTCAAATAAGTTTAAATCATGAAGGTAGTTTTCTGAGCCAAGACAAGGAATTTTATGCCACTTTTCATAAGTTTCATGACTTGTATGGACATTTGGACCTCTTGGCATTACATGGTTCATTTAACATCTCTTTATCATGAAAATGTAACCTATTTTATCATTTTTATAGTTATCTAAGTGACATTTGGACTTCCCTTGTCTCATCCCTCTCCCAAATGCTATAAATATTAACTCTTTTGGCTCTTTTTAGTAGCCTCCATTGGTTGATGGTGAAACCCTACCCAATTTTGTACTAAAAGGTCTCTTGAAGTAATAAAAAAAGTGAATTTACATACTTACATGTTGTATAATTGAGTGTTTTTGTAATCTTGTTGGTCTTTTCTAGTAGAAGATGATATTTTCTAGCATATTATCCTTGATTATTCACCAAATGTGTAGAAGAATAATTGTTACATGTCTTTTTTAGTGTTCTATTTTAAGTGCATGTGTGTTTGAGAAGTGTTTCATGACTGTATTCCCCAAAGGAATCATTCATTACCCTCTTAAGCATCAAAATACCTCTTGAACCTAGCATATGAAACATTGATGTGATAATCTATCTTGAGTTGCGAGTTTTGTGTGAAAGAAGCTTTGTTTAGCTCTAAATAGTATAAATTCAGTCGATAGGATGAAATTCAATATTAGTGCATCACCTTTAGTTTTATTATTTTTTCTTCTTAACCTTTTTAATGCAAATTTTATAGGTAAGAGAGTGTTTTAAAAAGTGCATCAAAGGAACAAGCCCTTTTATGTATTCATCTCACCAAATTATTACCCACAACAAGAGAGATGTTTCCATTATGCCACTTGGATGAGGAGAGATAGTCATATCCTCAAGGGGTGCAAATCCAAGTGAAAATAGGTATGATTGTCTCTACTTAAGGGCTAGTAGGACAAATACCACGTTCATGGTTCTATTAGTTCCCCAAGGAGTCAATCCTCAAGAATTGGTCAAATGGTGTGTATTGGTGACCTCAAGGTGTGAGAGAATTTTTAAGAGTTGAAATTAAATGGAATAAGGTAAGTTGACAACATTTCTCTTTGATGCCATAATGTTTTGGCCTATTTGGGTTAATGATCTTCCCAAGGTATTTGAGGTATTGGGATACTTAATCTATTGAAATGGCTAAATGGATGCTCAAAAAGTACTTTAAAGTCATTTGAAAGTGTATGGTTTGCTCTATGGTTGAGCATTTGAGCAAATGGAGGGTTAATTACCAGGTCAATTTTTGAAGGAGATATGGTGCAAAGGAAGATTTGGATGGTGAAAATTGGCATGCATGATGGGGAATATCATTTTGCATCAAGTATGTAATGTCAATTCATGAAGGTCTTTATACAAAAATTTATGCACTTTTCAAGGTTTAGGTAGGGCTATTAGGCCTCTAAACAAGGCTAAATGATTCAAATGGACTTTTTGTTCATTTTATCAAAAATACCAAGGTATTATTATTATTATTATTATTATTATTATTATTATTATTATTATTATTATTATTATCATCATATGATTTTTTTAGTATATTTTGAGCATCTTTCATGTTTGAATAATGTCTTGAACATCTATTGGTGATCATGGAGTTGGCTTGTGAGAGAAAATTTGAAGGTAACTATGAAGTTTCATCATGGTTGGAGATTGTCTGAAGGTGCTCAAGGGATTACTAAGTTTAAGTGAATTATGGGGAGATCCTCTTAGTTTTATTAAGGTGTGATCACTCCCATTTTATTGATATTTTTCATTACTTCATATAGCAGTACATGGTCAAAGAAGAGTGTTGTCAATGAGCAGGTTTGAGGTAGTCATGGTATGCATAGTGATAAGTGGAGTTTCTATCATCTCTAAAATTTATTCTTGATTTTAGATTTGAAAATTTTTATAGGTCCTCAGGATTAATAGGTAATCCCACTTTATCATTATGTCAAATGGGGAGAAAGTGTTTGTAGAGGAAGGAGTATGTGCATAGCTTTGTGTTAGTGTTTACAAGTGTTGACATCAATGACAAAGGGAAATATTGTTAAGGTATTGTAAATTATGTCTCCAAGGTTTCCAAGAGTGTGCATAAGGTGTCAAATATGCTATTAGGTCAATGACAAAGTGTGCCTTAATGTTCATGTATGGACCTTATAGTGTTTGTTTGGTTAGGCAAGATGATGGATGTTGATGATGTGTTGACCATATTTAAGGGTTAATATGAGGTGTAAGGAGTGTTTGGTGTAATTTTTAAATTAAATTGAATCCATATGATTTGTCAGATAAAGGTATAATTTATCCTATTCATCTATGTAGAGTTTCTTGAGTAAGTAGATTTATAATGTAAGCATTCACACGTGTGAAGATGTCAGAAGAAAGTGGTCATATGGGTCTATTTAGTTTTGTGAATAGAACATATTTTTAAAATTTTATACCTTGAAATGATATATATAAATATTTATGATATCACAAATTTTATCTCCTAGATTGATTTCGTCATTTTCCATACTCAAATTTTCATTTTTTTAGTGACTGTTGGAATTCAAATATTTGAATTTACAAAGGAAAACCAGTCTGTAATGTTTTTCCTACAAATTTTGATGATAGATGAATTTGATGATGGTGTGAAAATAAAATTGGTAGATAAATTCAATTTAAATCTATAAAAATTTATTTTGAGGTTTGAATGATCATACAATTCCATTTATTGTGGTTTAAAGTTGACTGAGGGTTTGACTTTCTTTTACAAGTGACCTGAGAAGGGTGTTTGAGTTTTTATTGATGGCGTTTGGAAGTTTCATTGTGAATTATATATTGGAGAGTTTTGTATACTCTCTGAGTATAATAAGTATGTGTTTTTTAGGTTTGACCAATCCATCTTCAGTATGAACCATTGCTTTAAAGTTGTCTATTTGTTTGTTCATGATCTTTTCATATAGAAGGCAAATGATTGAAAGGTTTTCCATATGCAGGGGTGAGTAGTGATGAAATTATTCATTTTAGGGTGTCTCAAGTTGAATTTTTCATGGACCTATATTCTTTAAAGTTGTCATGTGTTTTTATTTTTTCTATGTGAAGTGTTAAAGGGTGAATAAGTATACATGGACCTAAAAGACCTACTTAGGCCTAATTAAAAGATGTTACTACTTAAGTGTGACCTATGGATGTTATTTTCAACTAATATTATTTAATTTTATCAAATTATGTGTGTAATATATGCCTTAGGTTCTAGGGAAAATCAATCGGATAACCAAGATGGGTTAGATGAAATATGGTATAAAGGCATGGCCTAATTGGCCTATTTTGACTAGTTTTGTGTGTGTGTGCGCGCACTCAAGAAAATTATATAGGTGTTTTTAAGAGTATAAAAAGGTATTTAATAAGTAATATGAATCTTTAATAATCATTTATTGTGCTGAAAATGAATTTTATGCATGGAGAGCTAGGTTGAATGACCAAGTTGTGAAGAGGGTGACCTAGTTGAGTGAATGAGAGTAAGTGGCTTGTATGAGGTAGATAGGCATGATTATAGGTGTTAGATAAATATAATTACATAATTATGTGTGTTTTATATCTTATAAGAGGTGGAGATAATTTTAGAGGTGATTGATTTCATGCTTGATCATCTAGGGGGTTATAGCCTCCTTGATAGTTGGTGTTAGCTAAAGGTCTAGTGGGTTCTTGACTAAATTGAGGGGTGGGTGTTCCTTGATCAGTTATTTATAGTCTAGATTGAAGGAATACCTTTATAGGATAGTATTCCAAATCTTTTTTTAATGGGTTTTATCCCCCATGAGGGTTTCCCACATAATTCATGTGTTATGTGCTTTGATATTACATAGTTTTTCTATTCATTGCAATAGATGTTTTATATGATTCATGAATGCTTATGTTGAGTGGTTAAGAGTTTGAATATTTGGAATTGAAATTTAATTGATTGCATCACTAATTCACCCCCCAGTGATTGTACCTCTAGCATTTCCCTCTATGGAGGTCTACGCTAATATTTCCCAAATGATAATGAACATTCCAAGGATAGCCACAATATTAACAACACAACATCGAACATGAATTTTAAAATACATATAAAATATATTAAAAAATATATCAAAGACTTAAGAATAAATATTCAAAAACTTGGTAATGAGATTAATAGTTAAACTAATTTGACCAAATACAATTTTGGATTGAAATATTTACAAAAGTGGTAATACATAGGACAAAGATTGGAGAAACATTCATAAGGAATTATTATCCCCATCCAATAATCTAATCTTAAAGGATGAAAAATTATTGGTTATATATATATATATATATATATATATATATATATATATATCAATAAAATAAAATCATTGAGACTTTCTTGATATAAATATATCCAATGGTCATTAAGATTACTTTAGTCAAGTCATGTCCACCAAAATAGAGTTACAAAATAATGCATGTATCAAATACATAAAAGGAAAAAATGATGAAACATTTAGTTAGGTTGTGATATAAAAAAACCATCAAATGAGTTATAATCAATCCAAAATCAATAATTAATATTTACAACATATCATCGTTGCAAGCATCATAAATTGATATACAATAGTCATGTATAGAAGATCTCATCATTTACAAATAAGATCAAGGACTATGGCCACCACTTGTAATAATTTTAATGGAATTTTTACTTGGAATGAATAATTTAATTTCATAATTTCAATTCATGATTCATGATACACTTTACAACCTATTTTTATGTTAAACTTGGATACATACTACAAATTTAATACCATCTATATTACATGTTAGTGGAAATCTTAATACATGTTATATATACAAGTATTATTTAAAATACCATAATCCATCACTACTTATAGTTGTACATAAGAAGGTAATAAGAAATAAAAATCAAATCATTATAAGACATAACATTCATCCAAATAGATCAACTCCAATAAAAAGGCACTTCTTGTAATTACCATTGAAACCTCAAGTGATACTAAGGAGGTTGATTGAATGTAATATTATCACACTTATACCTCCACAAATTCTTTATTTGAATTGGTCTATGCAAAATAATTATGATGGTAGAGCATATTGTGAGTATCATAATATTAAAGGGCACTCAACAAAGAGATGTTCCAAAATTAAGACACAAGATAAAATATCTCATTGATATAAATAGTATTCGACTTTAGACAACTTAAATATAACTAAGGTCACAAATTGATAAAAGCCTATAATTTAAAATGTATCTAGTTCATTAAGAATAAATAATGTATCCACGAGAAACTCAACCATATTATTAAAAATATATAACACATAAGACATTATCATATTACATTATTATCAAAATTTATAATATGATATGTGTAAAGAGACATCAAATAAATATGGCATGTATGATGGGTGATTACTAAAACTAGATACAAGACTTTCACATGAGTTATGTCAGTTATCATGGATAAATATCTTTGTACATAATGTCTCAAAATTATTGTTGGATCATTCTTAGTTATACTTATATCTTGTACATACATTATATTATAGACCATTATTATAGCCTAGGTTTTGTTTTTATTTTAATCTTACACCTTTCGTGCTCATTTTGATCCAAACAATCAAAACTTGGTCATCTATAGTAATCTAAATCACATGGTATCCCTTGTGTATATAGAAATAAAACATATTCTGAATCCCAATCACCTTTGGTAATCTAAGTCATAATTGATTGTCCATAGTGTTTTACTTAATGAAACTGACCTAGAGCATATCTCACAGTCATCCACAAAATGAGACAATAGAGCCTTCAATATCTATATATATATATTCAAAAAAATCACTGAATTAAAATATCCAGAGTAGGAACATCTTGGGATAAATATATTTATACTAAAAATTTCACACACATAGATGACTATAAAACATACATATTTTTGAAATGAGTATGTAAAATTATTACTCCACATTCTCCCTTAACCTCCCACATATCTTTGATCCATGATGACAATGAAAGAAAATGAATTGCATCCACTCCTTCGATATAGGCCATTCTATCATTTTTATTGAAAATTAATCATTTATAAATGTTTTAGATTATGAATACCCCTCCCATTATTCTATTTTAAAATAATTTATACTTGTATTTGCTTATTTCTATTTCAAATGCTCCAAAAATACAAAAAAAAATAGAAAATGAAAAAACATTTAAAAAATACAAAATTAAGCCCTGAGCATCACATAATGGCTATTTTAAATTTTAACATATCTTATGTATCACATCTTTGTTATATGAAATATTATTTACATACACACATGCATTTCATGATATCTAAGTGGTATGCAAGACATACATGTTATATATGGGCATACATATGTTGGTTTCCCCTCTACCCAATGGTAAGATTAGGGGGCTATTGTTCCATAAGTTTCATTATGAAATTAATACCATGTTGATCCACCTATATTACTTAGACATACATTAATATTCACTCATTTATTCCATAGTGACACATCATATGCCATTTCACTACAATGTGATAATCGATACATGTGAATAATGAAGACTAGTTAATTTTTCTATGTTACAATGATGTTGTTACTTGTTTACATGATAGATGACTTTGATTGTAATAATTATATGTGGCCTTTGGGATTTATTGATGCACCATCCATTTATGTCCCTTGTTTTTGAAAATTTTATATCATCCTTTATGTGGCCTTTAGTTTTGATTTTTATGACATTATATGTCCCATGTATGTGTCATATTTAGCATATGTGTGACCACTAACATTTGTGTTTGTTAATTTTGTTGAAATATATAGGTGCCATGATTTATATCATGCATTGTTAAAACATATACTTCTTTAATTACACTTATGCTATGTGTTTCATTAATACTTTTATATAGACATGATAGATGCATGCCTAAATTGATATATATATGATGACATATTTATCCACATGATCAAATGATATTACACGATGTTATATTTACATGACATGATAAAATTTGTTATTATTTCTATGTACTATCCCTAAATTGGGTCAAACCCTAAAATTTGAATTTCATCACAAAATATTAACCAAAGATAATATTTTTTTGATGTTTCCAGTAAACCCTAGGTGCCAAAAAATATCACAAAATGCTTAAATAAATTATACAAATCATAATTAAAAATTAATGAACGTTACAATGAATATTATGGCATCTAATAAAACATCAAATTTAGCCACAAAGACACCAATATGCATAATAGTTATATTAAACTTAAATACATGATTTTGTCAATTTTCTCTCCATAAAAGGGCTAGAAAATAAGATTAAAAATAGTGATAATTACTAAAATAATTATAAACAATTTAAAAATAGGTTATAGGCCTGAAATGGCCTATCAAAACCTCAATTTCATCTTCCCAAACTAGTTGCCTTAGTTGGAAAAATATCATTTCTAGCAACAAATCCAACATGACCCTAGATATGGGAATTCAAACCCTATAAACTCCATACAACCCTTTCACAAGGGATATTCAAGCTAAAAATGGCAAAACCTTCCCTAGATGAGATCCCAACCAAGACATTGACCACTCCAATCAAGTTACCACACCCTAAAAGGTTATTTTCTGAATATGATGATCAATTAAAACCTCTAAAATTAAGTTCACCACTATTATAATTAGAGGGTTTCATCCCTAATCCTTTATAACCTTGAAGGTTTTCATCTCCAAATCCTTGAGTTAAGATTTTCATGCCTAGACTCTAAAATCAATATCCAAAAATATCATGATGCCCACAAATGATATTTTCTCCTCTTTAAATACCCTTTTCCATAGTTTAACCCATTCCAAAGTTGGGTGCTCCACTTAGAGGTAAAATTAGATCATTTATAAGATTAATTTATTTTTAAAATCACTTAATAGATAAAATTAGCCTATGCACTCAAAAATTCCCCTCATCAAATCACAATTATAATAACTTAACCACAAAGTACTTTTTTATCATTTGAAGAGGGAAATTAGTGATTATTTTTTGAACCTCCTTTCCCTTATCCTACAGAAAACACTAAAAACAAGGCTAAGGTTCGTATTTTAATTTATGTCTAAAAATAGGGACATGACAATCATCCCTTCCCAAAATTTCTTGTCCTCAAACAATTATAAATTCCTTTGTCTTGGCTCTACCATTCCATCATCTTATGAAATACCTAGATCCCTTTTCAACATTCAAAATTTTTGACCACAAATGTAGCTCTCAACCCCATTAATAATGATTCCTCTTTGAAACTTAGAAAATGATTTGGTCATCACATGTTTTACAATATGGTGATTGTTGTTAATTTATGGTATGGCTATTCTAATTTCCATTCCTAATAAAAAGTAAATATGTTAATTAAAATCAAGGATCTTAACCTCCCATTTTTACTCCTTCCATGCTATATAGGAGTGTGGTTCAAATATCCTTCCTTGATTTCACCCTTAAATACTCTCTCTTCCCAATTGGTGTCTAGAAACATGTTCGTGTTGGTCCAAGAATACATTCAGGAGATTCTTAGTCTATTCCAAATAGTAATAAGCATAGAATCACTATATTATGCTCTAAACATGCCCCTAAAATAATAATTGTGCCTATTCCATGGGTTAGGACCAATCCCAACATGATTGAAATCAAATCCCCATTTCCAACAAATAAGGAACCCTTCATACATGTAAAATAAATGATAACTAAAACTATGTACCTTGTGTTTAGTTGGTTGTAATTATGCATAACAATGTTATTATAATCTTTAGTTTTGAGTATTTTTTATAAAAAATCAACCCTTCAGAATTCTCACTTGTAACATGTCATAAAAATGAACTTTATGACTATCATTCTCACACTAGAGGGGATGGTACTATGGTTGTTAGCATGGCATAATTATGTACAACTAGTAACCCTCATGGTTTTCCTTATCAAATTCATCCATACATGGTTTTTAGAGGGTTGATATCCTTATTCCTTGGTGTAAACTTCCACCCTTACCTATTATAAATTCCATTTATAGCCAATTCTCCATAAAATTTCTAAGTGGCCCTTATTTATTGTGGTGTTGGGTCACCCATTATAGCTTCCAAGGATCCTCATGGATCTCCCTTCAATCATGTGGCATAAGTTAATAATTTTTCTAAATAATGCAACTTTGAACATAGTCAAAACCATAATTTTATTGCATTCACATTGAGTGCTTACCTTCCAAACTCCCATGTTAGCACCATCATTAAGGAAGCATCCTTGCCATGAATCCCAATGAAGCATAATCTTTCCCATAGTTCACTTCTAAGTTATTATTTCTACTTGTACTTTTAAAGTGGAATTTGAGTGTAAAATTAATGTATAATTTCCTTACCTTTGGAGTTTTCCTTAGATCTCCCTAACTTTCCCAAAAGATGGAGATTATTCATGGCCTCCACACAATATTCTACTTAGGAATTCAAAATTCCCTTCCCCAAATCATAATTCTTCAAAAAGGTGTGAATATTCATTTTTATGTACTACTACTCTATTAAATTATTTTCAAAATCAAGGGTACTTACCAGGCTACAAATGGGTTGGGTTTCCCTCCTTGAAAATGGCTACCCCACTAATAAATTATTATAATTACTTATGCATGAGGTAGGTCAAGTTTTCACAACAAACCCAAAATTTTATGTACATTGAATGATCCAAGTTCTTACAAAAAATAAAAATTTTATGTACATGAATTAAGCTAAGTCTTCACCAAAATTTCAACATTTTCTATACATGAAATAAACTAAGTTTCTACCAAATGAAATAGTTGTCCCAAATCAAAAAATTTAGCCTTATTCACTCCCCTTGTTGTCCATAATTTTCATCATTTGTCAAATGTGGAGTGGGGAAAATACCTACATGTTGTAATGGTTTTCACAACTTAAGATTTGTAGTATCTTCCCAAGGTCTAAAAATTTCGCCTGGATCCCACACTATTATGTACACAAAAATTTGAATTTGATCAATAATATCTATGTGCTCAATATTAAAAGTTTTATCCTTTACCTTTTCATCATTTTTAGCATTTGGTTCATGATGATAAAGATATTTCAGAAACATAAGATGGGATAACAAATCTGAAATATCATACCTTGGGCTACCAACAATAATATCTACCCCCTTTGGTAAAGTAGGGTTTGTGGAGATACCTCCAACCCTTCTATCTTTTTTATTCCCAATATTTTATCCAGACACATGTCTCTCCATAATGTTTTCCTAAAAATCCATCTCATATGGAAATGGTTCAATCATTGGAATGATTGAAAGATGGATATGGGTTTCTTAGAAGAAATCCTCTTTCCATTTGACACCCTTGATCTTATCCTCATTTTTAGAATGATGCTCATGATGATAGAAACATTGTAAGGATATATTCTGATGGTGATAAAATAAATCCTTGATATGAAGACAATCAAATTATTTACTTTTAGATGTTGGTATGAAAATTCCTAGCAAGTTAGAGGCCATCATAGGAAGTTAGTGAGGTACTTTCCTCATGAGTATGCCTCATAACAAAGTCTTCCTAGAATTTCCTCTCATAACCCTATTTCAAAACTGATTTTTATTTATTTTAAAATATATTTGGTAGCTCCTTTTGCTACCCTAAACCCTGATTATATGTCTAATTTTACTACCCCAAGGTGAATAATTTTTTCATGTTTTGAAATTATAGCCCTAGGCTACCCTCAAGTGTTGTCCATTTACTGTCCAAATGATATTGAAATGATAGTTTTATGTTATTTAAAGGGAATAATTTTTCCCTTAAAAACTAAAAAGTCAAGTTGCTTACACTTCTCTTTGAATTTATTTAGGTGTTATCTTGCTTGAATGGATATCAACTTTGACTCTTTCACTCTTCTCAACTAATCATCACACCTCCTTTGGGTCCTTATCACATATTTTGTGTTTTCTTAAAAGGTAGCTAGTTTCCTTTTAACACTATCATCCAATTTGTTTTTGATGGTGGATCATTAAATTATGCCTCACATATGTCATTTATGCCATTATTTTCTATTGAACTCTTAGGGTAATCATCTAATTGTAGTTCCTTTTCCAAGATTTCTTCCTTGGCTTCCTCATTCCTTTGCTCGTTTATAGGATCTTGGAATTTAGACCTTTTTTTTTTGTTTTTTTATGTAGGTATAGGGATTAAACCTAAAAATTTAATCCATGATGAGGGACCCATTGTTCTTAGTTCCCTTTGATATTCTTTCATAGTTTGAAACATCTCTTCCATGGCTTGTGGTGATGTCTTAATCTTTCTGTCACTTCCATCCATGAAGAAGAGTCTACAAACAAGTCATTTCTCATACTTGGACAAAAAATGTCTCTGATACCATTGTAATCTACCCAAATTGGGGAAAACCTAAAATTTGAATTTTATCACAAAAACCTAACTAAAGATAATTTTTTTTAATTTTTCCATCAAAACCTAGGTGCAAAAAAATATCACAAAATAAGTATCCAAACCCTAACTAAAAATTTATAAATTTTTAAATGAATATTAAGGCATCTAATAAACCATAAAACTTATCCACAAATGTGTCAATATGTATAAGAATTACAATAAACTTAAATACCTGATTTTAGCAATTTTCTCTCTTTAAAAGGGTTGGAAAATATGATTAAAATAGTGATAATTTCTAAAACAATTATATAAAATTTTAGGATAGGTTATAGGCCTGAAATAGCCTATCATACCCTTAACTTTAACTTCCCAAACAAGTCACCCTAGTTGGAAAAATATTATTTCCAGCAACAAATCAAACACAACCCTAAATAGGGGTCTTTAGACCCTAGAAACTTAATGTAATCCTTTCATAAGGGGTATTTAAGTTGAAAATGGTGAACTTTTCCCTATATGGGATTCCAACAAAGACATTGACCACTCCAAAATAGTCACCACACCCCAAAAGATTATTTTTTGAATATGATGATCAATTTTAACCTCTAAAATTAGGTTAGCCACTAATAGAATTAGATGGTTTTATCCCTAATCCTTTATAACCTTGAATGTTTTCATCTCCAAAGCCTTGAGTTAAGATTTTCATGCCTTGAATCCAAAATAAATATCCAAAAGTAGCATTATTCTAATAAATGAACCTTTTATCCTCTTTAAATACCCTTTTCCATAGTTAAACCCTTTCCAAAGTGGGGCACTCCATTTGGAGGGAAAATTAGATAATTCATAAGATAAATTTCATTTTAAAATCACTTAAGAGATAAAATTATCCCATGATCTCGAAAAGGTCCCTCTTCAACTCACAATTAGAAAAACTTAACCAAAATTTACTTTTTTACTATTTGAAGAGGGAAATTACCACTTCCTTTTTTAACCTCCTCTCCTTTAGCCTATAGGAAACACTGAACAAGGATAAGGGTCTTATCTAATCTTATTTATAAAAAGGGTGACATGGCATTATATGTGTGACTTTTAGGATACATCCTTCATCTCAAAGGTTTCATTAAATCATGCTTATCCAAGAGACATAAGATTTCATGAGCATATAATAAGATCAAATTACATGTTTCATAGGTTTCACATATTCATAGTGTTTTAGATATTAGATAATTCATATTCATCACAAATATGTCCACATTGATATAGAGTAATGGGGCATATGAATTTACTTTACAAACACTTCAACATGGATTCATACACACTTGAGTTCATATATATGGGAATATGCAAAACAATTTACATGAATAAAGTTTTAAAGTTACATATTAACATTAAATGTGGGATAAAAGTTCCAAAATTAAACATAAATATTTAGGGGGAGTGATACCAATTCATCAACATATTTAGCATAGTTACAGTTGAAAGGTAAATGGTTTTCATTCCACTTCACATTATTAATAAAAGTGCATAGATGATGATGGCATGAACATTATTCATTACTTTGTGATCATGCCCTATTATTTTACATGTATCAAAATTGATATAAGTAGAGTGGAAATTCACATCTCAATCTATAAGTGATATGAATTAATTTATTCATTTATGAGAAAACCTTCCTAATTGATTATTTCATTTACATGTGTAATGTTTTCTCTTGTTGTTTACCTTCCCTGATCAGTTCTCTCTATATTTTCCCTACCTAATTATTTGGGTTATTAAATTGTGTAATTTTGCCCACTTTAATGAGAGTTGGTAATATTGCCTTACCAACTCAAGAGAATAATTTGGTCAAAGATTGAAAACATTAAACAAACAATATTACTTCGATAATATTCAATAACATTTCTTATAATTATATATGAATATAATCTCCTTGAAATCAGGAGTCATACTATATTCCAATTCCCACAAATTTTTTTACAAACACTATTATCAAGAGTTATTGAAATAACTCTCTACAAATATAATGTATACACTAATATTAGCTTAGGAATATTTCTAATATTCCCCCCTTGGTGTGAATATGGAGAAACAACAACACTCAATGACCAAGTAACATGTTACTTCAAAGCTTGCACATGGTCTTGACACTCACACTAACTATAGGAACCAAATATACCATGAATAGGGACCCATCAGCCTATTCATTTGAATACATATTTCTTGAATTGAGAGTCTTCTGCAACTCATGCAAAAACATCAATTGAACCAGTCAAGATATCAAAAACACTTCCTACTATAGTTCTTATGCCTTGTATCTCCACATTATCATTACAACAAGGGAATTGCATTGATTATAATGCTTTATTTTTAGAATACCACAACAAATAAAATATTTTAGGACTTAATATTTTTGGTCTTTATGTGTAACATGTGTCATTGATTGTTTACACTCGATAATGAATAACATAGGCATCCTCCACTATCATTAGAAGTTACCTTCATCTTTAACCAGTTTGGTACACTTAGTTTTCATTGAATGAATTGGATGTTGGTTTTGAATAATAATACATCCATTTCAAAGTGAAAATCAACAATCAAACTTAATTTGGATTGACAACACATATGAACATACAAAATTATCTATAGATGTTGACTCTAACATGACTTGTATTTGGACTTACTCTATAAAAATACTCTAATATTATTTTTAAAAACTAAAAGACTCCAAATAAAAATATTAAAAAATTAACAATAAGTATTGATAAAATTAGAAGATATATTTAAATCAATTATATAAATTATTAGGCAAAGACCTTGAACATGAAAATAAACACTAAATGAATAATACTAATACTTAAATAATAACATAACCAAACCTATTTTTTTAAAAGGAATGTATGAAATTAAAAACTATTTAATAATGCCAAAATAATATAAAAAATAATAAAAAATTACAAAGAACATCTTTAATTATAACCTATAAAGATCAGATTTTAATTTAATAGCTATAAAAAAACATATCTTATGCACTAAATTATAGAAAGGATGTAACATACTTAATAAAAATAATCCTAAATTTTAAGATACGTAAAACCTAAATATTAGCCAAGATTAATATTTTGGTCCTACTTCAACAAATAAAAGTGTACCACAAAAGGGAAATTCCCTCGATGGAAGGAGAAATAGCTCTGCAAGGGTTTCATGGTTTATGTTTTCCTTATTACATCTTTTTCCCATCTTGCTCATACCACTAGGCTCATAGTATTTTATAGGGATGATATTCATTAGCTTCAATCAATGTACCACCCTTTGGGTAGGCAATCCCTATATTTATGGCTTCTCCATGATCTAGTACATCTATTGATGCAGGATTCAGAGTTAATAACACCTAAGCAAGATTGGAAGTTTGTTCTAAAACTATACAATGAGGTACTTCTTTATCCCCCTCTATTCTTTAGGTAAGTATTCATGTTTTTATTGTTTGAAAATGTTTCAAATGGTATGAAAATTTATCTATCATTACTTATTTTTTTGGATGTATCCCCTTAGATGATTACCTTCATAACTAGTTTTGAATCTATGGGAACCACTAGGCATCCATGTCTATAGAATATGAAACCTTACCAAATGTTTTTTATTGTTTACCTTTAAGGAGCCCTCTAAGACATAGTAGATTCTTATGAAGTCTAATGTTTGGTTTCTTTGCAACCAGTTTATGATTTTGACTACTTGGTCCCATGATTTTAAAGATTTTGACAATGCTACCCTTCATGTCCCTATCTAGGTTGAGCTTCCTAGTCTGATAATTTTCCTCTGGGATTTTATACCCTAAATTATTTATCCCATAAGAAACATCATTATGATTGAAATAGATAGGTGGTTATCCCCTCTCCCTAAGAAGAGATTTTGTGTGGAGGTTGAATTCTCCAAGGAAATAAAGGAGTTTATCTAAATCCAATTTGGGTAGACCTAGTGGTCACAAAAGGTTGTTTATTTCAACCTTCCCAACACTTATTTTTGTTATTAGGATTCGAACCACCACATTAGGGATTATCCTCATATGGGTTATTCTAAGCCTACTTAGCTACCTCCTTAGATCAAGAGGCCCAAATTGATAAAGCAAGGTGATGGATGGACCATAGTGACCCCTAAGCCATCATCAATCCCTAAGCCATCATAACACACCCCAGTCGCTACCTTAGAAGGATTCCCCTATAGTTATTTTTTACTATTAGGGGAATTATCTACCACCCCCTACCACCCAATTTCCTTCCAAATTGTAGAGTGTTTCTCTAGCCTCCCAAAATATCAGGATGCATATGGTTGAGGTTCTCTCAACTAGTGGCTTGTTCTCCCAATAGTATCGAATCCCACCTCACAAGGGCATAGACTCTCCTCAGGGGGAGCATGATGAAATTTTTTACTTCATTGCAATTAGTTTAATTCCATGCCATTACCAACATAAAAAATTTACATCATTAGAGAATTTTGAGGATGGGCAAGTGGAGCTTCAAATGGATGACCCTTCCCTATGAATGTATTATCATGGAATGTTAAGGATCTTAAAGTGCACAGCCATAAATAATTTGTGTGAGTTTATTATCACCAAATCAGTTTTATACATATATTATATCTATAAGAAGTTAAAATATCTAGATTTATCCTCTAGATGTCCTTGAAAATAATTTCTTGGTGACACCCAAATCAACACCTTACATGAGGTAGGACATGGCAGTGGTTATATTTTAGTTACTCTGAAGGTATTCCCTAGAACAATTTCCATAGGGGAGGACCCACATTATTCTTGAAATTGATGGGTATTTATTTATCATTTGGAGCATTTATGTTCCCAATGATGGTACTGACCACACCCTACTTTGGAAATCCTTGATAGATGGGATACCTACTACTATGTGGCTTGTGTGTGGTGACTTCAATATGATTAAAAAACCTAAGATAAGGATATGGCCATCCCTATAAATTGGTGTGTTGGTGAATACAAGGATTAGTATTATTTCAAAAATAAATGGAGGATGATGAACCCCCTCCTCTGAAAGTGGATAATTAACCCCACATCTTGGTTTACATGGTCCAACAACCAATCTAGGGATCACCATGTTCTCAAACATCTCAACTACTTTATGATGTTAGAGCGAAACCATTTTTCCTTTTCTAGCATTGATGGTCATCTTGTTAGCATCTAATTGGGTATTATTTTTTAGACCACTCACCCATTTCTTGAAAATTAGAATAGACCTATAAGAAGTACAATGTGCCATGCAATTAGTTTATTTTCAATACTTCCATGCTAATTCATGATAGTACCATCTAAATCATTCATAAAATTTAGAACCTAGCATCATGGCTCCTAAACACTACCAACTAGATTGAGTGGTGAAATGATATCATTTTACGCACCACCTCCTTCTTCCACCACCATGGAAAACATGTCACCTAGATACACAAGTGCTTAGGAAAGGCCACACTCAATGAGTTCAAGTGGGTCTTTAGATCCATTGAGATTGATCCTTTAAATGTGTAGTTGCATAGGATGCATGCTTCCTCAAACACCACCTAATGGTGGTGGGTAGCCATGTAGCCAAAGGTGCCTAGCTCTACACTTGATTGCACTGGTTCAAAATTGGTGACAAAGCCTCTAATGAGTTCTTTAAAACATTAAAAAAAATCAAAGTCATTAGAAATTTAAATCCATTCAAGTGGCTCAATCTTAAATTATCTCCTAATATGAGATATCCTCAGCCTTTTTATAGCATTACAAGCTAATTTTCTTAGCCCAACCTTTTTATAGTTGAGTGGTCCCAATCTCTTCAAAATTGCCTTGATGTGGTGTCTCACAAGATCAAACCAGTTGACTAAAGGATTTGTGATGCCCCACTCACCTTTCAAGAGCTTATAAAGGCTCTGAATTATATTATCAATGATTAAGTCCCCAATATCAATGGCTTCCCTTGTAAATTTTATAAATCCACTTGGGAGTTTACTGGTCTTGACTTATGCTAAGTACATTAAGAAGCCTTGAAAAATTAGCCTCTTAGACCCATGATCAATCAAAGAAATATCAAATTCATTACCAAATATAGAGATCTTGAGATTCTTAGCAGTTGGAGGCAAATAAACCTATTAATTGTATCTTAAAAGATTCTTTCAAAATCCCTAACCAATCTCATTCAAATCATCCTACCTTCTATTTTTAGAATAGAGAATAGGATTTATTAGAGAGGGATATATTTTGGATAATATTATTATGGTATGGGAGGGCATGTCTCATATCATTCCTCTCTTAAAATAACTATTTTTCGTAAATTGGACTTTGAAAAAGTTTATGACAAGATTGAGTGGCAATTATTCTTTCCATGCTCAAGGCTCTCAGCTTTGGCCCCTATTTCATTTATATAGTGCAAACTTTTATTCATGATGCTTCATCCTTCCTCACTATCTATGGGCATAAAAATGTGAGGATTGAGATCCAATCATCTATTCACCAAGGTTGACACCTTGCTCTAGCACTTCATTTTTTAGCTGTTAAAGCCTTGGGTTACTTCCTTGCTTTTAAGAATTTTTAAGGGCTCATTCATGGCTTTTTTTTCCTGACTACACCTCTCATCTCATTAATGGGTACTTTGTAAATTACACCTTCCTCATACTTGAAGAGTAAGAGGCCACTTTTAATGAAGCTATTCAATGCCTAGATAACTTTTGTCTATCTTTCAACTCAAACTTTTAATGGATTAAAACCCAGTGTTTTCATCAAAGCATGATGTCTATGCCTGAGTGGCTTAGGAAGCTTAATTTTTAATGGATTACTTAGGTGGAACAATTCAATTTTTTGGACATTGCCTTAAATTTTGATAACTCATCAGTAGAGATTTGATAATATATCATCCATAGTATTTAAAGGAAGATTTCATATTGGATCACCAAGACCCTATATTTAATAGGCAAGTTCTAGATTTGTAACAAGATTTTAGCTACAACACATGTTTACTATTACTCCTTTTGGGCCCCCTCTAAATCCTCTTAAGATAGTCTGGACAAGATTCTTAGATATTTATTTTGGGCTGATTCTAACATGGTTTAGGGATTTCATCAGGTGGCCTAGGACATTTTTTCCTCCCTCATGATAATGGTGGCATGGGCATCATAGACACATTGAAAAAGTATGGCCTTGTGTGATAAGTTGGTTGTTTAGGATATTGAGGGAAATGTGTCTTGGAAAATTATTCTCTAACATTGTATCTCTTTGAGTTCTCCCTATGGTAAAACTAGTTGGTAAAAAATTGGATTTAAATCCCTCCTCATCACTACTACGCCTATAAATATTACATGCTCCTTTGTAGTCAAAAATATATGGAAGGAATTCAAAGCAGTCAACCCCCACTTAAAGTGGGTAGGGGATGGTTTTCACACATGGTTATATTTTAATGACCATAGCTTATGGTGGTCTCCTATTCTCATCAATTCTTCCATTACCCTTTCTAAATTACCCAACATTAAATCTCTATGATTATTCCACAAATGGATTCACACTATTCATGATTTAGTTACCTCCAGAGACTAGATCCATTGTCTTAATTTAAAAATCAAGTTTCAATGAAATAATGTGGCCTTACCTTCCATCCTTTACATTTAGTAATTACTCCCTGATGTTAAGATACATAATCTTGTCCTTTAGCCTCCTAAGGCCTAGTTGAAAGACTAAATGTGGAACTATGATACACAATTTAAAAGCTAATCTCCCAATATTCTTTATCAGGTGATGATTCCATTGTCTCTAGCTCTCAATAAACTCAACATGTGTTAGGGCCTCTAGTCATTTCCTAAGATTTAACTCACCTATTTGGATCATGTGTGGCACCCTAGCCTAGAGCCCAAGCTACCTCACTTCTTGTGGTGTCTAATTTACTAGGGAATCCCCATTGGTGAGAGGATACTTCACATCTACATTGCCCATCCCTTTTCATCTAGCTTGTAAGTGACCATAATCTTTTAAACATATGTTTTGGATTTGTACTAAAGCTTAGTATTCCTAGCATTGGATTCATTTGTTATTCTAACTTTATCATCCTAATAATTTTTCTTGGTGTCAAGTGCTTTTTAGGTAATTTTATAATTAGACAGCCTTTATTGCCTTTATCTAGCATTTATTTCATGCTATCATCCTCTTCCAACTATATAAAGATAGAAATAATGCTACTTTTAATCATGAGGACAGTGGAATTTCAATTTTTATTATTGAAAAAGTTACTATTATTTCATTATTTTATTTACAGATTCAATCACATCTTGAAAATATGGAACTAGACCTCCACCACCTATAAGAGCTCTTCAATCACTAAGGAAGTGCCCCTTGGAATGTGATCATAGTTCTATTAGATGGCCTACTCTTTGGTCCTCTACGACCTCTTCCCAGGAGGTGTAAAAGTAGAAGTTGATCTTGAAGTAGGGGGCACTTTTCACCTTTCCTAACCATGCTCAGTAGGAAGTGGTTGATTTTCCCATGGAGAGTCTAGTGTTGGTCCTTCATAGCAGTCTCTAGTGAGCATTATTATTCCTTTGTAACCCACTAATGGTTGGCCTATCACTATTCATGATGACCCCTTAGATAGCTAAAATTATTTAGATATTCTTGATGTGGAACTACCTGCTTCATTATCATTTTAAAAGTATGACCCTATACCTCTACCTCCTAGGGTGGTGGCCTATGCTTAATATTCTAATGGTTGGTTATTTTTATTTTCTTTTTTTGTGCTTTGACTAGTTTTTTTTAATGTTTTGAGCTAGTTTTGTCCTTTGACATGGAGTTTAAACTATGATTTGTTTGACTACATTACTTTGTAACCTTATGTAATTATATATTTTTTTTAATATAATGTGAATCATTCCAATAGTAAATATTAACTAAACATGACATTATAAAATGGTTGGTCAATAGATGATGTGTTAGAGATGTGGATTGCATGGATAATTAAATATCTTCATGAAATTTGGAGTAGGTAAAATAGGTAGATACTTGTTTGAAATAGAAAACCTTTAAATCTATACATGTTTGGAGGGAAGAAAATAGATCTAAATTAGTTAATATCAAATTTTCTATATCTCCTCCACTGTAAGTTAGATCTTGAAACTATGTTCAAGTTATATGCAGATATGTATTAGTTCAATTTATAGACCAATATCTATCAAGCTCACCAAATATGTGTTAACAATATAGGATACCAAGGTATCTATAGGCACAACAATCTGAGATCTATGGGATTTAGTATCCTCCCAAAAGATTTATACAGAGGTGATCTAAATAAAATAAGCTTGTAATGGTTACAAATTCATAGGCATGCTTAACTAATACTTATAAACTGGTTGATTTTAGTTAGACAGCTAGTTAAAAATAATAATATCTAACACTTTTTAGTATAGTTTATGTGATTGGTTGAGAATGTGGACCCCATAAATTTGTGAGTGTTGATTATGATTATTCCAAATATATGAGAGGATTTATAGTTATCATATCCATATCCAAGATAAATGGCATGTAAATCCTTAGGTGAACAATGCAATACAACACGAGTAAGCTATAAGTCCAATTTGAATAGGTAGATAAATGTAATCCATAAATCAAAAAATGTTTCCAAAACCTTAAAAACTTTAAAATACTTTTCCATATCTAGGATCCAAATAATAATTTAAAAATAGATTTTTTTTCTTACTAACAAATCATAAATCTAATATAGGCTCTCATAATAGGGAGTAATAAAAGCACTAAATAATGGTGACTACCTTTCTATAAATTAAAAAAATAAACACACAATAATACTTTAATAATATTAATTATTATTAATTATAACTATATAGGTATATAATCTCTTTTAAATAAGGATTCATGCCTCGTTTAAATTCCCAAAAAGTTTTCTATGAACACTATTACCTAAAATTATTTGAAACAACTATCTAAAAATATAATTTACACACTAACATTATTTTAGGAATATTTCTAATAGGATCCTACATAATTACACATTTTTATAGCATGAGATCTCTATATATTTAATACTTCAAGGAGGAAGAACCATCTCCAACAACTTGTGAAGACAACATGGTTTTCACCAACACACTAATGCACTTTAACTTTAACTTTTTCATTTTTTATATTTCATATTTTGCATATGGACATTGAATAATTCATTCTAATTTCAAGTTTATATGGATTAGGACTAAAAATTTAGAGTCATATTACAAAAGGTAAAATGTGTAGACATCCAATTCCTGACACCATTGTGTTGAAATTATCAATTTTACTCAAAATTTGTGAAAACACATAACTTGGGCCAAAATCATGTAAATGTGCTAAATGGTTTGAGATTATTGTATAAAAGTATTGATTTAGGTTAATGTATCCCTAAATGGGGCAATTAATTTGAGTCAAAATGATGAAAATACATTTTGGTGTTCTAGATCACTCTTTTCTTTTAATTTGGAAGCACACGATATGTGCATGTATTATTTTATGTCGACAACATCCTAGATTGGGTATTAGTATGTACACAACTAAAATTGCCTTATAATTCCTCTCCAATAAAATTATGACCCAATAATATGACATTATGATTAGTTTGATTAATTATGTGAAAACAATTTCCAAAGAATTGCATAAAATTTAATTAATCTCACTTATGAAAATTAAATTCAAATTAAGATCTTAAGTGGAAAATCCATGGAAGTTATTGAATATCTCTTAATTGGAAATTGATTCCTATTATCTACATCATCAAATCACATCATTTATGGGGTGGCATCCATAAGTTGTAAATGCAACAAATATCAGGTTTAAGGCCTCCCATGCCTCTTTAATGCCCCTTTCTTAAAAATATTTATGAAGTTATTTATGGATTAATTATACAAAAGTGGATTAATTCATGGCCACACATCTTGATCTAAATATGGATGGTCATGATTGATTATGATCAATCTTAAAAATATATATGTAAGGCCAAGACCACCATTTTTAAGCTTCATTTATGTAAACTTATTATACATAGTTCTCTTCACAACTCATTTATGTGTGGTGTTTATTATGTTTAATTTGTAATAGGATAGCTTCAAGATAGGCACAACATTGCTTTTCATATCATGACCCTAGTTTCATTGGTAAGCAAGAGATGATGGAGGAGATTTGCCTTGCTTCATTGACAAATACTTGAGCACTAAATCAAGAGGAAAATCATTTTTTGAATTACATTTTGGTGATGATATGCTCTTGGGAGGGTATTGTGTGTGCTTCATTTCATTAGATCTTAATTTTAATTTTTTAAACCCCATCAAAAGAGTTAGCTTAGCTTGTTATGTTCTTATGCATTTTTATTGAGTTTTCATGACTAATGTTTGATCTAACCATATTTATAATCCATGTCTACATCTTGGCATGAGTAATTGGATCATGTAGCCCATTCAACTAAGGAGGACACATTGGAATTTTTTTCAAAAATTAAAATGTCCTTAAAAGTCCTTAAAACCAAGTTTTTATCATTATTTTCCCATGTTTTTAACATTTTTTATTGACACATAGTTTACACATTGACTAATATCAATTTTGTGTAATCAACATCAGTTATGTGTGACTGCCATCAGTCCTATCTTACGAAAATTGGTTCTATTGTATGGAAAAACATGATAGAAAAATCACATTTTATGTCTATATTCAAAATTACAAGGTGTTGTTTTTAGTTTTTAAGTTTCTATTTGAAAATTATATTGCATGATCTAGATATTTGATGGAGATTTTATTCTAACTTGGGTTAAAAAGCATTTTTTGTGAAAAATATTTTTGATTAAAGGTTCATAGGTGATCGATATTAGTCCTTATCGAATGACATTTATTTTTTAATGACTAACATTGGTCTTGTTGTAACCAACATTGGTCACTATTGACTGATATCAGTCTCTATGTTTTAAAAATAGAGAACTTGAGAGCAAGTTTTTAAAAATTTCTTATTTCATTAGAAATTATGCTTCATATTAGAGATAATATCTCTTACATTTGTATATCCCATGTGGGAAAGTGATAAATTTGAGTGTAATTAAGTCTTGAACCTTCCCATTGGTGTTTAAAAGGAACCTAGATATTTTAAGTTAAGTTGTTTTGTAAAGCTTTTCAAAGTTTGTGATTAAGGGTAAGGGGCAAAGAACTCCATAAAACACTTCACTTTGGTGCTTAAAACAAACACTCACTTAAATTTCAAAGTTTTCAAAAGTGTTGTTTTATGCTAGATCATTTAATATTTTTTTTGTGCAAAACAAAGAGTGTGTGTATGCTCTCCCCCCATCCCCTTTAGGGAACTTGGGTGACCAAAAACACCTTTTCCTTACAATTGTGCTTTTGTCCAAGTCATGAAAATAAATTTGCCTAGGCTCTCCCCATAACTTGTATGGTTTGGGTGATCTAAAAATAACCTCTAAAGTCTTTTCACTAAGGTTTATTTTATGTAACTTGGCTTATGGAGTGGAGTTCAAATCTTACTCATGAGTTATTTAGGGAATATTTGACCTAGGGTTTCATCTCCCAACATTATTTCAACCCTAATCCATGGTGGATTATATAAATTAGGTAATGTATAGTATGAGAGCCAAAGGTTGAGAAGATAAACTCGCCTTTTGTAACAAAAACTTGAGTGAAGTTTGGGTAACTAGTGGATTCCACTAAGTAGTACATGAATATAATCTCTATGAAAAGGAATAAACCCTTGCATGGTAAGTTAATCAGTATGAACTTAATTTACATGAGACATCTCTAAAATTAGCCATTCTTGGGACCATTTAGATGGTTAAAAATTTAAGTTTTAAGTTTGGATATATTATTGATGTAAGGTAAGTAGCTTGAAGGTTTATGTCACCATACAAACTCTTGGGAGAAAGGGGTTTAAAAACCATACTACTTCATGCACTTTTATTTTTGTATTAACACTTAAAATCCTCCCAAGAGCATGTATATAGATGGATTTAATCAATATGAAGCAACCTTGTTAGTTTAGGGCTTAGGACAATTTACTTATATGTATTTGATCTTTTTATCCTTTACTTGTTTGGTCTTGATTTGAGTCTAAAACTTTTTTGTTAAAAAAACATGTCATAACCAAACACATTTGTTATCCATCATTTCTTGAAAAAGGATGTGTTATTCTATTCAAAACTAAATTATATTTTTCCTTGTTCAAAAACTCATCCTAAAAAATTTGTTTTTGTATTATTTAAATAACGTAGTTATGCTACTTATTTGAGTCTAAACCATTTTCCAAAATCTTTAAGTCCTTCACTTTTTAATTCAAATTCAGAATCTCACCTTTCAAAGTTTTGGGCCAACATGTTAAATTGCTTTATCATTTACACTTAGTTTGAGGTAAATTAAGTATAATTTCCCATTTGGATTGAAGTCCATTTATAGACTCATCATCATTTGATCATTGTGAACTTAGGTCATCTAGTGTATCGCTCACACTTTAAATTCTAGAACACATTTTATTCTACTTCCTATTACCATGTGGTGGAATTATGCTATCACAATTTGGTTTTAGTTCTATACTTATTATTTCTTGCATGTTTTCACATCTTGAGTTTCTTAGTTCTCATTGTTACATTCTTAATTCAAAGGAGTTTCATCTAGTTTTCTACTATCAACTTGTCAAAGTTGAACTAGCTTTTATGATATTGAAATATCTCTAAACCTACATTTGGTGTACTAGTTTACACTTAGGTTTTTGAGTTATCATACCCCTTTATAATTTAATTATTTTAACCCACCAAATTTGAGTAAATTCATGAACCATTTCTTCTGATTGTGTGGTACTACATCACCTTCTTTGTTATAGTCTCTTTTACCTTGTCACTTAGGAGAAAATCAAAACACACCTTGTTAACATTTGAATTTTTTTTCCAAACCTTGCAAAATGTGGATAATAATCTTTTGATCATGATTCTAAGGTATACTTGTAATGGGGTCTCTTATGGCCCTAGTTGCGAGGAAGAACACTTTTATGGTAGACAAGAACAATCTATCTTGTTTGAGGATGTCTCCATATTTGGGCCTATTTTTTTAGAACCAATCCAATCCATACTAATTTTCGTATGTCATCCTCATCTTTCCACTTTTGTTTATGCATCATGTTTGAAGGTTACCATTTTAGGATATCCTCCATTGATTTTCATGTCATGCTTGAAGGTTACCATTTTAGGTTATCCTCTTTTGGCTTGTGCGAGAGATCAAGTTCTGCAATGTGTGAAGGTTACCATTTTAGGCCCTCCTCCTTTAGCTCATTCGAGCCATCAAACTCTGTAATGCCCTAAAGTTACCATTATAGGCCCATCATTGGCATTTATTTAACTTATTATTGAAAGACATCCATTTGATGAACCAAACTTTGTTGATCCCTTCTTCGATAGTCTAATTTTTGGAGATCTCATTATTGAACCACAAACCAATGTTCACCCTAAACCAATTATTCCCCACTTTATAAAATTTCTTTTTATCTTAAAGCCTCAATAACAACCATTACCTCTTTAATAACCATCTTGTGAGGACAAAAATATAATCAAAGTTGATATTTTTCAACCAATTATAAGCCAAGATCATAATGTTATTGTGGAAACACCCATTTTTGATGATTCAACCTATGATGAGTCACCTATTCATATTTTACCTATTTTTAAAGAGACCCATCTCCTTGTCAAGCTAGTCTTTGAGGAGTCATCTCTTAATCTTTTTCCACTCATTGTGGAATCTCCTTTAAATAGGGTAGTTTTTGTTGAGTCATCCCTCTAGTGGTTCCCTCTCTTTGAGGGGATTTACCTATATGAGTTAGTCTATGTTGAACTCTTCTTAGATGAAGTTATTTTTATCAAGCCCATTATGCCATCATAGGCCATTATTTATCTGAATTTAAGCATTCAGGAAAACATCATTATATAAACAACCATATTAGATAAAGAATCAAAATTAGAGTCAGGTTCCCTTTTTGAACTGACATAAAATTTAGCATCTGAAGTAGAATCATTATCAGTCTTAACATCAGATTTAGAGTCCCTTGACTCGAACATAGCTTCAAAATAATATTATAGTCTTGGTTGTTACAACATTGGTTAAACTTTTCTTATAGATCATTTTGAATATATTTATGATCCTTCTACAGTTTTTAAGGATGATTACTTCAACATCAACATAGGTTATCCTAGTATATTCTATGAGGATTGTGATGCCTTTCATCATTCCATTATCACCACCAAATCTAGCCATTATATTGACATTCCACCTCCCACAAGCATCAATTAGGACTGATAGAATCGTACTTTGTTGAACTTCATCCATGGTGACATATCAAGTGAAGAATACTAGGGGGACCAAGACCACATTCATTCAGAATAAGAATAATCTCTTAGTGAATCCTTTTAGAGGCACTAGGGGAAAATCAAAGTTCAAACTCAACATATTTTAGTGAAACATTTTTAAAGGTGCTAGAAGACAATCAAACTCAAATGTCAACATCCCTTATTGAAACCTTCTCAAAGGCACGATGGGATAATCAAGATAACTTCATTTGTGAAAAACCCTTTGAGGTACCAATAGCTTAGCATAATAGTTCTTCACTACTTGATGAATACATTATTAAAGATGACATCTATATAGCTTCCAATATATAGCATAATCATATGGTATCTATTCTCAAGATCAAATAACAAAAAAATATGGTGGTCTTATCAAGGGCATATTTTAAAGTCTTCGGCCCCACCACAACAAAAATTATGTCAAATTCAAAATCAACAACATTATGTGTGCCTAAAAATCTTGATCTTTATTTGTTTATCAACAATTATACATTCCATTATCATCCATCTTTTCATTATAAATTTATACCATTTGTCATATTCTTAACATTATTTACCATCCCTAGAAGCACTTTTCTTTATAGAGGCTATGAATATATCATGTCTTGATATTTGAAGGATGAAGAATCAATGACCAACAAAGATCACAATAAAAATATTAAAGTCCAAATTTGTAGTAGGCTATTTATAGAGTAGCTATTCAGATGAGGTGTGGGGTAGAAATTTTTATGATTGATTATTCTAGTTGTCTCATATATTGACAAAGACATGCATCTCCACGTTAGTAGGATTGACAAAACCATTTTTCATTTTCCATTTACCCTTCCATTTTCCTTACCTCATCTCTTAGGGGAAACCCTATAGACCATTTCATTTTAGGCATAATATACCATTGTGTCCCATTTGTATCATTATTTGAAATACATTGACTTGAGGTCTTTCAAGACTATGTAGGTAGTGTTCAATTTCTATTGAGGTCAAATCAATCACCTGACCCATGCTCTCACCATTTTGTGAGTAATTGTTAAGCTTGAATTCTCTCACCATTTTGAAATTAAACTAACTCCACACTCTCACCATTTTGTGAGCAAACTAAGCCAATCATCACTTGGGGGAAACCTTATTATCATTATAGTCAAGTGTCATCTTATCATTTTATCTATGCCATGCCATGTACCATTTTATTATATCATTCCTTTACTATTGACCAATACCTATTTTTAGCCATTCTACATACCTCATTTTGATCATTAGTTCCTTTAGTTATTCATGCACATTTCACAAGGGGATTCTAGTCTAGTTTCAATAGTTTTTAGAATTCCATGTTTAAGGGATAATCTATGGAAGTGGTGTGACAACTGATCTAGCAAGTTATATTTCATTTATATTTTATCTGGTGTCATTGATTATAAATACCTATGGGAAAATTAGTATTTTATTTGGTACCACTGATTATAACCACCATTGTGTAAATTAGTATTATGACATTATTTCCTAATTATAACCACCTATGGGTAAATTTGGAACAACACCTTTTTATCATGCATTATCACATTACCTTGACAATACTATTATCATTAGTGTTGTCACTTGGCTCAAATTTGAGGAATTTTTGTGATCAAGTTTTTTTTTAACTACCTTTTGTGTTGGTAGAATAAATATGACTTGAGGTACTAATGGGATTATGTAGGCCACATTCGACTCATATTGAGGCCAACTCAGTCCCTATTTTACCTCACTCTCACCAATTTGTGAGCATATGCCATTGCATCCATCTTTAGTTGTTATTGGAGCTTCCACTCTTGGATACACATCTCCTTGATTCGTTGGTTCCCTATTCCATTGTTTATATCCATGGCGACCATTGTAGTTAGTTTAGCTATTGTTTAAAATATTATCTATGGATGTACATCTCCTCATCTAGGTAGTTCCTTATAACTTTTATACATGTTTCATTTATATTTCTTACCCAAAAAAACCCAAAAACATTAGAAAATGATCGATAAAAATAACCAAAAGCACTATCTTATACTTTTGTTTATTCAACACATCCCATGCACTTTCTATTTTTCAAGTAGTCATTCCATGATCTTACCATTTTACAAGTAATTATCCCATTATCTTATCATTTTGTAAGTATTATCCCATGATCTTGCCATTTTGTAAGTCATTGTCCCACTAGCTTGCCATTTTACGAGCCCACTTTCTTTATTTCCTCTATAGCACATATCATATTTTTTTATCATCATTTTTCTTCTATCCCATTTCATGGGAGAACTACATTCAACATGAATTTCATATTGTATCTTGCATCTATAGAACTATGTAGGTAAGATCCACTTGTCTTGCACATCTAGAGTCAACTCACCCCCCCTTCCTTTTCTTCTCTTTCCCCCATTTTCTTCTGTGTTGTTTCCCTATCACTTAGGGGAAACTTTGTGTCCTTATTCTTTTTACATTGTTGTATAAAGTAACACCTCTAATACATGTACGTGAACACTTATTTTCAAACCACACTAAAATTATGACTAACTCTTGTTTGTGTGTGTTTATTTGATTTTTATTGGTTTTTTGTTGTGCTTTCTTGTCTCTTCATTTATTCTCTTCCTTTGTTTTTTCTTGGTATTTTATTGTATTATTTGTTTTGTTTTCTAAGTACATCTTGATAACACACATGGAGCTTGATTACTCATATCTTTCTTTTATGATTGGTTATTAAGTTGTTTTTTATTTGTTTCTAAAACATTCTTATTCCTACTTAAGTCCTCATTACTCATATCTTGATTGTAAGTTGGGTTCATTTCTTTTTCTTTTTATTTGTATGTTTTTTTTTAAATGTAAATAGTTGTAACTTTGGTCTTGGTAATTCTTATCATTATCCTTAGTTATAAGTATTCACATTTGAGTTGGCTCAATTTAATTAAAATATAATGTCATTATAATTTATTCATATTTATGATGCATAATTTAATTTTGCTATAGTAATCACTATGTGATTTGGATCCAATTCTAAAATCAATGCAGCTCCAAAGATCAACGCTCATGTGCATCGATGAAACTAGGTTACAATGGCTTATCTCACACTTGAATCTATACATGGCATGCATCTCTTGGCATACATTATGAGTCTAATCAAACAATGGATAGTTTTATTCATTCCTCATTCCATCATCTCCCACTTTTGGGTGAACTACATTGGCTTGAGATCCATTTGGACTATGTAGGAAGTGCTTGGATATATGATGTATCTTGGGTCAACTTGGACATCTTTATTCTTTTCTTCATTTATTTCATGACTTTGTGCATCTTTGCATGCCTATTTTATTATGGATTGTCTATTAATTAGACCATCGCATCTATGTTTTCACCTTATCATATTTAATTTATGCATTAGGTTATATACTTGACCTATTGCTTGCCAATTTTTCCTATAGGGGAACAACATTTGAACCAGTCACAAATCTAAATCAGCGATCAAAATTAGCCATACTAGGGTAAAATTATTTTATCAACCATTTAGATCCACTCTAATGAAGCACATTGTTATTTCCTCTCTTTGTATCAACATTCTCTTATTTCTTCTAATTTCAATCTCTGTAGATTTTTGCCCTTGTTCTGGCAATATTTTAATGTGCAACTTATCTCAAGACTGATTAATCCTTAAACTTGTAGCTTGCACCCTAGCTTTAGGTGGGTTCAAAGTGTGTTGTTTATATTTTTGGATTGTGTCCTCCTTCCCCCCATCTTTGGGTCCCATTATATTCTAATTATATTTTAATCATTGATAGAATTAATGCATGCAGACATTAGCTTAGCTAGATTTAATCTATCTCATAAGTTAATCTCACTTTTTCTCTCTTTTTGAGAGTCCATCCTTCTCTTTCATCCCTAAATGTCCTCTTAAGGGGGAATCATTGATCATTTCCTTCCCAATTATTCTTGAAAACTCTTTTCTTTGAAAAGACATTGCTTTGGTTGAATGTCTCGCTACACCTTCTCAAATAGGGGAAAGATGTAGACATCCAAATCTTAACATAATTATGTTGAAATTGTCAATTTTACTTGAAATTTGTGAAAATTCACAATTTGGGATAAAATCACATAATCACATTAAATAATTTGAGTTTGTCATATATAAGTGTTGATTTAGGCTAATGTATCCCTAAATGGGGTAATGCATTTTATTTGATTATTAACTTTTCTAAATAATTTGAAGTCAAAATGATGAAAATGCATTTTGGTGCTTTGTTTCACTCTTTTATTCTAATTTGAAACCACACAACACATGCATGTGTTATTTTATGTCGATAACATCCAAAATAGGTTATTGGTCTGTACGCAACTAACATCGCCTTCTAATTCCTTTTCAGTCAAATTACAACACAATAATATGACATTTTGACCAATTTAATTAAATATGTGTAACCAATTTCCAAATAATTACATAAAATATAATTAATCTCACTTAGGAAAATTAATTCAAATCAAGATATTAAGTGGATAATCCATTGAAGTTATTGAATATATTTTAATTGGAAATTGATTCCTATTATCTACATCGTCAAATGATATTATTTATGGGGTGACATCCATAATCCATAAATGCAACAAATATCATGTTTAAGGCATCTCATGCCTCTTTAATGCCCCTTCATTACAAATACTTATGAGGTTATTTATGGATTAATTATATAAAATTGGATTAAATCATGGCCACACATCTTGATCTTAGATGGATGGTCATGGTTGATTATGATCAATCTCAAAAATATATAAATAGGAGGGCCAAGACCACTATTTGAAAGCTTAATTTGTGTAAAATTATTATGTATAATTATCTCCACAACTTATTTTTTTGTGGTGTTTATTATGCTTAATTTGCAATAAGATATCTTCAAGATAGGCACAACATTGATTTTCAAATCATGAGCCTAGTTTCATTGGTGAGCAAGAGATGATGGAGTAACTTTGACTTGCATCATTGATGAAGACTTTAACACCAAATAAAAGATAAAATCATTTTTTGAGCCACATTTGGGTGATGGGATGCTCTTGGAAAGGTATTATGTGTGATTTCTTTCATTATCTCTTAATTGTCATTTGCCAAACCCTGTAGAAAGAGTTGGCTTAACTTGTTATGTTCTTATGCATTTTTATTGAGTTTTCATGACTAATGCTTGATCTAACCATCTTTGCAATCCATCTCTAAAAAATGTATTTTACACACTCATGGATATTTTATCATTTTAATCTAGTAATTTTATTACTAGAATAAAAGGGGGTAATCTTTTGATACTAAAATTTGGTCTATATTACATGACATACATTTATTGTGCATGACATGAGTGCTAAAACAAGGTCATAATTCTCCATCCTCTCAAAATTGTATGTTACCTTATGAATTTCCTTTTTTTAAATTTTTATACACCTAAAATAACTTGATTTTGTATTTCAAACCTATTAAATTGCCTATATAGATATCTTCAAACTCTCATAGTAATAAATATGTGCTCAAGCCAATTTTGACAATTATAGTCATTATCTTTAATTGATATTGATGTTGGTCATAACCATACCTCTCCTATAAATTACTATTTTATAAAATCAAACCTATTCTTAGGGTCATCCCATAATCCTAACATGTTGGCGGAGTGAGAAATTATTCAAATGAATCAATATATAAAAAATAAATGGTTCATTAAAAAGTTGATTTAGAATTTATCAATTACACATTGAGTAAATATTCCCTATTATTTTCAATGTGCATACCTATCACTAGGATCAGTTAGAATCCATGTCTAAAATACTCATAGTCCATGTCAAATAAAATGTTGTCAAGTACCAAAGTCAATCATTAGCTCTATATACATAAAATAGAAACACAATTACACAATCACAATAGGTGAGACAACTATATGTGGGTTTGATTTCACTATTTAGATTATAGGATAATTAGGAAATAAATAATCATTACACACAAGTTATTAATACTAACTAAACCCATTGCATTTATGAGATTTTGCAAGTTTCTAGGCATCACAAGAATATATAGGGTTTCAAGCCATATGAGGTTGGTTTGTGTAATTTTTCACGTCATTAGGGTTCAACATTGAAAACACAAAGCAATATAAGATAGAATATTAGAGATTTGTTAGTGATGTCATGGAGGTGTCCAGGTGAGTGGATGAAGTGTCTTAATAGTCTAAATATCAATGATAAAGTGTGCAATATGATTGTTCTAGTATACTTGGTTGATCTTTAGTTTTAGAATGGTTAGGGATATTTAGGGATGAGTATGGTGATTTGAGGATATGAAAAAGGTACCATAGGAGTTATTATATGCTTTGAATTCTTGTGTGCATGATTGGATTTCATCTGCTAGTTCATAGTTTTCATCTAGACATTTTGGGTCTAGTGGTAGAAAATTTTGAGTAGGTAATTTACTGACATCACCACTGCCACATATGGATGAGTTAGAGGGGATTTGGTCATATGTGTGTGATCACATTAGTCCCAAGTTTATATGGTCTACATTTAAGGTCATGAGGTTAACTTTAGATAAATATATGTGGGTGAAAAGTTTTCCTCTTAGATAAAAGTTTACTAAGTTCCTATACTTAGCCAGACTGTCAGTACACATCATGCAGATATGAATGAGCCATTAAGTTTGTGCATTTAATACAAGTACTCAAAGAGTAAACTAAGGTCAAATGTTTTCATGAAGGTATTTTTTATAATGTCAAAAAGGCACCTTGGAAATCTGAAGTCTTGAATTAATTTTAAGCACAAGTTATAAAGCTTGAAAGTTATTTTAGCATATTATGATGGGCTAGAGACCATCAAGCTTAATGTCATTGGTCCAGAAGATCCAATGGTGAGTAATTAATCATATATATTGAGATTAGTGGTGCATATGAATTCAACATGTCAAAGGTTTCATGTGTTTGTGACAAGTGTCGCAAGCTTTCTAGTATGATAGATGATTAATGGTGAGTGGTGGTTCATACTAATAAAGATCAATAGTATGGGACAAGTCAAAGAGTCAACAATGCACATGAGACTACCAAGTGGCACAAGCATAAGGGGCTATCAGTAAAGTTATTAGAAGGCACATTATGGTGCCAATTTTCATAATATTAGAAGTTATAAATAAGATATAATGATGATCACTTCAAGATAAAGACTAGGTTAGTAGAGATCAACGATGCGTATTTATTCAAGATTGCCAAAAGGCACAAGATGAGATCAACATGTTCGAGGTCTAACATTTGGATAGTGGAATACTATGAATTAAAGTTTGAGATAATTTTGAATATAATTTATGGTGTTGAGTGAGATAATAAAAGAGCATGAGATGTGTTCTAAGTGACTGATGTTTAACTATGACCATTTGGATATAAATATTTGAATTTAATGAAGGAAAAACCAATTCTTGGTTTTTGATCCACAAATTTTGATCTATATAGAATTTGATGTTATTGTAAAAACAAAAATTGTAGAGGACTTAAAGGCACATCTATAAATATTCATTTATAGGTCTGAATATTTTCAAGGTCAAAGATATTAAGATTCAAAGTTTATTGTGTGTTTGTCATGCACTACAAGTAATCCAAGAAGGGTAATAGAGTTATTATTTATGGTATTTCAATATTTCAAGATGAGATAACTATAATAGAGTGTTTTAAACTCCATGAGGACCATATTTGTTGATTATGAAGGTTTGATTTATCTTATTAAGTATGATCAAAGGCTTAGAATGTGACTATGTGTTCGTTCATGGTGGCTATGTGCATAGAATGTTGTTTGAGTGAATTGAGCTTTAGCACAAGGGTGTTGTGATGGATATTATCACTTAAATAGGACCTATAAATTGTTTTTAATGGGTCCATTTATTTAAAATTGATCATGTGTTCTTATTTTGCTCAGAGAAGTGTCAAAGAGGTGAATGGGTCTTCATAAGACCTAAAAGGTGACTTAGGCCTATTTGAAAGAGGGTTGTACTTAAAGGTGACCCATGTTAGATGAATTTAAGGGTAAAGGCATGTGTTATAGTTGATAAATAAGGTTATTATCATAATAATAATGAAGACTCTATAAAAGGTGAAACCAAATGTGATGGTTTTTAGGCTTGTGGAATAGACATGAGAGACTTAAGTGAGAAGAGTTGAGTAGTTGTGTGAGCAAGGATTCAACTGAAGGAGATAATTTTTGAAATAGAAGGTATAGGTCATTAAGGCCAAAAAAAGAGTGAAGAGGATCAATCATACTTTTTTGATTAAGTTGATGCAAGAGAACACATAGGTCATTAGACCTAATGAGCCCAAAAGAGCAGTTTAAGCAAGTTAGCCCTAGAAGTAGCTTGAGAGAGATTGGAAGTGAAGGGTAATGATAAAGGTGATAATCATAAATTAAATATTATAAATATTTGTTCAATATTATTTGATTTTTAAGTTAGTTGAGTGGGTTCTTGGTTACCTAGGGGGTTGTAGCTTCCATGCTAGTTCGAGCTAGCTAAAAGTCAAGTGGGTGCTTGACTAAATTAAGGAGTGGGTACTCTTTGATTAGTTGGTGCTAGTCTAAATGTTGGATTATTTTTTATAGGACTATGGTCCATCTTATAATTTTTAATGGGTTTTATCCCCCAAGAGGGTTTCCCACATATGTGATGTGTACATGTGATGTATGCTTTGGATGTATGTGTTTTCATGTTTATATGCTTGATAAAATTGATGTATATTGAATAGTTAAAGAGTTGGGAATTTAATTGGATTATCTTGCATCACTAATTCACCCCCTCACCCTCTCAGTGATTGTACCTCTAATAATTAGTATCAGAGTTGATCCTTTGGTAAAGGCTTGACAACTTGAAGGATGTCCAAGGTACAATATGGGTAGCCATAAAATGTAAGGAGGTTTTTCCACTAACAAAGCACTAATTTTCAATGGATCTAATTATAATTTTTAGAGTATAAGGATGAGGAGCTACATCAAGTCCTTAGGGTTTAACACCTTGAAATCTATTATGGATGGTTATTATTCACCTACTATTCCTCCATCCAGTGTTGCAGATAAGAATTTATTAGAGAATAATTCTAAGAAAATGAATTTTATTATTTAACTCCAAGGAAATGTGGGATAAATTGAAGAATATTTATGAAGGATATTTAAAGGTTAAGTTAATAAAGTTGCAGACTCACCAAATATAATTTGTGAGTCTTAAGATGAAGGAAGAATATTTTATGGCATCTTTTTTGTAAAGAGCTGATGAGATTGTGAAATCATCATAGGTCTTAGGGATAAGCTTGAAGAAGCTACTATAGTTCTAAATGTATTAATATCTCTCTCTCTCAAGTTTGATTCAAAACTATTTGTTGTAGAATAAATTCATGATCTTACTCAGTTGAAGATGGATGAATTGTATGGCATTCTTACTACCTATGAGATGAGAGGAAATGATGATATACCACCAAAGAAGGAATCAAAATTCAAGATAGTAATGAAGCCAAAGAAGTAGTTACAAGGTAATAAACTCAAGGAGGATGACATATCTAATTTTGATGAAGATGAACTAATTGCTTTGTTTACAAGGAAATTGAAAATAGGGTTAGGAAAGTATAAGGGTAAACTACCCTTCAAATGCTTCTATTATGGAGAGGTAGGACATTTTGATAAAAAGCTCCCTCATAAGCTTAAGAAAAATGATGATGAAGAGTATGGTGAAGACCAAGATGAAGACAAGAAAATATGTAGGTCCAATAAAAGCAAGAAGGGATTCAAAAAGTTTGATAACAAGAAGTACTTCAAGGATAAGAAGAGTCTCTACACCAAAGAAGATTACAGCTCATCAGATGAGAGTGAAGAAAGTGACTTAGAGTATAATGATAAAGATGATGGTTCTATTTAAGATGAAGACATCCACATGGTTGATGAATTTGCTCATATCAAAAGGAGTCTACTTGGAGTGATTTAGATGATGGTAAAAATGAGGTGGACTGTGAGACTAAATTGATGAATGCTCTTGAATAAATGAGAATATTGAGAAGAAGATTAACAAGAAGATGAAGTCTCAAATCAAGAACTATGAGGATAAATTCAATGTGTATGAATCAAGGATGAATGAAGACACCAAGGAGCATGAAGATATAGTCAAGTATCTCATTTGTCAATTGAAAATCCTATCTACAAGCCTGAAAGCTAAAGAAGATGAATGTTTAAGGTATATAATTGAAAATGAGTCATTATAAGTTGAGTTACAAAAGACATCTAATAAGATATAGTTATTTATGAGATTTGAAAAGATCTCAAGCGATCTAGATAATATTTCAAGTGGTCAAAAACATGAAATTAATAGGACTAGTCTTGGATACAAAGAAGAAAAAAAATGCAACTCAAGACAAAATAAAGACTAATGTAAATTAGATCTCGAAGTTCAAAAATCAGTTAAAAAATTATGGTGAAAATAGATTTAAGACAAGTCAAATTAGATAACCAAATTCCATGAAGTATGCATGTTTCAATGGTTGCTATTACACATGTAATCAATTTGGTCATAGGGCTAGAGAATGCAAGAGACCTATTAGAAATGAATTTGCATGGAACTATGACCAAGGTCATTAGTCACAAGGTGAATCTTCTTCAAAAGGAGTAGTTTGTTTCAATTTTCAAAAGAATACACATATTTCAATACTTTATTCTAATCAGGAAAGGTAGGATAAGCTTCTTACAAGAGGTATAATATGCTTTAATTGTCAACATAGATGTCACATTTCTATATTCTACAAAAAAAAACCTATAAGATAGAATAGGTTTAATTAGGATCCTAGAGTACAAGAAAGAAAGTTAACTCATGAAAACAAAAGGTGGTAAGCATGAGTCATGATGAGGTTGTAAGTCCAAGTATTATGTTTGTTATGGTGGAGAATGCCACAAAAGTTGGTGTTGATGCAAAAGATTGCACCCTTGGCAGGCGGTCGAGCTCCTGCCTTCCTCACGCAACAATGGAAACTCCCCTCTCACCTATGGGATTGGTGAAGCTAGAGGAGAGAGCCTCTAGATAAGGGCTAGCATATATATATATATATATATATATATATATATATATATATATATATATATATATATATATATATATATATATATATATATATATATATAATGGAGGAGGATGAAAAGGGAGAAAGATTACAGGAAAATAAACTACTCTAAAGGAGGTGATGCACAAAATGATTAACCTACTCACACTTACACTCTAAAACATACAAACACATACATACACTTCAACTGGTAAATGGACCAGGCTACAGGGGGTGGCAGGAAGGCTTTGATGGAACACACAGAAAATAGAGATTCACCATAGGTGTTGTAGAAGAGACACACTATGTAGTAAATCCTTCTACCTCTGCACTTCCAAGTACATCTCTTCTTGTTACCTATAAAATGACACCTTATAGACACCAAGTGTGTTGGTGTTAACCAGTAGCAGCAATAAGAAGCAATGACTAAACACTGACTGACACTCACACACACACAAAGATATCCAACCAACATATAAGTAAAAATGCATTTATTGATTTCAAGTGAAAAATTTTCCAGGGATCCACCTTACAAATGTGGAAGATGTTTCTCAAATGACAAGTCTCCAATATATAGAGGAAGGAAAAAGGCCTTTTGGCACCTCTTTTACAAATGTCCCATGTGTGTTATGATCATTGGGAAGAGCAGGCTACTTAAACATAAATGTTGTGTCAGCCCTGGCTCTGACTTTAGGCATTTTTTTGACATAGGCCACACTATTTCCCCATTAATTGAGACTACTCCTTGAAGGCACCCACGTGGTTTGTCTACTCATAAATGTGAAATGAATAAAAATGAGTCACATAGTTGACCATTTGCACCTTCTAATGGTCAATTCGTAGACACTGTATCACCTACTAGAGTAACTTCTTGAATCAACACCTCCATTTGCCACTTGGACTATCTAACTGCTCCTACACTTGGAACTTTTGTCTTTTCCCTACCTTGTATCTTTTTGGCTCCTTCGAACCTCAGGGCTATCTCTAGGTGGGTCGCTGCATTCCTTGGGCTCCTTTCATAATTGGCACTTAGGCATTTAAAAAACCAACAACTTTTTTACCAGACTAAATTTGACGTTCACTCACCCGTCATCACTTGAAAACCAACGGCTAGTTTTCCCTCTTAAAGTTAACAGCTTTTGGGATGTCACCATCCTTGGCAATTTCCTTCAGGCTTTTTAGCTTTGCCCTTTTCTATAGACTCCCTTCTTAGCACCTTCCTGAAGGGAAGGTGACCCTTCGGTCTTTGGAAAGTGCCCCTTTATTTTGGCTAAGAGTCCCCACAAGGGCACCTGCCCTTCAGGGTCCTTCGGCTCTTTGGTGGGTCTCTTCTTTGCTTCAGACTTTTCACGTGGACAAAAAGTCCATAGGAATTGGTTGTTTGGCTTCCCTAGGCTTTTTTGCTTTGGGCTTTTTCCCTGCAGACAAAAATTCCATGGGAATTGGCTGCCTCTGAATTTCTTTGGACTTTTATCTGAAGGAATTCCTTCAGACAAAAGTCCAAAGAAATTTTTCTTCGCTTTAGTCTTTGAAGTGTTCTTTCAGGCAGCCCCTCTAAATTTCTTTGAGCTTTTTGTCTGAAGGAATTCCTTCAAAAAAAAGTCTGAAAAAATGGCACCTTTCAACTACCTTAAGCAAAATTCCAAAAACTTACCTTTTATGCCTTTCTTTCTTTGTGGCCTCTTTGAAGTGCCTTTGCCCTCCATAAGGGCTTATTGAACCTATACTATCCTCCACAAGGGCACCTACCCTTCATCTTTGGGGGCACCTCATTGAACCAACCCAATGAACTGAAATTGGTTCAACGGTTCAACATTTCACGCTGAGTCAATTGAACCAAAGGCGGTTGAACCATTTTCTTTGAACCACTCATTGAACTGAAGCCTTTGAACCAAAATGTTGAACCAACAAATTGAACTGGTTTAATGGTTCAATGGTTCAAGCGACTATTGAGCCAAGGTCATTGACTCTTTGTTGAACCAAAGCGATGAACTTGAAGATTGAACCAAGGCTTGAAATTGAGGTGATGGACTTGAAGCAATGAACTAAGGCTTGAACCAAGGCTTTAAACTGAAGCGATGAACCAATGGCTCAAAGATGCCAACCTTGTAAATTTATTCAGACAAAGGCCCAAAAGAGCCTTGTAAACCCCAGCACTCTTTGAACTGATTCTTCATGTGCCAAATGACTAACCTGAAGAGTCCATAGAAAATCCTAGACTTGTGCAAAATAAAAGATGAATTAGCCTAGAACAGTAGGGGAAGAGAGGGGACCAATTTTTGGCCTATTGGGCAAAAAATGGTCAACAAATTGGCGAATCCCAAGGGAAGCATGCTTGCTATGCTTAGAAACCAATTGCCTCAAATCCATTGGGTACGAAGTCAGATTGTAACTTAAAATCAGCAACAGCCTCGATAAATTATAGAGTCAATCATGAAGATTTACCTCAAAGGAAATGAAAACACACACAAAGCTAAGAAAACTACTAACATGTGTAAAAAAAACTTAGGAAAAATAAGAGAAAAGCAAGGGAAGTATATACATGATGAAAAGAGACTCAGTGGCAGTGCTTTAGATGTATCCCATTAACTGGGATATACATTTCTTCACCATTCAACTTGGAGAGTTGGAATGCATTATGCTGCTTATGCTGAGTGATTATGTATGGGCCGCTCCATAGGGCATCAAACTTTGCATGCTTTCCAGGCTTAGCTCGGTCTTCATCCTATTTCAAGACAATGTCTCCTTCAAAGAAACCTTTTGATGAACATTTCTTGTTGAAGTGTCTCTTTGTTTTTTGTTGGTGATTGGTCATAAAAACCATAGCCTGGTCCCTTGTCTCTTGGAGTTCCATCAGCTCACATAAACTAACCTCCATGCTATTTCCTTCTTCTAATTGCAACTGGTGAGTAAGGTCCAAGGCTGGCAATTCAAGTGAAATGGGGAGCCTAGCTTCCCTTCCATAGATGAACATCTATGGCATGTTACCAATTGCCCTCTTCGGGGTGACCCTATTTGCCCACAGGGTTATTTTCAACTTGGCATGCCAAGTCCTCTGATTTTCTTCCATGGTCCTCTTAATGATCTTGATCAAGTTCTTATTGGTGGACTCAGCCAGCCCATTCCCCTGTGGGTAATAATTGGATGAAGTGCTAAGATATATACCATATTTTAGTGCCCATTCACTTGTTTTGGTTCCCAAAAAAGCCAATGCATTAAATGAGATTATGGTTGCTAGAACCCCAAACCTTGCCACCAGGTCCTCATAAAAATCCAGGACCACACTTTCATTAGCCTCATTCAAAGCAACAGCCTCCACCCATCTTGTGAAATAGTCTATGGTGGTCAAGACCCACTTGTGTCCAGCACTAGAGGGAGGGTTAATCATCTCTATGAAGTCCAGGCCCCACTGCATGAATGGCTGCTCCACTTGGATAGGCTATAAAGGCATGGTAGCCAACTTTTGCTTCCCATCAAAAAGTGCACACTTCTAGCACTTTCTTACCCAAGCATGGGTGTCCCTGAATAGAGTAGGCTAGAAATAGCTAGCTCTTATTATCCTTGTTATAGTAGCCCTAGGAGCAAAATGACCACCTGCTAGCCCATCATGGAACTCAGATAGTACCTTGTCAGCCTAATTTGAGTCTATGCATCTTAGAAGGACCCCTGAGAGATCCTTCCTAAACAATACTCCATCAACTAGGACATAAGGGAGAGATTGGAGCTTGAATTACCTTCTTTTGGTCTTATCAAGACCCTGTGGGCACTCACTAGTGAGAAGAAAATGCCTTAGGTCCGATGTCCAATCCTTCATGACAGTTGGTTCTTCTACTATAGCTGCATCATGAATCAGTAAGTTATCTTCCCTTTTCTGCTTGAAGTCGATAGCAAGGTGTTCGCACAAGCCTCTTCCCCTCACCAGCTTGGTGATCTTGATGTCTACGTCATACTGCATTACCTTGGTGATCCACCCTACTCTCTTTTCATTTAGGTCTCGGTTGGTCAAGAAATCCTTGATGCCAGGATGTGGAACCATGAGGTGAATCCTGTTGTTGGACAGCATATGCCTAAATTTCTTCAAGCTCCATATTACTGCTAGGACTTGCTTCTCTATATATGTGTATCTGACTTCAAAATCCTCTAACCCCTAGCTAAAAAATGCTAGGGGTTGTTTAAGGTCATCACCATTTGCTTGGGTAAGCATGGCAGAGATTACCTCTTCATTGCCAAAAGTGTAGAGGTTGAAATCTTTGTTGAAGTCAAGGCTGATCAAAGTAGGAGCTCGGGTTATGGCCTAATTAATGTCTTCAAATTTGTCCTTCCTTTGTGTTGTCCACTTGAACTCCTCACCCTTCCTCAGCATAGAAGTTAGTGGCTTGACTATCTTTACAAAATTTGGGATGAATCCCTGAATGAAATTTATCCTGCCAGCTCTGTAGGCCTTTCTTATGCTTAGGTAGGGACATCTCTAGGATAAAACAAACTCTCTCGGGGTCAATGGATAAGCCCTCCTTGGACACAATGTGACCAAGGAGTTTTCCCTCATGAATAGCAAACATGCAATTCTTTAGGTTGAGAGAGATGTTAAACTCTCTACACCTCTCAAAGATTTTCTTGAGGTGTTTCATGTGTTGGCTCACTTCCTTGGAGAATACCATCACATCATCGAGGTATACCAGCACATTATTGTTTATCAAGCCTCAAAAAGCCATGCCCATGGCTCACTAAAAGGTAGCACCAGCATTAGACAGCCTGAATTGCATCTTCTTGTAGGCAAACATTCCCCATTTAGTAGTGAAGGCTATTTTGTGACGGTCACAGCCTTGCACCAGAATTTGATTATATCTTGAATATCCATCCAGGAGGGAGAAACGCTAACTACCTGTTACCTTATAAAGGATCCAATCCATGCTCGAGAGAGGATAATGGTCTTTTAAAGAGACTTTATTAAGGTCTCTAAAATCAACACATAGCGTGATCTCCCCATTCTTCGTTTAGATAGGAACAAGATTGGCCAGCCAAGAGGAATGTTTGATCAAAAATATAATCCTAGACTCAATCAATTTGGCTAGTTCCTTTTGCATGAGAGGCTCAATCATTGTGTTGATAGGTCTCTACTTTTGCGTGATTGGCCTAACACCTTCTTCTAATTTGATGGTGTGCTGGGAAAGTCTTGGGTCGAAAACCTTCAAATCACTGTAATCCCAAATGAAAACATCAACAAACTCCTGACACAAAAAAATGAAAGTCCACCTTTCTTGAATCATGCAAACTTTTCCAAGTGCAAGCAACTTATCCTTAAAGATCTCAACCTTCTCATAATTCTCCTCTTTAGTTGTGATGCATGCCTTATCGCTTCTCAATTGGTCATCTCCATTTAAGATACTCTCTAGAGTGACCAAACCTTTAGGGAGCTTATTGTTCTTCAGTTAAACAATCTAGTTGCCATATTGTTGTTGTAGCTTTATCTAGTTATTTGTAGTGAACTCAGCTTCTCCTGTAGGAAGAATGTTATTTGCTAGTCATTGTTGAAGACCTACTAGTTTTTAATGTTGTTAGGGATAGAGGGACGAAGTACCACCTTCAAGTAGCATGAACCACAGTCTTGGCTTATCTCCTTGCAAACATCAAACTGAGGACCAATTACTGCTAGCCTATCTGCTTGTTTGTTCTGCCTTCTAGGAATGGAGGTGATATTGAAAGCAAGGAAATATTCCAACAAGTCCCAGACCCTATGCTTGTAGGACTTTAACAAAGAATTTTTTGTCAAATTCTGGCCTCTCACCTGATTTACAATCAGCTCACTATCACCCAAAACTTGTAACTCCTTGATTCCTCTTTTCCTTGCCCATTCTAGACCATGGATAAGGGACTCATATTCTGAAACATTGCTTATGCAATAAAATTGGAAACAAAAGGCTAAAAAGTATCTCTCATTTGAAGGGGAGACTAACATCACTCCACCACTAGCTCCCAACCTACTTCTAGAACCATCAAAGTATAACTACCATAGACCTAGGTCCTCTTGGCTTGCCTTCATTATATTTGGTATGAAGGTACCATCTTCGTGCATGTAGCAGACTCCAAGGCCTGCCTCCTCTATGAAATTGTAAAGCTCATTCTCAAATTTATCACTTCCTCATTCATCTAAGAGTAGGTCTACAACTCCTTCAAGAGCAGAGGATGGAGATTGGTCTATTTAGGACTCTTCTTGGTCGATAATGGTGTAGCTGACATTCACTACCTTGAGCGAATATGGTTCCAGATGGTCCCTGTGGAGTGGCTCAAATTCAATCTTTGCCTTGGTCCCATACTTGGTTCTAAAAACTAGATAGGACCAATTCACTACTAGATAGCCACCTATCTTGGATGTGAAGTCCCTGGATAAGCAAATGGCAAAATAAGGATGAACATCTGCCACTACTATATCATGGGGAACTAAGAAAGTCATGCAAGCATGTAATTTCAAGCTCAAACCCTTCATTATCCCAAATGTCTTTGCAGGTGTCCCATCCAACTGCAGGACTCCCTTATTCATCTCTTCATATTTTAGTCCCAGCTTATTAGCCATGCACTTGGGCATTATTGAGGTACTTGTCCCACTATCAATGATACAGTTATGCACAAAGAAATCTCCTATGACCAAGGACACATAAAAAGGGGGATATTTATCTTTTTGCTTGACCTAGCCTGAAGTGGAAGGTTGTCCATTCATCATCAAGACATTATCAGTCCTTGTTGGGATAGCTTGTCGATCCAACTCATGCAATTCCCTTTGTAGCATGTCCTTTTGTCTTAGTAGAGACAATGAATACCATAAGGATATGTCCATATGTAGCTTCTTCATCTAGTCCACCACATTGACTTGAGGACTACCTCCCTTCAAGCTTTCTTTAGGGCTAATTCCAACTTGAGGTATAGGCTGAGGGGCTGAAGGTACAAATGGCAGTTTGAAGTTTGGGACCCTCTGATTTTCCTGTGATGAGGAAGGCATTGTTGATGTCTGTGTAGTTGCCTAAGTTTCTCTTATTGCTCTCCTTTTAAATCTTGTGTTGGTTATAACATAGTTAGCCTGATTGTCTGCAGCACCCACATAATTGATTGCATAGAACTCACCTTCTAGGTGGTTCATAAGAGTAGAGTCAGGCTAACTCTGACTGTTGCTTGTGATAGGTTGCATTAGAGCCTCAAAGACCTAGGAATGGGTAGCTGCTTGATTTTATTGCACATTTGGGTTATAACCCATCATCTCATTTATATAAATAGCTTGTTCCTGACCATATCCCAAGGTTGAACAACCTGGTTGTTCCTACACCAGATTATTTTAAACGGGCACCATGACCTTATATGATGAAGGAGCACCTGGGTTGTATCCTTGAAAAGGTCTAATCTGAGTAAGTTGACCCTGTCCTTGATTGTAATTTTGGAAAGGGGGTCTAGGATCTTGGCCATACTGCTGGTATCCTTGGTTTGGTCTATTGCTTTGAGCTTGCTACCTTTTAAGAGCCACAAGTTCATTTGACATACTTTGCAACAGACTCTTAACTTCATGAAGTTCATTGGATGGAGCAGTAGCTAGTTTTTATATGCTAGGTAAAGGAGCTAATGTGGGAGCAATGGTTTGAATTGGAGGTAGCATTTAGGGAAAAAGTGGCATATGGGGTCTAGGGGCTATTTTCCCAGAGTGCACTAAGCAATTTTTAGCTACTATAGCTATATCATAGGCAGCAGGCAGCACATGTCCCCCCATGGATTGTATCATAACAGTGATATCACTATTCAATGCTCTTAAATAATACAAGAAAGCATAGCTAGTAGTTGGTCTTACCAGAATGGGGATTCTATCCCATGTCTTCTAGAACCGAGTGTTGAAATCCTGCATGTATTTGTGTGGGGCTCTTTTCATGGTAGTCTGCTGCTCAACAAGTAAAAGGTGGTCATTCTTCTCTCCAAAACAGTTCATCAAGTGAGTACCCAATTCATTTCAAGAATGGATTGAATTTATAGCCAAAGTCCCATACCAGTCAAGAGCTTTACCCTTGAGAGACAATGCCAGTAATCTGATTGCGATATTTTCCTCCATGACATTGTGAATATTGCAGAGGTTAGCAATATTTCTAATGTGCTCGATGACTATAATGGGTCCCTCTCCATCAAAAAAAGGCACATTTTTGAGGGCTGCTCTTGGAATTGGGTCATAACATGGGAGATTCAAGGGACTCTGACCATGAAAAGTGATAAAGGGTAATGCCATAACTGGGATGGGATGTAACTGCGGCTCTACTGCATATGCGTTCCTTACAACAGGTTTGGGAAGGTAGTTTACTAAATAAGTATGGGTCTTCTCAAACCTCAATATTTTTTCTAAGTTCAAAGGCAACTCAACAAATTTGAAAGGGACACCCTTAGAAGCAGACCATGTGGTGACTTTAGGCATAGGAAATCAGACTAGTCTTTGATTAGGAAATGAAGTTCTTACTAGTGGAGTCGTCAGATGCTAACAATAGTTGATTTGTTGTAATAAGACCAGCATCAATCCTAAAACTTTACTGAGTATAAAATTGATGTCCCATCGGGCATGCCAAAAAAATGTGATGCAGAAGATTGCACCCTTGGCAGGCGGCTGAGCTCCTGCCTTCCTCACGCAACAATGGAAACTCCCCTCTCACCTGTGGGACTGGTGAAGCTGGAGGAAAGAGTCTCTAGATAAGGGCTAGCTCCCTTTGATGCATCTAATTTGTTCCAATAAGTGCTAACACACACACACATATTTTATATGTGTGTGTGTGTGTGTATGTATATATATCTCTGTGTGTGTGTGTGTGTGTGTGTGTGTGTGTGTGTATGTATATATATATATGTGTGTGTGTGTGTGTGTGTGTGTGTGTGTGTGTGTGTGTGTGTGTGTGTGTGTGTGTGTGTGTGTGTGTGTGTGTGTGTGTGTGTGTGTGTGTGTGTGTGTGTAATTGGGGAGGATGAAAAGGGAGAAAGATTGTAGGAAAATAAACTACTCTAAAGGAGGTGATGCACCAAATGATTGACCTACTCACACTTACACTCTAAAACATACAAACACATACATACACTTCAACTGGTAAATGGACCAGACTGCAGGGGTGGCAAGAAGGCTTTGATGGAACACACAAAAAATAGAGATTCACCATAGGTGTTGTAAAAGAGACACATTGTGTAGTAGATCCTTCTGCCCATGCACTTCCAAGTACATCTCTTCTTTTTACCTATAAAATGACACCTTATAAACACTAGGTGTGTTGGTGTTAACTTGTAGAAGCAATAAGAAGCAATGACTAAACATCGACTGACACTCAGACACACACAAAGATATCCAACCAGCATAGAGGTAAAAATGCATTTATTGATTTCAAGTGAAAAATTTGTCAGGGCTTCGCCTTAAAAATATGGAAGATGTTTCTCAAATGACAGGTCTTCAATATATAGAGGAAGGAAAAAGGCCTTTTGGTGCCTCTTTTATAAATGTCCCATGTGTGCTCTGGTCATTGGGAAGAGCAGGATACTTAAACATAAATGCTATGTCAGCCCTGGCTCTGACTTTAGGCATTTTTTTGACATAGGCCACGCTATTTCCCCATTAATTGAGACTACTCCTTGAAGGCACCCACGTGGTTTATCTACTCATAAATGTGAAATGAAGAAAAATGGGTCACACAGTTGACCATTTGCATCTTCTAATGGTCAATTCGTAGACACTGTATCACCTACTGGAGTAACTTCTTGAAACAGCACCTCCTTTTTCCACTTGGACTATTTGCCTGCTCCTACACTTGGCACTTTTATCTTTTCCCTACTTTGTCTCTTTCTGGCTCCTTCGACCCTTGGGGCTATCTCTAGGTGGGTCGCTACATTCCTTGGGCTCCTTTCATAGTTGGCACTCAGGCATTTAAAAAACCAATAGCTTTTTTACCAGATTAAATTTGACGTTCACTCACCCGTCATCGCTTGAAAACCAATGGCTAGTTTTCCCTCTTAATGTTGATGGCTTTTGGGATGTCACCATCCTTGGCAATTTTCTTCGGGCTTTTCTGCTTTGCCCTTTTCTACAGACTCCCTTCTTAGCACCTTCCTGAAGGGAAGGTGACCCATCAGCCTTTGGAAAATGCCCCTTTATTTTGGCTGAGAGTCCCCACAAGGGCACCTGCCCTTCAGGGTCCTTCGGCTCTTTGGCGGGTCTCTTCTTTGTTTTAGACTTTTCTCGTAGACAAAAAGTCTGTGAGAATTGGCTGTTTGGCTTCCCTGGGATTTTTTGCTTCGAGCTTTATCCCCATGGAAAAAAAGTCCATGGGAATTGGCCACCTTCAAATTTCTTCAAACTTTTATCTGAAGGAATTCCTTCAGAAAAAAGTTTGAAGAATTTTTTCTTCACTTTAGTCTTTAAAGTGTTCTTTCAGGCACCCCCTCCAAATTTCTTTAGGATTTTTGTCTGAAGGAATTGCTTCAAATAAAATTTTAAAGAAATGGCACCTTTTGACTGCCTTAAGCAAAATTCCAAAAACTTACCTTTTGCAACTTTCTTTCTTTTTGGCCTCTTTGAAGTGCCTTTGCCCTCCGTAAGGGCTTATTGAACCTAGACAATCCTCCACAAGGGCACCTATGCTTTGGCTTTGGGGGCACCTCGTTGAACCAACCCATTGAACTGAAATTGGTTCAATGGTTCAACATTACGCACTGAGCCGATTGAACCAAATGCAGTTAAACCATTCTCTTTGAACCATTTGCTTTGAACCACTCATTGAATAGAAGCCTTTGAACCAAAACAATGAACCAATCTGTTGAACCGATTCAACGACTCAACGGTTCAAGCGACTGTTGAGCCAAGGTTGTTGAACTCTTTATTGAACCAAAGTGATGAACTTGAATATTGAACCAAGGCTTGAAATTGAAGCGATGGACTTGAAGTAATGAACTAAGGCTTAAACCAAGGCTGATTAAACTGCCGATTGAACCAAGGCTTTGAACTAAAGCGATGAACCAATGGTTCAAAGATGCCAACCTTCTTTGTAAATTTATTTAGACGAAGGCCCAAAAGAGCCTTGTAAGCCCCAGCACTCTCTAAAATGATTCTTCATGTGCCAAAATACTAACCTGCAGAGTCCATAGAAAATCTTGGACTTGTGCAAAATAAAAGATGAATTGGCCTAGAATAGTAGGGGAAGAAAGGGGACTGATTTTTGGCCTATTGGGAAAAAAATGGTCAATAGTTGGAGAGTGCCAAGATATCTCATTATTTTCTAATGTTGTGAATGAAGAGACCAAGCTTAAGGAGAAGACCAAAGTTTTGGTTGAGGCTAGATCTAAGGTGTGTTTGGATGATAATGAGTAACCTGCTATGTGTGATCAATTTTCAATATTGGTTCTTGTGTTGTCAAGGTCCAAAGGTGATGCTCTATAATGCAAAGAAGATTATTTAATATAAAAAGTATGTCATGAATCTATTTTATTCCCATGTGTTGTCAAAACATTCTTAGAAGATAAAGAGAGTGTTGTAGTGGATGAGTAAGTTGTTTCTCATAAGCCTAATAATAATAATAATAATAATAATAATAATAATAATAATAATAATAATAATAATAATAATAATAATAATAATAATAATAATAATAATAATAACTATCAATATCAGATGACCAAGAGTGAGAAGGAATATGAGGAGCTATGGGCAACTCCTAGTTTCACATTGTTCTAAGGAATTGTTGATGCTTAATTTAGCAACTAACCACCAAAGTCATGGGAAGTTTCAAAGATGTAGGACTAGAACCTTGAAATAACCTCTAGATTTTAAAGAAGATGGCTCTTCTCTTAGGGTTTGATGTAAAGAGATAATAAATAATTCATGAAAGAAGTCTCTGAACTACTAAGGCAATGCACCAATATTTTTTTTTAACCAAATGACATAATGATTAGTACTTAACAAAACCTACTAGGAATATTAAGGAGCATAAAGCATGATCAATAATTCTAGCACAAACTATAGACCCATCTAAGACTCATAATAGAAAACATAACTTGAATCCTCATCTATCCAAAAAGAACAATATTAGAGTTAATAACATTCACTAATGTAACTAAAGAGCATATAGCATGATTAATAGTCTCAATGTTTATGTAAAGCTAACAAAAGGCTCATGATAGAGAATGAAAAGCAAGAATTAGAAAAAAAATTACAATTTCAAAAAACATCACTCTCTCTTCATAGTTTGATAGGAGAAAAAAGTACATAAAGCAAAAATATAGAGAACAATGTTTGATCCCTCAGGAGAGGCACCTATTAAGGCAATATAAAATGCTTCCAAAAAAACTAGCTTCTAAAATCCCTATTTTCTAGATGATTCTTCTCCATTTTATTCCCCCTCTATTTGAGACTCTCTTGATCAGCTACTAATAGCCCCAAAATATCCATCATGAGTCAGTACCATTTGCTTAAGGTCTAACCATCTGTCTGCAAACTTTGAATCTAAAACTACATGTTTTTAAAAATGAACAACATGGAGCTTACTTCTATTATTTCTGCTAACTATCTCTCTCATTTAGTTTCAATTGCTGCCCCTATTTGTCTTTAACTTGTATTATCTTGAAGCAAGGGCATGTCGAGGCTTCTATAGATTTTATATTTGACTCATCTTTCTCCTTCATTTCATGAACTTATCTTTCTTAGCTCTTTAGGGATTTAGGGATCCATTATGCTGACACATGGAGGCTTCAACAAAATTTTAGAGTTGTTAAGGATATTTCTTTCTCTTTAATTTGATTGTAACCTTAAAGGCTTTTGGAGGTTCTATACCATTAGATCTTTTACTTCTTATTGAGCATTTATCTTCTTCTTATCATCTACGAGCTCCATGTGTAAGTCTCTTGCAAACTGAGATGTCTTTAATAGTTTTTTTGGTTCCAAGGAGTGTAGTGATGACATGTGGATATCCTCTATGAGATTTTTCCTCTTATTAAATTCCCACCACTAGATCTTCAATTTAATACACACCATAGATTTGATTTAGTTCACTTGAGTCCAAAATGACCCACCATTACACCACATGGCCACCATACACAAGTCAAAGGCTCTCTCTTTTCCTTTTAGTTTAAAATAGTGCCAAAGTGACACATGGATACCTTTTGTGTTTAGATCTATAATTCAATTATTTTTGGCCTCAAAACATAGAAAACATTGCATGACACTTATCCAAAAAACATGAGAGTCCTGAATATAAAATAAAATTTTAGAAATGATTCTACAGTTCATGGAAACTCACCAGGGGATGTATGCCTGCATAGAAGAATCCTTGGCCTTGCCTAATCAAAAATATCCCCAAAAATATGGTTCTTTTCATTTCTCACTTAGAGCTTTTAAGGTGACATTTGGTACCCAGTCCATTTTACCTCCATCAGGTACTCCTACTTTTGTAGAGCTTGAAAAGCTCTATCTAATTTGATGATCTCCTTATGAAAAAAGGATTGGAGACCCTGTACCACTAAATGCAATTAGTAATCTAGTTTGGTCATCTGAGAAAAAACTAACTCTACCTTAGTGAATTCGGAAGAGTCACTCAAAGACTAAAAAAGGATTTGATCATTTTGCTTTTTGACCAGTAGATTTTATAGCTAGTCTTCCATTAGGATAGTGGTGCCATTGGGGAAAGGAGAAGGGAGTCCCAGTTGAACCAAAACTTCAATTTTCCCCTTCATTATTTTGACCCATTCCTTTAAGATATTAAAAAAAATTGCATTTCAAATCAGCCTTATTGTAGCTCAAAATCTCACTTACCTTCCATGTGACTTCCCTTTTGTCAATGACTCTAGCTACCTAAAGAGTTTCCTTTGTGGCATCATATAATTTTTGAATCAACATTTGTGAATCAAGAATCTTGGTCAAGACTAAAAATAGAATATTCTCAATAGATGACTTTACCCTTAAGCATAATTTATATGCATCAGATATGAATCTGAGTGTAAGCCTGAGCTGGGTAACATTAGTGGAGATCCTTTGGTAGCAAGAAATATAGATCCCCCTAACCATCTTGACAATACCTATTACCTTAGGTTATTGGTTTGACTATTGGGTAAAATCATTAACCTTATCTTCTATCACCTTACACTTGACCTACAAGTTATTCTTTTCTATGTCAACAACTCTTAGCTTTTGTTGAAGTTGTGATGCCTCTATTTCCTTGTCACTACTTTTTTTCCAAAATCTTCGTCTCTTTCTCCAAAATTATAATAGATGCTTTAATTTAATTAAGTTCCTTTCAGAGAGTATCTAATTTTTATTTTTAAGTCTTCAAGACTTTTTTTGATATTGCCCCTTTCAAGTCTTTATTGAGTTGGGCTATCTCCTAGTCCTTGGCCTTAAGATCTAGGCTTAAATGGCTCACTATGGTTTGGGCTTGGGTTAAGCCCAATTTTGACTTTTGAAATTAATTTAAGACCTTCAAATAATCTATGGTAACCATAGTGGTTGTTTCATTCATTAGATCCACTTTATCATGTGGCCTAAAATGAGTTAGTTCCATTGCCACTGCACTCATTGTATAATCCTTAGGCTACATTTGCTTGAGTGTCTTGGTCACCTTAAGAACCATGTGGGTGATAGTGAGGGAATGCTTATTTTGGTCATAAATAAATTAAATTTATTGTGTAGCAATTCACCTAGCCTCTTTGATCCTCTACTTTTCCTTTCTTGCCTCTCTGGCCCTCTTTACTATGTCGGATTGGGTATAGAAGTCTAAGGGAGAGGTTATAACACCACCCATGAAAGGAGACCCATGAGGTAAACCATAAGGCACACTGATGGAATGCTAGGCTGATCTTGTGAACGAGATGGGATTTTCAAGACCCTAGGAGAAAAGGTTGGCAAACTCAACAGTTGGGAAGTGAAAGTGAATGGGGAACTAGATGGCATTAACAATTGAGTAAGTATAGCTGAGAGGGATAGGAATGCTAATGCATGTGAAGGGGATGGGATTAATAGAGTGTGAGTTTAATATTGAGGTGGAGTCATGTATGAGGTAGGCTCTACCCCTTTTTCTCTGCCTCCCTCCTAAAATGTTACTTTTCATTTCTTCTTCTCAGGGCTCTTCACAAGATCCTCCCCACTCATTTGAATTGTCACTAGCTAATCCAAATATAGCACCTCTTGTGTGGGTGATGTTGCCATGAGAGATCTAATAGGGATATTTATTTAGGGGCTTTAGAGGTAAACTAGACCATCCCTTGCCTTTCTAACTCACTAAGTGATAGTGGCCAAGTTGAAGTTGTGTACACTGTCATTGATGTCTCTACCTCTTGAGACTCCTTTTGTGGTTTTTGGAGGTTATTGGTATCTAACCTAAAATATGGAGTAACATGAGACTCATCCCATATATTCTCCCATTGTACATATATGGGTACATCCTTAAAATTTTGGGTGAACACATCGATCTCTTGCCTATACTTTCAATAGGCAGTTGTTTTCTCCTAACTCTAGTCCCTCCTAACCAAAGCTTATCTCAAGCCCTTTGTCATGGCCCTTATTGGGTCAAAACTTTAAATAAATTGATAAAAAGACTCCCATGGGGTAGTTGGGATATCCTACAATTCCACATATATTTCTAGTGTATCTCTCTTAGGGGACCTCCTATCCTCAAAAATTTCCTACTCTCATGCCTAAAAGGAGCATGGACTTTACTCTTGGCAAGCCAAGAAGTCATGAAACCATCTAGGTCATATTTCTATAGATCCTGAATCAAAACTAGCCCATAAGCAGCTAGTTTTCTCATCAAAATAAATTTTGCCTACCTCTTCACCATAGTAACACTGCCCTTGGCTAGTGGGATGTCATGGAAGGAACTTTTCTTTCTCCCTACTCCAAACTCAAAGTCAATAGCCGCTAATTTTTATGTCACTTCCAAACCTACCACTCTACTAGTCAAAACTTTGGGAAGCATAAAAGGTTCCTCCCTAAAACTATGAACTTTAATGAAATAATCATGGGCCTTAAAAAATAAATCACAAGGGTGGTAGGCATCAGACATAATAGCCTTAACCAAGACATCCATTCGATTGTTTATACCTCTCAAATTCATCTCCCCTATTAGTGGTGCCACAAAAAACTTAGCAAATTTATAGACATTAATGAATCTGACAACACATGAGTCCATGTAGACATGGGAATAACCTTGCAGGTGTCTACTACCTTTAAGTCCCATAGAATCAAATTTATATGATGCTAGAAAAATTGGGTATTATGACAAAATAAGGTAGAACATATATGAAGAATACCTGAAAGTAGGGTAGATGCTAAAATTATCCAGTTGTTAGCTCATGTTGTATGTAATATGCTCTACAAAATCAAACTTGTACACCTATGTTTTGGCTATATTAATGAATCAAAAAAGGTTTGCTAGCTACCAATTATGTACCATCCTATTTTTATCCTTCCCAGAAATGAAGGTGAACATTGAACATGCATCCTAGGAGTCCTAAGTCAACATGACCTTTTAAATAGGTAAGGGCTAAGGTTTAGTATTATCATCTTCCAGATGTAGCTTCTTATTTAGGAATGCTTGTTTTTGGTGCACCTGGGAACAAACATGCCTCAGCTGAGTCATGTCATAAAAGCTGGCAGAAGGATCATGTTGTAAACCTAGCATGGCATGGATAGCCTAGGGAGTGATCACTACCTTGATTAATCCTTTTTGAATTGTTGACTTTGCAAGATTATAATTTTGTGCACATAAGTCCACCAATTTCGGGTATAGATGCACTATGGGTACCATGTATTGGGATAACCCTGAGGTCTAAACCCTCATAATAAAGGTTTTAGGCATCCTCTGATTTAGCATTTTTACATGTATTGCCTCTCTAAGGGTATTATTATTCTTTGTCAAAATAGTGTCAAGGATGAGGGAAGAGCCTTGAGAAATACTTTTACCCACTACTCTGGTTCTTGGGTATGTAAATTTGGGCTGCATAAGAGCTGAGGCATATGACTTTATTAATGTTGATGCAGTGACCATTTTGACTAAAAAATCTTGGCTGTAAGGATACTCTTTGCTACTCCTTGGCTCAATTTTTGTGCTCTATTAGACTCAAATGTTAGCTCTTTGATTATCTCTAAGTAAACACTTTGCTCAATGGTGAAGGAAATGAGACTTGAATCTCCCTTTTTTAATTACATAGCTTCCATGAATGAGAATTAATGACTCTCCTTGATGGATTAATCATGTCTCATTAAAGACTCAATTCAATGTTCCAAGGCACTAAAAATCAAATCTATGAGATCTTTAATTCAAATTTCAAAACTTAACATTAAAGACCCTAGGAAATCCATTAGATAGGTATCCCTTTTGGATGGTCATAGCAGAAAAATTTATATGAGAATCTAGAGAGCCTCTATGGCCGACACATGTTCAAAGAACACGTATTTAACAAGAGGTAGGGGCCAACTACCTCTAAACAAGAAAATAGAAGGGAAACTAACCTAACTATGATACATTGGTTGTATTACCCTCACATGAAGGTTTTAAGGAAGATCCTATTAACAAGAATCTCTAGAGACTCTCTCTCCATAGTTTTCAATTCATAAGCATTGCGCTACTAACAAACAACTATCATGAAGGGAACTATCCACAAAGAATCAAACATACCATGGTTTCTAGGTTTAGTAGCTCTCGTATCCCATTTTAAGACCTAAGCACCAATTTTAAAATTAGGCTCTAAAGCTCTTTGGTCAAACCAAATTTTGATAACTACTTGTTGATTTATCATTGATTCATGGGTTGATTCTCTTTTCTTTTGAAGCTCCAATAACTATGCCAACCTAGCTTACATTAGACCATTTTTTTAACTTTTATTTGGATTATCAACTATAGGGTTGGAACTTTGATAGAAATAGGTATTGCTATACTCTTTCCATATACTACTTCATATAGAGAGGTCTTTATCACATACTTAGGTGTTATTTGATCTACCCATAAATCCACCTTTATATGTTCATGCCATCCTCCTTTGTGTTCATTCCCCATTCTCTTGATGAGTCTAATCAAGTTCTTGTTAGTCGATTCTATTAAACCATTCCCTTACAAATAATAATTTGATGGATTTTTTAGATATATACCATTCTTTAGTGCAAAATCAAGCACTTTGAAGCCTAGGAATGCCTTAGCATTGTCAGATATAATAGTGCGAGGAGGTCCAAACCTGGTCATAATCTCTTGCAGGAGATATAGAATCACATTCTCCATTGCTTCTTTTAGTATTACTACCTCTATCTACCTTGTGAAATAATATGCTGCAGTGAAGATCCATTTATGTCATATGCTTGAAATAATCCAAATAAAATCCAAGCCTCATTATGCAAAAGGCTCTTCAACAATTATAGGGTTGAGGGGCAACACAACATTTCTTCTCTTACTAATGTAAAATTGGCAAGATTGACACTTACTAACCATAGTGTGATAACCTGAAAACATAGTGGGCTAGAAATACCTTGCTTGGAGTATCTTGATAGCTGTAGTCATTGCCAAAAAATGGCCTCTACATGATCCATAATGCATTTTATGAAAAACCTTTTCATTTTCTTCCCCCTCTATGCACTTGAGTAGGATCCCATTGAAATTTCTTTTGAAAAGGAAATTGTCTATTAAAATAAAGTTAGATCCCTATTGTTGATAGTATTTTCTTTTCTTGTAAGGTAGATGACTTGGGTATTGGCCAATCTTTATGAAATTAACCCTATCAATAACCCAAGACTCCAATTCATTTTCTTCTATTCAAAGTATAATTTTTGTAATGGCTCATTCTTTTGTTAAAGCTTTGGAATCTTGAGCCATGTATTGACATAAGCCCCTTCCTCTTATTAGTTTAGTGGGCTTAACTTAGATATCATATTCCAATATCTTAGTTATCCAATTGGCTCTTTTTTTTATGATTTCACCCTCTATTATGCATTCCCTAATACTTGAATGTGCCATGAATACTATGATCATGTTGCTAGTAACCAAGTGCCTGATTTTTTTGAGCCCTTTGACAATAGAATAAGCTTGCATCTCAACAAAATTATATCTTGATTCATAGTCTTGGAGAGTCCTCAAGAATAAGGTAATAGGATTTTCTCCTTTTTTTGTTTCCTTTTGTGTTAGCACTAATGCTATACTATTTTCTTCTCCCTAGACATACATGATGAAATCTTTTGAGAAATTGAGGTTATGCAGAATTGGGGTGGATGCAATTGCCCTTTTGATACTGTCAAAATCTTGTAGACCCTTAGTAATACATTTAAAACTGAGATCCTTTCTCAGCATTAGGGTGATGGGTCTACCATTCTAAAAAATTCCAAAATGAATCTACTTACAAATCCCAAGGAAAGATTACACCTCTCTCTTGTTTACTAGTAAGGATAAATCCAATATTGCCTTGACCCTTTTATGGTATATGGAGATCCCTTATTTTGAGATAATGTGTCTACGTAACTTCCATTTAGGTACTCCAAACACAAATTTTTTAGGGTTTAAAGATATCTCATATTCCTGGCACTTTTGAAAAATAACTTCTAATTGATCAATATGATCCTTGACAGACCTAGTGAAGATAGTGAGATCATCAAGATAAATCAAAATTGATTTATTTATTAATTCCACAAAGTTAATATCCATATCTCTTAGTAATTTATATCCTACATTGGAGAGTTCAAATGGAATTTTGGCATAAACAAAATTTCCCCACTTTGTTGTGAAAGTGGTCTTGTGTTGATCTTCCTCTGCCAACCCTATCTAATTATAACTCGAGAAGCCATCTAATTAGGAAAACCTCTCTAATCCAACCACTATCTATATAATTTATTCCATTGAGGGTAGGGGTAGTGATCCTTGAGAGGGACCTTATTTATATCTGTCAAGTCCACATAGATTTTAATCTCTCCAATCTTGTTTCTTACTGGGACCAAGTTGGAAACCCATGTGGAGTGATTGATGGGGAAGATGATCTTAGACTCCAGTAATTTCTTGAGCTCTTCTACCATGAGAGACTCTATCCTTAGATTAACCATCATTTGCTTTTAGTGGATGGGTTTTGACCCTTTAATTAGGTCAATAGTATGTTGGACAACCTCCTTTTTATAACCGTGAAGGTCTTTGTATGTCCTATCCATTATCTTATCATATTTGTAGCATAAAGCTACCAATATTTCCTTTTCATTTTGAGTGGTCACCTTCTCAACTTTTAACTTTCTCCCTTTTGAGACTTCAATTTTAGAATAATCCTCTTTACTTGCCATGAAATTTCTTTTATCCATGTTTGCATCATCAAGATCAAACAAGTTCTCAAGGGTTATTAAACCCTTTGAAAGCTTATTAGACCTTAATTGTATGATCTGATCACCATACACCTCTTAAATTTTAGGCTATAATTGGTCTCAAAATATATTGACTGTATAAATATTATGATCTATTGATCACTCTCAACAACCTACCAGTTATCTACATTATCAAGTACAATGGGTCGAATGATCACTTTGACATTTTTCTCATTGGTTAACAGATCTTTGGTTGGATCAAACTAAGATCCAATTTGAGCCATTCTATCTACTTAAACATTTTGGATCCTTGGGATGACATCAATATTTAAAGCATAAAACTTTCAATCAAGTCCTATACCTTATGGTGGTAAGACCTCATTTTTGGGTTCTTTGTTGAAATAGTTTCTCTAATCTATTTGACCACTAGCTTCAAGTCCCTGAAGACCCTTAAGTTCTTGATCTCTTCTTTTTTAGCAAGAATTAATCCATGTAATAAAGATTCATATTTTTATTCATTTTTAGTGTAGTTAAACTAAAAATGTAGTGCCTTAATGATCTTCTTCTCTCTTGGGGAAGTAAGACATACACCTGCCTCTAAGCCATTCTTGCTCCATCAAAATCTAGATTCCATATCAAATAATCATCTAGGAGAATCTCTTTTTCATTTTTATTCTTCTCCATAATCTTCAAGATTTTGGGGTTTTCATCATAGATGATATAGGTTGCTAAACTAGTGGAATCAAAGTTTCCAAAAGGGTCATTTGATGTTAATGCTGACAAATAGCTCTCACCCTCTTATTCACCAACTTATTCCATCGTTTCCTCTATAAAAATTATTTCTTCTCTTTTGATCATCACATGGTAGGATTCAAACCTTGAATATAATTGATTCATAATGTGTTCCGTGTATATAATCTTTGATAACACTTTCATCTTAGAATAATATTTGTTCCTTAGGATCAGATGTGACCAATCAAGGGACATATATCCTCCAATATTTGTTGTAAAGTCTCTAGATAAGCACAATCTGAAGATAAGAGGGATGTCTATAATCACTATATCTTGTGAAACATTTATGTTTAGGCCAGAATAGAGCTATAATAGAAGTCTGTTGATGACTCTAATGGTTTACACTGAATTCCCATTGAGTTTCATGACTCCCTTAGTCAATGGCTCATATTTGATATTTAAAGCATCAGCTATTAATTAGGGAATGACTATAGTTCTTGTACATGAGTCTATCATATAGTTTTGAATCAATTTATTACCCACTATAAGGGTCATATAGAAGGGGTCAGGTTTAGGTTTCTTTACCTCTTTTTCAATGTTCATCAGGACTGATGGTTGTTGTGGTTGAGATGTTGTTATTTAATCCTTGCCTTTATTTGATGAAGCTTCCTTTGTGAAAATAAACTTTGGATCATTATGATCCTTTAATTCTTATTAAAATAGTTATTTTTGTTTATATATGGCTAACATATCCCATAATAAGACATTAACATGGACTTTCTTTAGTTGTTCCACCACATTGATTAGTTCAAGTGGCTACACTTTAGAGTACTATAGATACCTTATCCTTTCAACTATCATGTTAGAGATTCCTTGAATCTGTGCAGTCATTTGAAACTCTTGCCTTGTCATTGGGGCCTAAGGAACTGAGGATAATGGCACCTTCCTTGATTTAGTGTTGATAATAAGGACAACATTTGTAGACTCAACCATCCTCTTTTTTGACTGTGTAAAATAATCAAACTGAACCACATTTTTAGAGGTAGATGCCTCATTATTGAACATAGATTATTCATCTCAAATCCATGAGAATAAAGTATATTTATGGGCAATATCTCCTTGTTATAATTGCATGCCCTAATTTTGAGCCACCATGGCTACATTTACTCAGGGTGACTGATATGGTCTTGATGGGGTTGCTTCTTGGTTTCCCATTCTTCTTTATTTGGATAATATTTATTGTAAATTTCCCATAGGTAAATCTCTTGGCATGTAAGAATAATTATAAGGAATACACCTTGCATTTATTTCTTTCACCAAGTTATTTTGGCCAGGGACCAATTCTCTTCCTGAGTTTGGTCAAACCGTCTGATATGGTGGGGTACAAGGATGATATAGTTAGGTGGTTGTGCTGGAGCTAATATTTGAGTCCCTTGGTATTGATTTGGTTGATATTGGGATCTATTCCCTTGGAAACCTTGATAAGGAGGTCATTGATGTGAATCTTGGTTTCTCTTAAGATTGATAATTTCATTAGAGAAGGTTCTAAGGATGTTCTTGACATCATTCATCTCTGATGAGGAAGAAGATGGAGTTATGGCTAATGTTTCTTGAGATGAAGGAAATGTATATAGAGAAGTATTGGCTTGGAGTACTAGGAAGATCTTGTTGAGCTAGAAGGGATAATTTGAGAAACATGGGCATAGGAGGCCTTAGGGTTAATTTCCCAAAATCTATCAAGTTATACTCCACTCTTACAATAATATCATAAGCATTGGGAAGGGTCTACCCTCCTAGTGACTGAATCATGATTGGGATATCAAAATTAAAATCTTTGAGATAGAATATGATTTCCATACCTATAGGAAGTGGAGCTGAGATTGGTATTTTTAGCCATGTCTTTTGAAATCTAGTGTTGAAATCAGTCATTACTTCTTGGGGGCTCTCTTAGTAGTGATTAATTATTATAGGAGGGATGATCTATCTCCATTTTCATTGAATCTATCATATAATGTAGTTCCCAATTGGTTTGAATTTATAATAGAATTTGGTACTAAAGATCTATCCCAGTTAAGAGCCTTTCCTTTTAAAGAGGTAAGGAGTGGTCTCAAGGATACATTTTGTTGTGTGATAAAGTGGACAGTACATACATCAACCACATATTGAAGATGCTCTGTCAGATTGTTGAAGTCTTCTCCAATAAATTTGGGTAATGATTTTAGAGCATTAGTGGAAATGAGGTTTTATGTATCAGGAGGTGTTGGTAGAATAAGTGGACTTCCACCATTCCAATTGAGAAAGTTCCTAAGTGGAGCTTGAATAGCCATTTAACTTCCTAGTGTACCTTTTTGAGTCAGCCTTCTTCTTAATGTAGATACCAATGGTGTTACTAAGAGTCCTAGATTTAAAGTAGATTGAGATCTTGTAACTGGTCCATGATTCTCCCTTCTTGAAGGATGTTTGCTCATACACTTCTAGTAAAATTATGTCCCACTGGGCATGCAAAGAAAACTATTGATTCTTAATTTTACAACTAACCACCAAAGTCATGGGAAATTTCAAAGATGTAGGACTTGGCCCTTAAAATGACCTCTAGATTTTAAAGAAGATGACTCTTCTCTTGGGGTTTGATGTAAAGAGAAAAGAAATAATGCATGAAATAAGTATCTAAACTACTAAGGTGATGCGAAAAGATTATTTTATTTTACCAAATGATATAATGATTAGTACTTAATAGAATCTACAAAGAATATTAAGGAGCATAAATCATGATCAATAAACCCAACACAAACTATAGACCCATCAAAGCCTCATAACAGAAAAGATAATTTGAATCCTCATCTATCCAAAAAGTATAGTATTAAAGTTAACAACATTCATTGACATAAATAAAGACCATATAACATGATTAACAATCTCAATGTTTATGTAAATCTAACAAAAGGCTCATGATAGAGAATGAGAAGCAAAAATTAGAAATAGAATACAGTTGCATAGAACACCACTCTCTCTTTATAGTTTGATAGGAGAACAAAGTACATAAGGAAAAAATATAGAGAATATGATGTTAGATCCCTCAAGAGAGGCACTTATTAAGGCAATAGAAAATGCTTCAAAAAAAATAGATTTTAGACTCCCTATTTTATAGATGATTCTTCTCCATTTTTTTCCCCCTCTATTTGAGACTATCTCAATCAGCGACATATAGCCCCAAAATATCCATCATGAGTCACTGCCATTTGCTTAGGGTCTAACCATCTATCCGTAAACTCTAGATCTAAAATTGCATGTCATTGGAACTAAATAACTTGGAGCTTACTTATGTTACTTTTGCTAATTGTCTCTCTCATTCAGTTTCAACTATTTATTTTATTTGTCTCTAAATTTTAGTTTCTTAAAGTAGGGACATGTGGAGGCTTCCACTTATTTTCTATTTGACTCATCTTTCTCATTTATTTTGAAAACTCCTTGGCTTTCTTGGCTCTTTGGGGCTTTTGGGACCTGCTATGCTAACATGTGGAGGCTTCCATAGCTTTTTAGAGTCGTTCAGGCTCTTTCTTGCTCTTTATTTAGATTTTAGTCATAATGGATTTTGGAGGTTCTACACCATTGGATCTATTACTTCCTATCAATCCATTGATCTTCTTCCTATCATCCATGAGCTCCATGTGTAAGTTTCCTACAAACTAGGATGTCTTTGATATTTGATTTGGATCTAAGGAGCACAATGGCGACACGTGGATATCGTCTATGAGTTTTTTCCTCTTTATAAATGCCCACTACTAGATCTATCACTTTAATACACACCATAGATTTGATTCGGTTCACTTGACTCCAAAATGACCTGACATTGCACCACGTGACCACCACGTGCAAGTAAGGATTTATCTTTTCCTTTTAGTTAAAAACAACACTAAAGTGACACATGGATACCCTCTACATTTAGATATATACTTTGGTTATATTTGTCCTCAAAACTTATAAAATGCCAAATGATACTTAGCCAAAAAACATGAGAGTCTTGAATATAAAAAAAAATTATAGAAATGATTCTACAGGAACCATGTGAAGTAGAAGGTCTATATCTATGATTCTTAAGAGATTCCTTTCAATGCATAAGCATGTGTTGTTATGGTGTTAATCAAAAGGTCCTAAAAGGCAAGAGATGATTATTCCCAGTTGGATTTGGTGTGTCAAGATGGGAGAAGTGCCTTGATTAGGTTAGAGTGATATCATAAGGTGTTTTTGTTGTGTATGCAGTGTCTGTACGATTATAATGGGTATTTTTAGTTGGCATAATGAGATTGATGGAATGTCAATAATATTTTGGTGCTCATAAAGTTATATTCACTTTTTTTTGATGTGTTTCAAGTGGTTTTATGTCTTGATGATCATATTTGTGCCTTTTGGATGTTTTTGTGTGCTCTCAAGTTTATCTTTCTTATTACAGATCAAAGACATGGTATAGGAAATCAAGGTTCCCAAAGGTTTTTAGGCTTAAATATTGGTCTAGAAGTGTGTGATGGCTATATCCAGGTGTAAACAAAGTTTTAGAGGTGAGCAATGACCAAAAAGAGGTTTGTTAACCTTGTTTGTTTTAAGAATCTAGAGTTTTGGGCTATGCTAGAAAAGTGGTTTGCATTATGATTTGAGGTATAAGGATTATTAATAGGTTGAATGGGCCAAATGGGTTATCAAATCAAGCTTCAAAGAGATTTTATTGTTTATGTTTTTAAAATTATTCAAGTTTTTGTCAAAATGGAGGCTTAATTAACTAGTAGATTTTTGAAGTATGTTTCATAGGAGGAAATAGGTGACAAAAATTGGTGTGCTTAAGGGGTCATATGAGAGTGATTCATATATGATGTTTTAGGTCTTGAAAGTTTGTCTACTAAAATTTTTGGGCTCTGCACTTCTAGATAGGGCTACAAGGAGTCTAGATAGACCTAGTGTGAATATTTGCTATTTTTATCTAGTTTCTCCAAAAGAGAAAGGCATGAGTGATTTAAGATGATTTATCAAGTTGGTTTAGAGAATTTTTTATATTTAATGAGTGGCATGAAGTTATGTTGGTAGACTTTCAGGTGGATTGATAAAGAAGGCTAATAAGCCTATATGGCAGTTCTTCATGGTGTGAAGATCTGAAGATACTCAATAGGTGCATTGGATCAAATATCTTAGGGGGAGTCCCTCTCAAATATTTCTTGGTGAGTTCCATTAGATTTCATTACTTTTTTATGTTTTAATTTATTGGTTGCAGTGATTGGTTGAAGAGAGTGTTGGTATGTAGCAAGAGGAAGTTGTCAAGGCAAAGAAGAGGTAGGCTCAAGGTAAAGTGGGGTTTATATCAAATTTATAAGGTGGTCCTCTCCTTTTGGTGGTCTTTATAGGTCCTCAAGATCAATTTTTTCCCACTTTATCATTGTGTCAAAGGGGGAGAAGGAAGGTGAGTTGTATGATGGGTATTGACATCAATGACAAAAGGGGAGATTTTTGGAGAGTTTTTAGTGATGTCATTTAGTTTTATAGGTGAGTGGATAAAGTGTCTTGATAGTCTAAGTATCAATAACAAATTTTTTAGTATGTTTGTTCTAATATGATTGAAGTAGGCTTGGTTGATCTTCAATTTTGGCATGATTAGGGATGTTTGGGTATGAGTATGGTGATTTGAGGCTGTACAATAGGTACCATAGGAGGTGTCCTATGATTTTAATTATTTTGTGCATGAGTGTATTTCATTTGGTAGTTCATAGTTTTCATCTAGACATTTTAGGTCTAGTGTTAGAAAATTGTGAGTAGGTAGAATAATGACATCACCATTACCATGTATGGATGAGTCAGGGGGAGTTGGTCATATGGGGTTATCACATTAGTCCCAAGTTGCTATGTTCTAGGTTTTAGGTCATGAGGTTGAGCATATCTACAGATATATAGGTGCAAAGTTAGCCTCTCAAATAAAAGTTCACTAATTTCTTATACTTAGCCAGACTAACATGTCATGCAGATATAAATAAACCATCAATTTTGTGAATTGAATATAGGTACTCATAGAGTTGAATAAGGTCAAAGGTTTTTATTCAGATGTTGTCTATATTGCCAAGAAGGTACCCTAGAAATTTGAAGTCTTGAAGTAATTTCTAGCATAAGTTATAAAGCTTCAAAGATGCTCTAGTAGACTATAATGGGCCAAAGATCATCAAGTTTAATCATATTGAAGTATGAGGTCATTGGTCTAGAAGATCCAATGATAAGATATTAATAATACATATTGAGATCAATGGTGCATATGAAGTCAACATTTCAAAGGCTATATGCACTAATGACAAGTGTCACAAGCTCGCTAGTTTGATAGAAGATCAACAGTGAGAAATGGTTTATATTGACTAAGATCAATGGTACAATACAAGTCAAAGAGTTAACAATGCATGTGAGATTACCAAGTGGCACAAACATAGGGGAATATCATTTAAGTACTCAAAAGTTATGTGATGGTGCCAAGTGTCATAATCTCAAAAGTTTTGAACAAAATCTAATGGTAAGCACTATAGGGTAAAGACCAAGCTACTTGACAGAGATCAATGGTGCATATTTGGGAAAGATTGCCAAAAAGCATGAGATGAAGTCAACATGTTTGAGGTTTAACATTTGGATAGTGGAGCATTATGAATTAAAGTTTTAGCTACTTTTAAAGAAGATCAATGGTGCAAGTTGAGCAATTTGAGCGAAGAGCATGAGATGTGTTCTAAATGACCAAGGTTTAACTATGAATGTTCATATTTAAATATTTGAATTTAATGAAAGAAAGACCATTTCTTGGTTTTTGAGCCATAATTTTGATCTATGTAGAATTTGATGTTTTAGTAAAAAAATTGTATAGGACTTTAAGGCACATCTATCAATATTCATTTGAAGGTATGAATATTTGTATAGTCAAAGTTATTAATCTCCAAAGTTGATTATGAATTCATTCATGCTTTGTAAGTAACCCAAGAAAGGTAATAGAGTTGTTCTTGATCATTTTTTGATGTTTCAAGATGAGCTAACTATCAGATAGTGTTATAGAATCTATGTAGATCATTAGTGTGGATTATGAAGGTTTGATTAATCATATTTAGTATGATCAAAGGATTATAATATGGTTGTGTGTTCGTTCATTGTGGCTATGTGCACATAATGTTCTTTGAGTGAATTGTGCTTTAGCAGAAGGGTGTTGTGATGGTTCTATCACTTAAGTAGGATCTATATATTGTATGGCATGGGTCCATGTATTTGAAAGTGTTATTATGTTCTTAGTTTGCTTGAAGAAGTGTCAAAGATGTGAATGGGTCTTAATAGGATCTAAAAGGTGGATTAGGCCCATTTGAAAGAGGGTTGTGCTTAAAGATGACCCATGTTAGATGATTTAAGGGTGAAATCATGTGTTATGGCTAAAAACGAAGGTTGTAATCATAATAATCATGAAGACTCTATAAAAGGTGAAACCAAATGTGATGGTTTCTAGCCTTGTGGAATAGACTTGAGAGACTTAAGTGAGAAGAGTTGAGTAGTTGTGCGAGCAAGGATTCAAATCAAGGAGAGAACATTTGAAAGATAAGGTACATATCATTGAGTACCAATAAAGAGTGAAGAGGATCAGTCATGCTTCTCTAATTAAATTGATGTTTGAGAGCACACAGGTCATTAGACCTAATGAGCCTAGAAGAGGCAATTTGAGCAAGTTAGCCCTAGAGGCATCTTGAGAGAGATTGGAGGTGAAGAGTGCAGACATAGGTGATCGTTATCAATTAAAGATTAGAAAGAGGTGTTCAAGGTGATCTAAGTTTCAAGGTAACTAAGTGGGTGCTTGGTTGCCTATGGGATTGTAGCCTCCTTGCTAGTTGGAGATAGTTAAAGGTTAAGTGGGTGTTTGACTAAATTAAAGAGTGGGTGTTCCTTGATCAGTTGGTGTTGGTCAAAATGTTGGGTCATTTTTTATAGGACTGTAGTCTATCTTGTAGGGTTTAGTGGGTTTTATCCCACAAGAGGATTTCCCACATATGTGATGTGTTCATGTGATGTATGATCTTATGTATGCTTTAAATGTATGTGCTTTCATGTTTATATTTCTTGATCAAGTTGATATATATTGAATAGTTAAAGAGTTGTAAATTGAATTGGATTATCTTGCATCACTGATTCATCCCCCCTACCCTAAAGCCCCTCTCCCCCTCATCTCAGTGATTTTACCTCTAATACAGGTAGAGTAGACCGTGAAGTTTCTAGGGTAGTTTTAACTAGCATGTTAGTATCAATTCGCAATTCCAACCTCATCATGTTTAACCAACCAATTACATAAATCAGAATGATTCCTGAGCCAAACTAACTACATGTATATTTATCCCTGAATTTATCTTTCAAAACATACTCACAGTCAGATAGTCAACTATAAAATCTAAGCACCATTATCTCTTTAGAACTTTCTAAATCTAACATATGCCCTTCTCAAATCAAAAGATCATTAGCAATCATTTACATTCAAATGTATGTTTGATTGTCATATCTTATAATTTAAATTTTGTTTCAAAATTATATCTTAATTAGATTAATTTTCAACATTAAACAAAATGAAGATAAAAAAAAACATCAGCAATCAATCTGGAAGACTCAAAAATTCAAAGTGGTCATTTTTTCCCCTAAAACAATTACTAAATACAAACTAAGTTCCAAAGTTTTTAATATAACTAAAAAAATCTTATGCTCAGTACTATACTCATAAAAATAACTAAATATTATAAAAAATTATATTATCAAAAACTATCTTATAAATAATAATTCTTCAAACTTTGAAATCAATTCTAACTGACCTTAACTAATTATATTTAAAAAATTAAAAATTAAAATTTATAAAATGTAATGTGAAAATAAATGTTAAATATAAATATTTAACTTAATTAAATATAACACATTTAAAAGTAACTTCCCAAAACAAATATTTATTTTCAAATGGATATAGGTTAAAAATGAAGATCCATTCTAGATAGATATCTATTGTAAACAAATATTTCTTTAATTTATATCCAAATCTAATTCAAAATAGCAAATATAATTTTTGCATTTCAAAGTTGCAACCATTTATATTTATTTATATATAAAAATATAAGTTTTTCCACTTTTTAACCCCGACATCTGGGACTTGCCCATATGTAATAGTGGACTTGACACATGATAATCAATCCATCATGGGTGGGCATACTAAGAAGTGGTTTGATATATGCTCCAGATCATTATCCAAGATGTTGGTAGGGTATCTAGCTTTTCAATTGGATATATTTTACCAAATATCTAATCAAATTCGTGAGATCATTTTACAACATTTTGTAAATTATTAGACTATAACTTCATTGATGTTTGTTGCATTGTGATTACACATGGAAACAATAAATGCCTCTTATATATATATATATATATATATATATATATATATATATATATATATATATATATATATATATATATATACTTTCATGATATTATGATAGATGTATTTTGTTTCTCATGATTATGATAGTTGTAGTTTTTTTATAATATTTTTGAATTTGTAAATTTTATTTTGGTATTGTTTTTAAATGTATTTATTTAAGTGGGTTGAAATTTAATAGTGAGGATAATAGTATAAAAGATGTTTAATCATTTATTAAAATATAAATTTGAGTTATTAAAACGATGAGATTGAAATCATATTCAAAATAAATTTGGTAGAATGCATACCCCTCAATCTTTGATATTAAACAAAAAAATATATTATGTATAACTAATTCATATGAAAATGAAATTTTAATAAAAAAATATTTAATTTATTTAATACATAATATACTCTTTAAATGATATATTGTATAATCAACTATTTTATGAATAAATATTACCATAATTTTGTAGAAATCAAAATTGTAATCATGATAATAATGTAAATATTCATTCACGAATCATAACATTGAGTGATTTATTATGACCAAAATAGTAATTAAGAAAAGACAAGTTATAAAATAAAATTTAATTGCAATAAATTTATTTTATTTTATATGAATATGTAGTATATATATTATCATCTTAATATTTTTTATCATTTAATGAGACAATAAATTAATAAATTTTAATGTTCTTTACATGATCTTTGAAAGGTTTGTTCACATTTTTAAAATGTCACATATATTTCTAAGAAATTAATCTTCCTAGTAGAAATTATATTAGGAATATGAACTTGCAAAAAGATAATAATAATTTTTATTTTAAGAGTTGTTCAAAAATAAAGTAAACACATTATTTTTTTAGAGGGGATACATGTCAATGGTTCAAAATATAAATAATAATATGCAAAGTATAATATGATTTTTTTTTTTAAATTAAGCACAATATTTTTAAAAGACTTCTTAATGGTTTAAAATATAAAAAATAATATGCAAAATATAATACAATTTAAATAAGAAGTTTGTTCTAGTGTAATATCTAATTTATAATGAATGTTTGATTTATTTTAAAATGTAGTAATAAATTATAAATTTTAATAAATTATAAATATTATTTATATTTATATTTATATTATATTATTAATTTTTTATGTAAATGCACTTTAAATTAATTTCTTTTTTTAGTCACTATCTGTTTCTAGGAAAATCTAATGAGCCACATAGAAATAAGAAGGGTGAAGAGAGAAATAGGAAAGAGATAAAATTAGGAGAAATGAAAATAAATTATAGACATTTATATTTGGTATTAGACATATTTTTTCCCTGTCCTTAATATACATGACCTATGGATATACAGAACTCTTGTTTTACATTCTCCCAGACTTGTTCTAGTCACTTATCTATGGTCTCAACCTTGTCAATTTACTATTGTTCACACACAAGATTTCTATAGTCTCTATCTGAGCAGCTTGTCATCTTAATTAGACTATAACCTGATCTCTTATCATTATTTTCTATCTCCTAGACACCTCAAGTCATAGTTGAAAATAAATATATTTAATAGATTTGTCTTGCTTGGTTGGAATTGTCTATGCACTCTCCAACATATATTTTCCAAATTTCAAACCCTTCATTTGCATTGGCTCATATATTTTTCATGTCAATTCAAAAGAAAATTTACCAAATATTCTCTTATTTACACACACCAAAGATAATCCTATTCCTATATAGCACTTATCAAGAGAATGTTTATTATCTATTTACACATTGAGAGGATATTCCTTAAGTATTACAAATATAAAAACCCTATAAATAGGATGACATGATCCAATCTTGAAAACCATTCCAAGGTTGTAATCATATATTTTCACATGTTAAAATCCATTCTCAATATTGCACACATTGTATAAGAGCACTACTTACCTCACAATATAACTCAATGGGATAATTAAGTGCAATTTAATCCCTCCTTAGAGTATCAAAATGTAGGAATCATTTAATCATCTAGTTGGGGTGGATGGGGTCAGCTCAACCCAACCCACTAACCCATATTTATAACTCACAATTATCTCAAGAGTTAAATCTAGGCTATTGCGGCAAAGAGAAGGAAAATAGAGTTATTTGCACAAGTTTGAAGGTATTTGAATACATAGGTACCACTTGAAAACATAGGCACATTGATCTAAATTATCACCAATTAGCATAACTCTCCTTGATGAATATAACACAACGTAGACATATTTGATGGTAGTATGCATCGAAACAATATTGAAGGCATCGTATTGTTTTAATATTTTAGTTCCTAATTTGAGTCAGCATAAAGACCCCTAATGAGTATATTTGATACATGTACATAGTCAAAAAACTACACATACCCAAAATAAGTTATGTACCCTATCTCATAAGTCAATTCCATAAATATTTAATTAGAATAAATTAATTTATACTATGTTGTTACATTTAGATATTCTTAATTTATTCATATATTAAATTTGTTGAATTATTCAAAAGTCATATCTATGATGTTTAAATTACTATATCAAAAATAAGATAAAACATATATGTGAACCCATCATTCCTCAATCTCTCCAAAACCTACATCACCTTAGGGTTTCAACTTTAATCCTTGGGGTTTCATATTTATATATTCACATCAAAATTTTAGGTCTAATATTTGTTTCCCATTATCTTCATAATTAATGCATAATCATGATGGAAGATACATTTTATGTGAATGGTGGAATCAATGATCTAGATCAACAATAACTAACTCAATATCTTGATATGAATTCAAATATGTTTGATGCATTTTTAATTTTAAACTAGAGATGAAATAAAAATAATAATGCTATGTTTTCCATATCAAAAGAATAAAAACAACTCCTTACTGACACTCAACTATATTTAAAATGCATTGATACTAAAATTGGTGTTTCAATACAAATACTACTACTACCATGATATCTATATATGAACCTATAGTTACACATGCGAATCCCACCCATGGTGTAGGGGAAACATAAGTATTTCCTAATTTTTATATGGATATCCATATAAAACATACATTTTTGACTCTGAGGATGGTTTCTCATGTTATGGCTAAATAAGCCATTAAACCTAATGATCAATCCCTTCTCCAAAATATCATTGATATTCAAGCTAAAATATGACAATTAGAACATAAATCAACTACAATGGACTATTCAAATGATTCTTAAGCATTATTACATAACTTATTGGCCATATAGATCTTAACATACATATGTACATTTAATTTTTTTCACATTGCTCTTTTTCAATAAATCTATTAAAATTATAAAATTGCTTAAATTCCCTTATTTATTCTTAATATCAAAAAATAGTACTAAAAATTTACTAATATAATATTTTAGCATAATTTTCATCATCCTCATAAATGTATTGGGTGCATTAGACATTCCAAAGGGCATCACCATCCACTCAAATAAAACATCGATAATATTTATTAAAATATTACTATCATCTCCATCTTAGATTTTAATTAGATAGCGTAGAAAATAAAACTAAATATTTATCGCATCTCAATCTTTTATATTTGAAAAAATATCAATTAGGTATACACCCTTCAGTTCTAGGCCTCCCTATTGCCAAAACGCTCACATTTTCCATCTCATTATGCCTAAATGATTATCTCTTTGTTTGATACATATCAATTTAATAACCTAGGTATCCTACACCACATAGATATATTAAACCTAATAAACACCTTTCATCATTAGTTTCATATCCATACCTATTTTGTATTCTTTTGGACAAAAGTAGCCACAAAGGGACACTACTACCAATGGTAGTTTTTGGATCCTTATCTAGTGTCTAGATCCTTAAATCTATTGTCTAGTTTCCAAAATTCATCCAAATTGAAAATGTTTTGAAACTATGGGTCATCCTATTTGTCTTATTGAACCCTATCATGTGGTAGTTTCAAAAATTGTTGTATAAATAAAAATCTAAGCTTTCTCATTCCTCATATATTAAATACTAAACAAGAACCTACCAAATCTCATTCAATAATTACATAACTAAGTTATTCTTCCCTATTTTTCTATCAATCATATGATCAGTCATAAAAAAAATTTAATCATTCAAAGAGTATACCATGAATGATATTTATCAAGTTACAAGCTAGATCATTTCATGTATCTTCATATAATATATTGCACCCTTGTGAACACAGACTCCCACACATAGGGGAGAACTATATAGTTTTAAGTCCCTATTTGGAGTGTTGGCTATGTAGGCGATGCTCAATGATAGAGGGGTCATTAAGGTCAGATCAACACCATGATCCCACTAACCAATTTTTATCAAACTCAATCTAAGGGTGAAGAAGGGTGAAGATTTAAGGTTTGAGCAATTAGTAGATAATTTTAGCCTATAAAATATATATTAATATATCAACAAAAAGGTGACATAAAATTTAGAACATCAAAGTTTATTGCATCAATATTTAGTCATTATTTCAAACTAGACACTTATGTCACAGTAAGACATTAGCATCAACGATAGTGTGTAGATTCAACAGTAGTGTCTACATCTACAAAAGTACAAATTCTAGAATTTGATGACTGATCTTGCATAGTTTCTACCTTACTTTAGTCCTGATATACTTCCACATAATAAAATTATTTAAGTATCATTTCTCTTTGGTATTACAATTAATTAAACATATTTTAAATTTTGTACTTTCTATATTTAGTATATCTTAACATTATAATTCATAATAATATTCCTTTATCTAAGTTTGTGATTAATTGCTCTACTATAGATTAGTTTATCGCACTTGTGCTTGAACTATTTATAAATTCTTAAGCCTATCCCCACACATCTTAATTTATGTTTAAACATTTGGTGAACTCAACCTTTGGTATCTAAAGCCTAGATTGACCTAGGGTTCATTATTTTATGAATTTAAAATTATTAATTCTTCATTTATAATTAATGGAAAATGTTTGTCAAGACAATAATTTTCAAATGAAAGATAAAGAAACATTAGTCAATCATCTCAATAACAACAAGGCCTTAATGATTGCATTTTTGTATGTTACAAGAGATGAGAAGAGTAAAAATAATAAATATAAACCATCCTCCATAGTGATGGTGAATCCTTAGGTGGTACTATAACCGATTCCATACCAAAAACCCTCTACTTGAGCACATAGTTGATTCTCACTATAATCGATTCCATACTAAAAAACCTCTAAATGAGCACATAATTGATTCCTACATATATTATGGGCATGAATTATCTTTTCAAACCATTATTCCATGAGGACCAAAATTCTATTGCTACATCTACCATGGGGATAATGAATGCTCCAACTAAAATACCCATTTCAAATCCTATTTCAACTCAATCCATATTTATATCCCCTTTGGTGCATACTAACATATCTATTTTTAATGTCAACGGGTATATAATGAAATATCTCCTCCAAGTTATAAAAATTTGGTAGATAAGCTTTAAAATATTGAATTGAAGGATTTAAAATATCCTTATTCTATTGATTCACCAGTTGTGTTACATAATCCTCTTGCACCTGAGATATCTTCACACCCTTTTTAAACTTTTTTTTTACACCAAAGTTCACATCTTATGATGGAAAGAGTGATTCTAAATGGCATGTACAATTTTCGTATGCGGTATGCCTTTATTATTAATCCAATGATAAACTTTTGACTAAATTATTTCCAAGAATCTTAAAGGACTATGTTTTATGTTGGTTTTATAGTTTACAAATATAATCTGTAAGAGCATTTAACCCTCTAGTGGATCATTTTTATACCCATTTTTATATCAATATCACCAAAAATATGTCATATGCTCAAATTATAAATATCAAAGAAGGAAATAAAGAATCTATCAATTAATATGTTTTGAGATATAAAATAATGTTTCCCAAAATGACAAATATAATGGCAGATAAGTAAATTCAAGACATCTTCAAGAAAAGTTTTCTTTCCCTATTAAATGAGTCCATTATTTTTAATAAGTTTAAATTTTTTGATGATTTGTACCATATTATTAGAGATCATGAAATGGAATTTATTTCCTTGAGTAAACTTATGTATCAAACACACAAACTACATCTAATACCAAGTTTAATATCAAACCAAGCTACAAAGTGAAACCTACAGAACCTAAAAAGGAAACAACCAAAATGGATAATGTAGTGTCCCATAAACCTAATTGAATCATATTATATAATGCACCTAAGATATAATTTACATAATTACCCAAGTCTCCAACTTATTTACTTCATAAGCTTGAGGAGTGTCATCTCATTTCTCTACCTCATCCCATAGAGGTTGATATGAGTCGACTTCTACCTAAAGGATATGATGTTAATGCATACTTTTACTCTCACTAAGGCCCTTGGCATGTATTAACATATGTTATACCATGAAGCATAATATCCAAGACCATATTGATGACCAAAATATTAAATTTGATGATCCTCCAAATATTCAAGTTCATAACCTAGATATCACAATAATTGGAAGATATTTAACAATATTTTTTAAGATCATTCTAAGAAAGATCTAGAAGTGAAAATATAATACAATATACATCCTCCTCCATCAAATTATGGGCACCCATTAGATGGTATTATTGGAACCTATACATGCATCTTACCTCATATGGTTCAAATACCTTTTATTACATTTGATGACAATAAAATATTGCATGATGAATCAAATCTTTATTCATTATTTATTCAAGCATACCTTGACCATCATCATAGACATAGTGTTATGATAAATAATGGTTCTATTAAAAATGTATGTATCATGACATTAATTACACATTTGGGATATACACATAATGATTTATACCCTTTGACCAAAATGTCCAGAGCATTAAATGAGAAATCATAACACATTGTTGATGAAATTTATTTTCCTTTAAAATTTAATCCAATACATATGGTTATTTCCTTTTTAGTTATACTATATACATGACTATTTTTTATTTTATTGTAACAAGATATGATACATAAACTCTATCCAATACCTTTCACAATGTATGGGTGTATTAAATTCATTCATACCAGCAAGATAGTCATAGTTTCTAAAATTTCATATGAATGTCCACTTGAACAAGAGACATTTATTTCAACACAACTAATCATCAAACTTACTAATTTTAATCCTACATAGCATGATAAGAAATAAGTAATACCATGTCATATGTGGCCCATACTTGAGAATCCTTTTCACTAGATATATATTTTGGACTCCATGGAATCCTCATCTACTCTTACATGATATATTTAGTTAGATAAAGAAACTAAACATGTTCCAACTATTGATACTCCAAAGTAACCATAGAGAACTAAAAAATGGGTTTTGTTGACCATTTTGGCCCTGCAGGCCAAAATCGGTCCCCTTCTTCCCTTGCTATTCGGAGCCAGTCAATTTCGGGTTGCACAAGTTCATCGAGCTTCGGTTCATCACTTTAGTTAAATGGAAAGTTCAATACAAAGGTTCAATGGAGAAAAAAGTTCAACGGTGAGGTTCAATGGCAAAGCTAAATAATGAAAGGTGCACAAACATCAAATTTTGCAATAGAGGAATCATCAAAGGGAAGGAATAAGCAAAAGCAGCCACGTGTCAACTTCCACGTGATTCTCAAAGGACCCTAAAATTAAGTGGATGATACCATGTGTCCTCACCCATCTCATTAGAGTATGAAAAGTGTCTGCATCTAAGGCTCTGGGTTTCTTTTAAGCTTTAAAGATAAGCCTCTCTTGAAGTGCAGCGAAAGCTGCCAAGTGTCAACATACGTGGTTTTCTCTTTTTGTCTTCAAAGAAGACTATGGTGGGCTCAGATGAGTTACTAAATACTATGTGGAGCATGCCAAGTGTCTCTATCCACAAGAATCAAATGATTCCCAAAGGTTTCTAAAGGCAGCTGAAGGCTCTACGAAAGTGACCACATGTCACCTTCTACAAAAATTTCAAAATGCTCTGTGTGACCCTTAAGGGACCCTCAAAGGTGAGCGGATGCCACCACGTGTCCTCACCTATCTCAATAGAGCATGGAAATTGTCTGCATTCAAGGCCTCGGGTCTCTCTTAAGCTTCAATGGTAAGTTTCTCTCAAGAGTAAGTGGAAGTGGTCACGTGTCAACTTCTGCCTGACTCTCAAAAGACCTTCTAAGTTAAGTGGATGCTGCCACATATCCCATCATCAGATCTGTGGAAGCCACCATGTGTCAACATCCACATTTCAAAGTGTCTTCTAAGTGTCCAAGCAGTGGACTACAATGCGTGTTAGAAGCATGTGTGCTCTTAGCTAAGAGCCAAAGGAGTAGCAGAAGCAGCCAAAGGAGACAAAGTAGCCAAGTGCAAAAATAGACAAAGCGATCCAAGTGGTACAAAAAAGTGTCAATTCAAGAAGTTATTCCAGTGGTTGACATAGTACCTACCATGCAATCATCAAGAGGCACAAATAGTGAATGGCATGGCCCATTTTTCTTTATTTTGCATTGATGAGTAGACAAATAACATGGCTCATAATTTTGAATCATGACAGGGGCTGACACAGCATTATCTTCAAGTGGCTTCCTCTTCCTAATGCTTAGAAGGCACATGGGTCACTTGTAAAAGGGTGCCAAAATGGCCTCTTTCTTCTTCTATATATTGTAAAGCTTCTCATTTGAGAAAGGATCCACTCTCTTAGCCTTAAGTCAAAACTCTACCCTAAAAATCTCTCGAGCTTGTAAGGCAGAGCTCTGCCAAATTTTACCTTCAATCAAGACTTAGCATTTTTACCTCCATCTAGACTTGCACTCACGCATATGTCTATGTTTTATTTTGTGTTAAGTCATTGTATTTGATGCTTTTCATAGAATGACTCCATCATGTCTAGTGCATTGTGAAGTTTCCTTTCTGCAGGTCTGCCAGAAGTGTCTACAGAAAGAATGTAGGTGCATATGAATAGGCTATCAAAGTGTGTCCCAGAACACCTTTGCTAGTTCCTTCCTCCTTGTACTTCCATGGACCCCTAGCTAACTATTACAGAAGAACTTTTGACTTCAAATGAAGTGTATGGGCATTTCTTCCTAGTGAAAAGTGTATGTTTGGGCTAGGTGGGTCAACTTTTTTGGTGTATCACCTTTTCATTTTTTAGACTTAGGTTCTATTTTTAGCATCTCTTTCTCCCTTTTCATCCCCCACTTTTTTTCATTTTATTTTTTAGTAGTAGGAGAAACCAGGGCCTAAAAGATACATCAGAGGGAGCTAGCCCTCATCTAGAGACTATCCCCTCTAGCTTCGTTGGTCCCACAAGTGAGAGGGGAGTTTCCATTGTTGTGTGTGGAAGGGCAGGAGCTAGGTGTCCTACCCTAGGTGCAATCCACTATGTCAAAAGTTTTTGGCACACCTGGTGGGACCAACTAGGATAGGTTTTGTCCAAAGAGTTAAAGAATTTTTGGTATGTTCTTCAACCAACTAGCCTTTGGAGGCTTTTACATCAACACCAATGGCAACTCCAAGTTGAATCAGCTGGTTAAGTAGCCTTGGTGCCATTAAGAAATCACTTTTATATGTATAATCCCTCTTCACAAAATCATGGACCTTGTTTTCCTTCCTATAATTTTGATCAAGCTCAGCCTTTTTATGGCATCTCCCCAAGTAGCCCTCGTAGTTTCCCTATAATGATAAGGGAAGTAGCCCTAGAGTTTGAGAAGCAGACGATGGAGATTGACAAACTTGAGGAGTAGTATGGATATCAGCAGGAGCTTATGTATAAATATGAGTGTTTATTTATGCAAGTTTAGGCCTTACAATCCATGGAGAAGGAGGTAGAAAAATGGAGAAATCCATTTATTCAAGGAAGTCAGCCTTGTGTACCCCCTCTTATTCTGAAGAAAGCCCCCTCTTGTGTACCAAATCCTTTCTATCAGATAGCACTTGCTTGCTCCAGCTCATCTGATGCATCTACTCTCAATCCTGTGCACCTAGCTTTCTAACATCAAAGGGCATCAGAGCAACCCCCATGGAGATCAATCTTCTTAATTCCTTATATTATGAATCTTCCATTGGGGGAATACCGTGAGCCAGCACATCCCTCTTCTAGAGACTCTTCTGGTGCATCAACAGCCTCTTCCTAGCATTCCTCAACATCCCCAAGTATTTCAACATGATGTGCAGATTCCAAGTTGGAGGAAGGAATGCCAAGAACCAGCCCAGATCCTTGAAGAGGATGATGTTGGTGATCTCCAAGAAGTGATCCTTTAAGAAGATATAGCTAGGAGAATTGCAGAGTTAGAGTCCCAAGTGAGTTTCCTCAGCCAACGTGTGATGGACCTATTTGAACACATCCTGTCCACATACCTCCAAGAGAGCTATCAGGCCAAACCTTATATAGATGAAGTGCTGACCAAGTGGAAAGAGGAGAACCATTTGATTTTATCTCAAGGATTGCCTCCTCTTCCACATGGGTTCAATCATTAGCTTCCCACTTCATCCCTTCTTAAGGAGGAACCTATTCTGCAGGAGGCGAGTGAGGAATAGAAGATCCAATCTACAATTTCCCAAGAGGCTGTCATGAGCGACAATGAAGAAGAAATCATCATCGATGCTCCTTGTGAAGACCTCATCAGTAATGGAAAAGATGCAGGTCATGCATACATGCAGATGTTCTAGCAATATGAAGAGGAACTTAAGCATGGTGAGCTCTCTCCCCCTTTGTTTGATGAACTTCCTTATTGATTCAATGAAGAGGATGACTATGCCAAGGAGCTAGAGTTGGAGGAGGATCAGAAAAATATCTTTGAACATCTAGAGATCCTGATCTTTGAGGAGGAAATGGAGAGGTCTGTCTTCCTTGAGGGAAACTTTGAAGAAGAAAGTTTTAAATAGAGAGGTGATAATTTGTGGGATGAACAATCAATTTGTGATTCCACTTCAGACATCACCACAGTCACCCTTCTTCAAGAAAGCCAAGAGGAAGTAGAGGATGAGTCTGACATGGTCTTCAATGAAGCAGAAGGAAATAGGTCAAACCATGATGCACTGCAAAGGGGCCATGCACAATAAAGGGCTTATGGTGATGAGCTAACAACCATAGTTTTCTTGGTGAAATGCACCAGCATGAAGGACCGGAATTCAACAAGCTTCCAGCAATAAAAGGAATACATGTATGATGGAAGCATGTTTGAATCTAATCCACTCGGATACCAATCAATCCAAGTGACAGGCAAGAGGAGCAGGTCACCAAATCTCCTTTTTATTTAGCCACTTGTCTGGCACCATAAGTCTTCTTGCTAGGAAGGGGACTTAAGAAGTTTTACCTTTGATCTAGGAGGGAAGAAAACATTCCTGGTTAGCTGTATATATTAGTATGCTTTTAGTTTCTTTTCCTGCTTTCCCTAAGTTTAGTTCACACAAGTAGTGTTTTTAGTCTTGTGTGTGCTTTCCCTTATGTCTAGGGTAAAAAGCTTCATGTTTGATTCTTGGATCTATCAAGGCATTTGCTAACTTTATTTAAAGCTACATTTTGACTTGGTGCCCAATGGACTATAAGGTAATTGATCTCTAAGCATAGCAGGCATGCTTCCCCTGGGAGTCACCAATTTGTTGACCATTTTGGCCCTGCAGGTCAAAATCGGTCCCCTTCTTCCCTTGCTATTCAGAGCCAGTCAATTTCAAGTTACACGAGTTCATCAAGCTTTGGTTCATCACTTTAGTTCAATGTCAAGTTCAATAGTGAGGTTCAATAGAGAAACAAGTTCAACGGTGAGGTTTAATGGCAAAGCTAAATAATGACAGGTGCGCAAATGTTAAATTTCACAGTAGAGGAATCATTAAAGGGAAGGAATAAGTGGAAGCGACCACGTGTCAACTTCCACGTGATTCTCAAAGGACCCTAAAATTAAGTGGATGCTACCATGTGTCCTCACCCATCTCATCAGAGTATGACAAGTGTCTGCATCTAAGGCTTCGAGTTTCTTTTAAGCTTTAAAGATAAGCCTCTCTCAAAGTGCAGTGGAAGCTGCCAAGTGTCAATATACTTAGTTTTCCCCTGTTGGCTTCAAAGAAGACTGTGATGGGCTTGAATGAGTTACTAAAGACTATGCAGAGCATGCCAAGTGTCATTGTCCATAAGAATCAAATGAGTCCCGAAGGTTTCCAAAGGCAGCTAAAGGCTCTGTAGAAGTAGCCATGTGTCACCTTCAGTAGAAATTTCAAAATGCTCTGCGTGACCCTCAAGGGACCCTCAAAGGTGAGTAGATGCCACCACCTATCCTCACCCATCTTAGCAGAGTGTGACAAGTGTTTGCATCTGATGCCTTGGGTCTCTCTTAAGCTCCAATGATAAGTTTCTCTCAAGAGTAAGTGGAAGTGACCACGTGTCAACTTTTGCCTAACTCTCAAAAGACCCTCTAAGTTAAGTGGATGCTACCACGTATCCCATCATTAGCTCTACAAAAGCTGCCACATGTCAACATCCAAATTTCAAAGTGTCTTCTAAGTGTCCAAGTAGTAGACTGTGACACCTGTCAGAAGTGGATGCACTCTCAGCTAAGAGCCAAAGGAGTAGTAGAAGGAGCTAGAGGAGACAAAGTAGCCAAGCGTAGAAATAGACAAAGCGATCCAAGTGGTGTAGAAAAGTGTCAATTCAAGGAGTTAATTCTAGTGGTTGACATAGTACCTACCATGCAATCATTAAGAGGCACACATAGTGAATGGCGTGACCCATTTTTATTCATTTTGCATTGATGAGCAGACAAACGGTGTGGCTCATAATTTTGAATCATGACAGGGGCCAACACAACATTATCTTCAAGTGGCTTCCTCTTCCCAATGCTCAGAAGGCACATGGGTCACTTGTAAAATGGCACCAAAATGGCCTCTTTCTTCCTCTATATATTGTAAATCTTGTCATTTGAGAAAGGATCCACTCTCTTAGCCTTAAGGCAAAACTCTGCCCCAAAAATCTCTTGAGCTTGTAAGGCAGAGCTCTGCCAGATTTTACCTTTAATCAAGAATTAGCATTTTTAACTCCATCTAGACTTGCACTCATGAATATATCTATATTTTATTTTGTGTTAAGTCATTGTATTTGATGCTTTTCACATAACGAATCCAACATGTCTAGTGCATTGTGAAGTCTCCTTTCTGTAGGTCTGCCAGAAGTGTCTACAGAAAGAATATAGGTGCCTATGAATAGGCTATCAAAGTGTGTCCCAAAACACCTTTTCTAGTTCCTTCCTCCCTATACTTCCATGGACCCTTAGCTGACTATTGTAGAAGAACTTTCGACTTCAGATGAAGTGTATGGGCATTTCTTCTTGGTGAGAAGTGTATGTTCGAGTTGGGTGGGGTGTGTCACCTTTTCATTTTTTTAGACTTAGGTTCTATTTTCAGCATCTCTCTCTCCCTTTTCATCCCCCCCTTTTTTTCATTTTAATTTTTAGAAGTAGGAGAAACCAAGGCCTAAAAGATACATTAGAGGGAGCTAGCCCTCATCTAGAGACTCTCCCCTCCAGCTTCGCCGGTCCCATAGGCAAGAGGGGAGTTTCCATTGTTTCATGTGGAAGGGTAGGAGATAGGCATCCTACCCCAGGTGCAATCCACTGCATCAATAGGTTCCATGAACCCCTACTCCTAATATTGTTTTATTTTTCCCCAACATCCTATTATGCATATGCAAAGTATCATAGCTTCTATGTATCTAAATATGACACCTATGCATGATTCTTGGAAGTACCAATAGTTCAATGTAACATATTTTGAATTTGGAGCTACTTATGAGTCACCCTTGGATGGGATCATTGGTTAGCCTTTTATTTTAAAATATTCCAATAATACAAAAAATACAAATATTCAATAAAATACACAAGCATCTAAATAGTTAAAAAATACAAATATATTTAATATACCCATGTTTATTAGCTCCTTGACATCTATGTTATTTTATCTATGATTGTATATAGAATATCATATAATTTATATATTAACATATTTTTCATGCATCTTGAGTGTGATACAAACTTACCAAGACACATGATATATGCACTTGCAGATGTTGGACTAGTCCTCTACCCATGTCATATAGTACATTGGGGGAATCTACTTCTTTGATCATGATTGATAAAACTTACATAGCCTTTATGATAATTTACACATTATTATGTTTTATTTTAATTACTAAGGCTTACACATGTCTATACCTATGCTCATATCTTTCATAATGTACTTGATATGTTATGCCACATAACAGTTTTTGTTAACACATTTATGTAGACACCAGTACGATATATGATTATGTTGGTTTCTTATGATTCATCTATTTTTGTCGCTTCATCAAGTGTATTACATTGATTAATATTGTCTTACTTTTGTAATATTTGAATATTTTCCTTGTTAGTTGGTCCCTTTGTCATTGTATGTTGATTAGACATTTAAATATTTCATTCTATGTTAGTGGGGCATTGAAATATGTCATCCCTTTCAATTATGCAACATTTGAACATGCCCATTATATGTGGTCTCCTTGGACCATATTTTTTATTACATTTAGTTTTCTTATGTGTGTTATTGATTGTTTATTGAGATTATATACTATTATTGTATCGACATTGGCATGATCGATATCATGCATCTTAGGGCTTGATGTGATCACATACTATGAGTTTCATTGATATATTTACTTAGACATGTTATCCCAATATGTTACATGATTCATATACATATTATATATCTACCTTATACTTTTACAGTAAGGTACCTACTAGATTTTATTTCTTTTACCTCAAAAGGAGGCATGCCATAAAACCATAAACTCCACATATTTCATAGTTTCCTTATTTTAGTGGGGGCATGTATTAAAGGCATGAAATACACACTTACAAAATTTTTATTATCCCCATATTTCAATGGGGGAATGTCATAAATATATGACCTCCACACCTACATAATCTCCAGTTCAGTTTCATGATTCATATATACACTTGGGGTATAATCCTATACATTTCACCGATTTTGCATAGATTTGAAACAATGTTTTCTATATTTATGACACATATACTCCAAATTAGACATATATAGGTGCATATGATATGCTATTTCAATAAAAAAAATTAAAATTTACCAGTTATATTATTCATTAAGAAGTGCCAATTACAACAAGATGTATTGTTGTTGAGCATTTTATGCTATAATAGTTCATTAATTTTATAGGTTAAACTAATTAAATCATTTAAAAGCACCATATTTATAGGTTTAAATTATTAAATCATCAAATCTCACCATATTTATAGGATGATTTGATTAAATCACTCACTTTCACCATATTATATATTCACATTTGAGTTATACGATTGAGATAAAATGATCTCAATGGCCATGTCGTAACTCATCCTTGTACCAAATTGGGGGAATAATACTTTCCAATATCCTTATTAAATTTATCCAATTTTTAGATTTGAACCTTCTCCAACTCCAATATTTCATAAGGAAACATCTTTACCAAGTCAAAGCATCAAGAGGCAACACAGTTGCATCGACACATAGGTGTACTTGTTCTTTGCTCTCTTTATTGACAAGCTAAAGAACTTATTGATGGAGTGCACATGAAATTATATTTCATGATTCATATTGAATGAGAAACCAAATACAAATTTATAATCCAATAAATGGCTTATCAATTCATATTCAAGATGTCTATTCGACTACCTACGAGACTCTTGAGTTAATCACTATAAGATGAAAATAAATAAACAAATATTCCTAGTAATTAGGAAATACTATAACAATAATATCACATCCCCCCTTAATCCATTTGATCCCAAGAATTCCTTTGAAATTTTCAAAATTCTCTCATCCAAGTGATTTCATTAGGAGGTATGTTAGTTACTTTGTTGTAGGGAAATGTTACAAATTACCACTTCCATATTTCACATAGTGCTAAATTAAATGAAACTCAATATTGATGTGCTTGGTTTGGTCATGAAAGATTGTATTCTTTTTCATCTAGATTATAGAAGTGTTTTTAAGCATGAAAGGTGTTGACAAAACTTGTTGTTCCTGCAAATATGAAAGAACCGTTTTGAGCCATAAGATACCTCTAGTTGCCTCTTAAGCAATCGTATATTTTACTTAGGATGAAGATATTGTTGACACTGTATGATTCTTGAATTTCCAACTGAAAATTTTTGCTCCTAAATTCATTATAAAACCTAAGGTGGACTTTCTATCTACATGATCCCTAGTATAGTTAGGATCTAAATACCTAACTAGTTTAAAGTCTCCTAACCTAGAGTATTTGAGGCAAAAAATTTATGTTCCTTTGAGAAATTTTAGAACCCTTTTTATTGCTACCCAATTAATGTCCCTATGTTATTACATGAATATTTATAGGACACCAAATTCAAATGATATATCTAATCATGTTATGGTTGCATAAATTAGACTTATAATGAGTTATCTATATTTAGTGGCATCAAACAAATCTATAGATTCTTAAGATGTTAATTTGAGATTCTATTAAATGGACATGTTGAGAGGCCTACAATATTCCATTCTAAACTTACTCAGAATGTCACCAATGTAATTATTTTGAGAGATGAATAAATAATTTATTTATTAAATTAATTCAATACCTAATTAGTAATGAAGGTAATCCAAATTAGTCATTTCAAAAAAATTCATCAACTTTGATTTGAAATTTGACTTATATTTTTCATTGTTCCTTGTGTTGAGCAGATCATCAACATAAACCATCACAAATATAACTATTTTTTCAACTATTTTGATTAAAAGATTTGCATATTCAAACTTAAAATGTTTGAAGTTCATGTTCATGAGGTGCTCAGCTAGTTTTTTGTACCATGTTCGAAGGGCTTGTTTCAAACCATTAATTTTTATTATTTTCACACCTTATGTTCTTGTCCATTTACTATAAAAACTTTAAGATGTGCCATGTACATAGTTTCCTTAAGCTCACCATTTAGGAATGCTATTTTTATGTCTATTTGGTGAACTTCCCATTTATTATGAGCTACCAGAGCCAACATGGTTCGAATGGTAGTATATTTTATTGTAGGTGCAAATGTTTCATTATAGTCAATTCCTTATTTCTTAAGTAAATCCATTTGTGACAAGCCTTTATTTTTGGTTTTCAATTCAACCATCACCTTTGTATTTTTTGTTTGAAATATTGACATTGATGTCAAAGGTCTAGCATTATTGGTGATAAAGGCCCCATTGCATTTAATGTTGTTTGTAATAAATATATCTTGGCTAATATGAGTTAATATTTATTTAATATTAACTAATATATTTTTGGTTGCATATGAGACAAAATAAGGGCCCATGGAGAAGTCAAAGAGCCATGGGATAAAGACAAAAGAAGGATGGGACACATTTTCCCATGAAGAGTCATCTTGGGGAATTCCAAGAGTCACCAAGTGAATACAAAAGAGGAAGGGCCAAATTTATCATGAAGGGACACTTTAAGGAATACAAAAAGGCACCAAGATGAGGACAAAAGAGGGAAGGACGTTTTTGATCATGAAGGGTCACCACATGAATTTTCAAAGGCTAGGATATGAAGGTTCATACAATTGTGGTGCCATTTTCCATGAGGATTGAAGGGTCACAAAGAGGGAAGGCCAAAGGTCATTTGGAAAGCTTTAAATAAATGCTTGAGAAGTCATTTGTAATATGAGAGAGAGAGAGGTTGATTTGATATTGTAATAACTAGCTTAGAAGATCAATTGTGAGAGATGAATATGATTTGTATTTGTTATATCTAGCTTAGAAGAGCAAAGGTGAGAGAGAGGAAAGAGATGTTGTATTGAACTATCATTTGTTGAGATATAAACATTGAGAGATAGGTGTGTGGTATACACAAAGGGGTTGGTGCTCCTGTGGGTTGGTGATCATGAATTGTTGCTAGGTTGGTGCTCAGTAAAGGGGTTGGTGCGCCTATGGGTTGGTGCTCACGAATTGTTACTGGGTTGGTGCTCGGCAAAGGGTTGGTGCTCCTGTGGGTTGGTGATCACGAATTGTTATTGGGTTGGTGCTCAAAAAAGGGGTTGGTGCTACTATGGGTTGGTGCTCACAAATAGTTGCTGGGTTGGTGCTCGGCAAAGGGGTGTGGTGCTTTTGTGGGTTGGTGCTCATAAATAGTTGTTGGGTTTATGCTCAACAAAGGGGTTGATGCTCCTACAAGCTTGGATTGTAAATATTGTTTAGGTTGGTGCTCATTCATATAATTGAGATTGTTCTCTATGGTTTTTCCCATATTGGGTTTCCATGTTATATCTGGTGTCTCTCTATCTTGTGTTGTGTTTATTGTTTGAGTTTTATTGAATTTATTGAATGTTTGATTAAGTGGAATTTGGTTAAAGGAAAGTTTTATAAGATATATGATATATTGATTCACCCCCCTCTCAGTATATCCCATGCTTAACATTTTTTATGGTAGACCCACTTACAACTAATAGATTTGTATCTATAAAACCCTATAAAACCTTTAGGCTATGTCATGTACATAGTTTCCTTAAGCTCACCATTTAGGAATACTATTTTGATGTCTATTTGTTGAAATTACCATCTATTATGAGATGATAGAGCCAACATGGTTCGATTGGTAGTCCATTTTATTATAGGTGAAAAGGTTTCATTATAGTCAATTCTTTCTTTTTTGAGCATATCCATTTGTGACAAGCCTTTATTTGTGGTTGTCAATTTAATCATAATATTTGTATTTTTTATGGTAGATCCACTTGCAACCAATAGGTTTTTATCTATATAGAGGATCAACCAATTTCTAAGTCCCATTTTTTACCAATGCACTGTACTCATCTTTCATTGCTTTTCTCCAAGATTTAATCTTCTCAGCCTATTTGAAATATTTTGATTCTGAATCAAATGCAACATTGAGTTCTTCTTATGGAGAATCACTCTAGGTGAGCTTCATAATTATATCTTGAATTTATTCAAGGGAATTATCTGATTGTGATACAATTATATGTGCACTTATTATGCATATTTACTCAACTTCATTAGTATTCACATATCTTAATGTTTGAGTGTCCCACTTAGGTATTTGTTTCTATGTTTTAGATGATTTAAATTTATCCTCTAAAGTTTCATCCCTTTCTCCCCTCTGATCTAGTGGCTCCTTCTCATTATCTAATGAAGTTTCATTCTCCCCTTCAGGAGGAGCTCCAATCTCATATACATGATACAATAGAAAATTAATATATTCCCAACTATGTCCCCCACCCATTATTTGGAACATCCAAATCATTCTCTATATAGGCATTAAACTTTACATACTTGTCAAGTCGACTCAATTATCGATCAATGTGGTCTTTGCCCTTTGTAGTCTCAAAAAGGACAACATCTCTTGTGATAATAAACTTATTATCTTTTTCAATGTATAGTTGTCTGCCTTGGAGGATTCATAATATCCCAAGTGGATGCATTTTTGACTTCTATGGTCCAACTTATTTTGCTTTTCCTTTGGAATCAATGCATAACAAGTGGATCCCAAGATCTGAATATATTGTATTAAATTAATATGACCACACCAAATCTCATATGGAGTCTTGGATAGAAGAGTTTTTGATGAAGATATATTATAGTTGTATACTATTGTTTTAGTTGCTTCAGCCCAAAATTGCAAATTTACTCATTTTTAAAACAACATAGCATGAACCATATTTATCATAGTTTAGTTCATTATTTCTAAAAATCTTTTTTATTATGGAGTGTAAGGAATTTTTAGATTGTGATTGATCCTATTTTGCTCAAGATATGATTCAAAATTATTTGAAGTGTATTCACCACCATTGTCTATCTTGAGTGTCTCAATGTGGGTTTGATATTCATTTTCAATCATGGTTTGAAACTTTTGGAAAGTATCAAAGGATTCCTATTTTTTTCAGAAAGTATATCGAAGTCATCCTATTTAGTGATCAATGAATAGCATGAAGTACTTATGATCACTAGTGGAGAGGATTGGAAGAGAACATAAGTTTGAATGAATCAATTATACTTTATGTCATCTTTAGACTATGACTTTGAAAATGGTTCTCTTACATGTTTAACCAAGATTCAGGCTTCACACTTTTCATTTGATTTTATGGGAAATGTAGGCATACCAACAAAACCATTCTTTTTCAATACATGAATGTTGTTATATTGAGTGTGCCCAAATCTAGCATGACGTAACATGTTTGGATATATTCCCTATTTTTCAAGATGAGCATAATTCCTTGAATTTAATAGCTAGCCCCTGAGTTTGAGTACTTTCCCTTCCTCATATCTAGTTAAGATAACTACATTGTCACTTTTTATCCTAATTTTAACATCACCATTATCCAATATAATGTAATGGCCTCCTTTCCTTCTGATCACTAGGGATAAAAACTTTCATTTTGATTGAGGAAGGTAGAAGACATTTTGGAGTTTGAATATGGAAGCCCTAGACACTTGAGTCTTATTGTGCCTCTTCCTTGTGGTTTCAGACTTGATCTAAATATGAGTTATACTACACCACAACTTTCTTCACTAAAATATTGAAAGAAGTCTATTCTGAAATTCATATGTAGAGTGACACCCATATCAATAACCCAAGCATCAAATTGTGAATAATTGACTAAATCACCATTTTCTTCATGATCTATACTTGAAAAGACACATTCACTCATGAATTGGGAAGAGTATGGCTCTTTCATTTTCTTTGATATTTCCTCTTTATTCTTATGGTATGATTTAATTTTCTTTCATGGAGTTCTCATGGCTTCCATTTATGTCACAGTGTTCGTAGTAGAGGTTTTGTTTGTCATTTTATTTTTTACCACCTTGATTTTCATTTTTTTCTACCTTTCCCTTGTACTTATTCTTATACCTATTATTGTGTTCATTTTTGGAAGAAGTGGCCTTGTTGGATGTTTTGGAATATTTTTTCTTGACATAGCACACACTTTCTCCTATTATGGACTTAGGTTTTCTTCCAAAGGCCTTTTCTCTTTCTACCATATTTTTAACCAATTAATAAAATGTGAGAGTCTTCAACTAATTAATTTCTTGTAGGGACTCCAAATAGGTTGAATAGTTTAGAAAGAATGCATTTTATGAATGTGGTCATATATATGTCACTTTTGACACCTGTTACTTCTACATAATGCTTAATGGCACGCATCTCTAAATCCAATCTCATCACATCACCATATTTCAACTCAAGGTTGAATAACTTCAACTAAAAATAAATAAATTCCAACTCTAAGTGGGAATCATATAGATCCTTTAGTTTGTGAAATGATTTCCATGGAGTCAGCACCCCTGTATATGACGAAACACATCTCCATCGATTGAGGCCCTAATCAAAGCCAATGCTTTCTATTTTTTCCACCTCCATGCCTGAATATCCTTTGAATTCCCTATTGGCTCAATTATTTGCGTATCTCCATTGAAAATATAGAACCATAGATTATTGAATATGAGTGTGTTCTCCACTTTTTTAGACATTTCTAACCAACTATCTTTACTAATCAATGTTGTGCCAATGATATCTTTGATTGAATGCATGGTTTTGAGTATTTATTAAACTTTAATAGTTACTTATCACTCTAAAATGGTCCCCTTTTATATATTCCTCTAGACCAATATACCAAACCTTTCTATATACCCACCCTTCATATATACCTGTCGGTATGTGGAAGAAGATAGCCCTTTATATACTTAGTAGTACGTGAAAAAGACCTTAAATTATGTGATAGAAGATTGGTATGTGGTACTAAGGTGGTACATGAAAAGGATTCACCATGTCATTAACATGAGATTAATAAAAAAAAAACCTCATAAATCAATATACTCAATTTTTATTGATTTCTAGATTTACATTTTTCAACAATGACAAATGGGTCAAAGAGTAGTTGTCTTTATTTCTCCTTAAATTAAGTAATTTTATTGTTTTTAAATCCAAATTCACTTTGATTATCATGCTCAAGGAAATTTTAATCAAAAATATTACTCAAATTTAAATGAATATTTTCAAAATTTGAAAATTAGCATTTAAATAAAATTGACTTTTAAAAAAAAAAACATAAAAATTATGTACCTATCCTCCAATTTTATCTTATATGAAGATTTTTTTAATATTGGAAAGAAATAAAGAAAATATGTATGGATTTCTCTTAGTCTTTGTTTAGAAATGTTATTCATATATGCAATGTCTTTTTTAGAGAATTCAAAAAGCAACAAACAAGTTATAGAACTACCACATCCTTTTTGGAAAAAAATGAATGTGCTAAAGCAACTTTGAGTCAAATATACCTCTAATCACCACTTATGTAGGTCATCATAAGAACATTGCAGTCTTTATTTGTAGGCTTTGAATGGGATGCAGTGCCTTGTTCAAGATATGATAGTTTTGGTAGGGAGGATCGATGAAAAATTGAAACATTGTCATACCACACACCAATCTTAACACCTTTCTAGTATAGGATAATTGATTTACCAATTATCACATGTAAAATGATCTATAAAACAACAAAAAATAGTCTTATTTACATGAGCAACCATGCCTTTATGAATTAACGTTACCTAGTCATATACCTCTAAATGTAGTAATCTGTAGTGGATTAGGAATAACATTATTTTAGTTAGATATCAATCCATTGTACAAGGATAAGTAACATACAAAAACCACACTATGGTATGACGAGCTAGGAAACTATCAAATTTAGGAAAAATGCCTTCTTGCTTCATTGGAATACCATTAGATTATTATAACACCTTAGAAAAATTAGACACAACAACAAAAATCCTCTTAAATTATCCTATAAAACTAAAATGAAGTTGCAGGGTGTATGACTGAATTTGAGAAGGAATAAAAACAAATGATGAAATTAATCCAAGCTCTGATACCTATGACATGCTAGAGACCTTATTCATGAAATGCAAATGAAATTATATTTCATGATTCAAATTGAATGAGCAACCAAATACAAATATATAATCAAATAAATGGATTATCACTTCATATTTAATATGTTTATTCAATTACTTACGAGACTCTTGATTTAACCACTATAAGACGAAAGAAAATTAGCAACTACTCCCATGAATTAGGGAAAAAAATACAATAATATTACATTTATTTTTAAGCATTTAAAATTATATGCACTGATTTACATCATAACATTATCTTGGTTACAATTGATATAGTAAATAAAATACCCAATGCAGGCTCAAGCAAAGGCAAGGTGTGTTGTACACACCTAGACATGTAATTTCCTTTAAACTAGTAATTTCATTTTTATGCATTAATAAATTAAAATGGGGAAATTTAGATACTAAAATTGAATATTTATAATATATTAGTATTATATATTTGATAAATATCAATTAGGGATATTCCCTTTAGTTCAAGACCTCCATGCTATTAAAAGGCTTGCATTCACCATCCCATTGTGCCAAAATTATTATCTCTTAGTTATATTCATATCATTTTGATGACCTAAGTCTCCTAAACTACACACAAATCTTAAAACCTGATAAGCACCCTTCACTATCAATTTTAGATCCATGCCTATTTTCTAACCTTATGGACACTACAGACCATATAGGCACATTACCATTGACGGTAGTGCCCAGATCTTTATCTAGTGTCCAATTTCCAAAAATTCATCTACATTAAAAATGTTTCGTAACTTATGAGTTGGCCTAATTTTATTATTGAACCCTACCATGATATATTTTAAAAATGTGTAGTATAAATAAAAGTCTAGGACTTCTTATTCCTCATATATCAAATACCAATAAATAACATACCAAAGCTAGATCATGGTTATAAGCTAGATCTTGCACCCTTATTCACTCCACACATAGGGGAGAAATACACATGTTTGATGCCCTCTTTGGAGTGTTAGATAAGTAGGTAGTGATAAATGATTTATGAGTCGTTGAGGTTAGCTCGACACCATGAGCCAGCTAGTCATTTTTATCAACTCATTCTAAGGGCGAATAAGGGTGAAGAGCTAGGATTTTATCAATTAGCATAGAGTGATAATTTATATCCTAGAACTAAATATATCATTAAAAGGTCATAAAAAACCTATAATATTGAAGTTGATCACATTGATATCTAGTCATTATTCCATACTTGACATATGTGTCACAGTCAAACAATAATATCAATAGTAGTGTCTAAATATGATGATAGCATCTGTGGTTACATAATAACATTTTATAGAATATGATGAGTGATACATAATATTGATCTTTCATACTTTATATCTAATTTCAATCCATATCTACTTGCACATAACTAATTATCATTTATTTTTGGTATTGTAATCAAGCGAACATCTTTCAAAATAGGTACTTTCTATGTTTAGCATATCTTAGTATTATAATTTAGAATATTCATTTATCTAAGTTTACCATTAATTGGCCTCCTATAGATAAGTTTATCAACCTTGTGCTTAATCTATTTCCATATTTTAACCCTATGTCCACATATCTCAATTTAGGGTTAAATAGATAGGATATTATCTATAGATCAATCTTAATAAGGTATGTAGCTTTTACAAGTACATCCACTGTGTCATATTTGCATGGTATATAAAATATTTATTTGGTGGTGATATTATTTATTTATCTACTATCAACACACATCCTCAAATCCCCATCATTATTTTAAATTACTGATGTAGGACTTCTAGATGGATTCATGCTCTCCCATACTACACCTTTCTCCCAATTTAGTCACTTGCATATCTAATTTTACATGTTTTATTGGGCCTATCTTGTAATTTATTTGATTAGGCCTGGTTGATCTTTGAAAATTAAATTAATACTATATTGAATATATCTCTTTATTTTAAAACCATATATAAATTCATCAAGTGTAACATTAATATACTCTTTTTATAATTTTTAGCCTCTATTGGTATGTGCACAGCCTTGCATTCATATTTATCTTCCATTAATTCATAATACAATCATGCCATTTTCAACTCCTTAATAAACTCTTTTGTGGATAACATGTTTTATACTTATGCTTCTTCCTTAATAGGTTAAAAAACTATCCTTGAAACATTCTTCTAGATGGTGTATGTGGTTTTCTCTCCATCATGGACTACTATCTTATCATATTTCCACACCCTTGTAAATAAGGCATGGTATGCATCCATTTGTTACAACCTAGTTTTTTTTAATATAGCAAGGATTACTTAAGCCTATAATACTTTCCAAAAATATTCAAGATAAAATAGATTCTAAAAAGCATGATTGGGACCATAATTATGTTAGTCATAACATAAGTACTTAACCAAGGTTAAAAATTCTTGAGTTCTATTAGGAAAAATAAGTTACAAAATTGCTATGTAGATTTGGGTGTATCAATCTACTTAATAGACACTCATAAATACCAATATGAACACATTACTTTCTAGTTATTCTTAATCAGACCATTAAAAAACCCTTAACCTTACATGAAGTTGTGAGACAAATATTAAAATGATCTGCATCTAATTTTAAGTAGCACAATTTGATAGTACAATTAGGACTCTTCAATAGGCAATTAAGGTTATAGTCTGCTATTTGATTAAAAAGTGCTTCAAAATAGTCAAAATAAGAATCATCATAATACATTATCTAAAGTATTAAATTTAGTAAATGATGACACCAATAAGAAGACTACTTCATTTAACATTTCCAAAAGTAATATAATATAAGCCTTTTGAACAATCTTCATCTTACTAGCTATGAGCAGGCTATTACTTACAGCTAATTCTACCCACTTAAGTCATTTAATCATGATCAATAGTTATAGGGTCATTGTAGAAGATATTTACTCTACATACCAAAGGTATTGATTTTAGGTTCAAAAATATATAAATGTTATCGCTCAATGTCTTTTAATCAATTAAGATTCAATAAATAATTAATGATTCTTATTACTGAGGAACATTACCACATAATGGTTATCTTGTCAATATAAATAATAGCTCATTATTCTCAACCAATTAATTAGATCCAAACAAATATCATAATCAAAATACAACTTGACCATCCCGTGGGTACAACACAGTATGTATTTACTATATAGTCCTTGGTGTCATATGGTCTCAATTCACATGCTATTTTATCATGATATACAAAAAGGGTTTTAAAAATTTCAAAATAAGACACAATCAATAAATCAATGTTTCAAAAACCATGCTTATAAAAATTTTACATAAAATCAACTTCCAAATTCTCAAGATGCAACGTCCTTGAAAATATATCATTAGTCATTCAAAATGAATGCAAAATGAAATATGATGGTTATTGAATAGCCACACATGTGAACCATTCTCATCAAGAGATGGATTTTAAATATAGAGATCTATCATTATTTAAAATCAAGGATAATTTATTGCACAAGGTGAGAGGAAGCATGTCTTTCAAGTCTTTTTTGAACCATTAACACAAAGCTATACCAGGACCTACTAAACTTTATCCTCAGCTTGATAGATATTATGGAAATGGGGGGTGATAGTGATCTCTTGGAACTAACCTCTTGCTCAAAATTCTAAGGCATAAAGAAAGTATGGAATAATCTCCATTATGGTGAGCTTATTAAATCTATGTTGAGGACAACTGAACATGATGCATGTATAGTGAGAGATTTCATTAATGAATGCAATAAGATATTTATGGAGATGAGAAGAGTTAGAATCTTAGTCACAGAGGAGTTAATTGGAGAAGTTATGGGTATCTCATGTGATGGAGTAAAGGTGTACAAAGACCAATCAAAAAGTAGGAGTTGCTTTAGAGATTCTTTTTCACCAATGAATTCATCAAGATAGATAAAAATGGCTTCCCTCATGTCGATCTCCCATGCCAATAGATCGAAGTATGCCTGTAAGTTATGAAATAATTGACACCTGAAGGTAAACACACACTAATCTTCTCTCATCACTTTTTACTTTTAAATCACTTTCAAGGGTATTAAATTAACCTCCCATTTTATCTCCTCAAATCTTCAAAGAGCATTGCTCTCACCCATCATATTAATGATGTTAACCCCATCCTGCACCAAGGTCTCATCCTAATTTTGGTTAAGCATGGCCAAATATTTTTGGGTAGGGAGGTTCCTCGAGAGGGGTCCTCTACTAAGGAGGACTCCCTTGAAGAAGATCCTACCTTTTGGTCCTATCATCTATCAATCACTACCCCCCAAGCTATCCCTTTATCTAAAACATCTGCTAAAAATCATCCTCTAAAACTTATTATCCCTAAACCCAAACTAATCCTTCTAGATGAGGGCACCTCTTGGGAGGTGGCTGGGAAAGTAAAATCTTCCCTGATAGAGGAGATCAAATATAATAAAGAGCAACTAGAAAATTTTAACAGTGAGCTTCATGAGGCTATGATGAATCTGACAAGACTTATACAGTAATGGAACACCATGAATAGACAAGTGGATAACATAATCCAATCCTTCACCCATTCTACTAAGGTGGATAGGACCCCCGTGAAGTAACACATGAAAGTGAAGGAGACCCCCTCTCCTAACATCCCCAACATTTCTCCCATCAAGAGGATCTTGTTGAAAAAATAGGGGTATAAGAAGCCACAGATGATCCTACCCAAGGATTACAATGAAGGACGTGGAAAAAGAAAAAGGGCTAAAATTTCAAAGATTAAACAGGGTGCAGAGGAGAATAAAACTGAGGATGAGAAGGATCCAATGGAGGGACACCTCCCTCCTAAACTAGTTTTATGTTTTTCTATCTACTATTTTGTCTTTTGCAGGGATAGTTAGCTAGTTTTTGATACTTTTTGTTGTTTCAACCCATAGGGCTTGCTAATTCATTCTATAATTTTTAACTATGGTTCCTAGTCTCTGTAAAACCAAGTCATTTACCTTATCAAATTAAAAAACTTTCAAATTCTCAAGAAGTTTTATACTTTTTTCAGGTGTGCTTTTTTAAGCTAATAAATCTGCACACTATAATCTTTATTTGGATATACATTTATATTTATGTAAGATTACAAAACAACATATGTCTACCAACTCGATCAAAAAACATATTTTTTAACTATCTTTGATTTTATGATATAATTCATAACCATAAAGTTTTAACAATTGACAAGGCATTATTAATCTTATTTTTTGGAATCTACACCTTACTTATCTAAAAATAATAAATTAGTGCAACAAGAAAAAACTTGTGATGAATCATCATAATATGAATTCACAACATTAAAACTAACATGCATTATTTGATCAATAGAGGATTTAATAGAAAAAAACATATTTTTCCTTCACAAAAGTATTAATGTTAAATATTGAGTCAATAAGCATTCATTGATATGAACAAATGGAATCCTTTATTTTTATGTTATACTTAATTCATTGAAATGATTACAATACAAATTACTCATATTCAAACCAATCCTACAGAATATGTTTACAAATTGTCATGTAAAACTATGAACTCATAAGATTGTTAATAACTAAAATTAACCAATCAAACAATGCTTTATAATACCATTATAACCAAGATAGAATGAAATAAGAAGTTTATTTACTTTTACGTCAAACACACAACCTAATTGTATCACTTTATTTATGAATAAGTTACAAGATAACATCAATTGATAACCACCAAAAGAATCCAAGCATTTCTGACACATCTTAGATTTAAGAACAAGCCCACTCTTTCCATCCCAATGGGCCCTAAATTAGTGTCCCTAGACTAATCCATCTATCAGCTAGATGCGGAGTTAGGTAGTAGGGATAGAATAAAATGGGTAAAATAGGAACCAAAGACTTTGAGCCAACTTAATGTAGACAAAAAACATTAAGCCACAAAATACTCTAAAGAGAACAATAATTGCAAAGGAATTTAACTAAATAACATAATGATAAAATCCATTGAATGGGTAAGTATATGTGAATAAATTCAAATGCTATTATCTAGAATTTAAACTAAATAAGATTGTCCTTCATAGAATCAATAAATACCTATTGAGTACATCAAATTTAATCTCATGATACTTTTATTTAAGTATCTTAGTTTCTTTTATAGCATTATAAGTAACCCATAATTACTCTTACCTCCAATTGATTGTCAAATTAATGACACTGAAAAGAGTTCAACTCCATAGTCTTCATATAAATTTGTTGCTCGAAAAGAGAACTGAGAGTTCCAAAATTAAACATAATTTTGTGTAATAAATTGAAAACACATAACTAAGGAATGAAATAATCATAGTTACAAAAGCAAACATATCTCAAAACCAAGTGCCTAAAAATGAGTCCTCTAGTTTCCCAATAAAAATACATCGAAAATAGTCAACAAAGATATTCCACAAGCCCCAAATCAAAAGCTATCATGACCACTTCAAAATAATAGGGTTCTCTACTTCCAAAAATATAAATGCAAGAGTGAACCTTTCGCTAGTTGCAAAAATAAACCCATTTCAATCCAAGTTCCAGCTCGACTACTCACATGACCCAAGCTGAGTCATAAAATAATAAAAAACTATTACAAAGACCCACATATTTTTATCAAAGAAGGCCCTACATCAAATAATAAATCGAGTTGAGAAACTATAATCCTTGATGAACTAAATAAATAAAATATCCTTTATAAATTAACTAGGGTTACTAAGAAACTTGAATTATAATATAAAACATTTTTTAACTCAAGATTCAAAACCATAACTCAACTATTTGACATAAACCTATAATTACACATTCATAGAACTACCATAAATCACAAACCCATCTTGTTTTTTCCAATCCACATAAAATCCATATGATTAAACCACACAGTGGCCAAATAACTCCATAGCAAGGAATATCAACCCAGTCATGCATTAAAAACATTCAAATTTGTAATCTAGTTCCAATGGGAGATCTCCCAACTTTCCATTTCACCTAGCATGTAATGGCCGAGTTAGTAATAAACAATGGATGACTGAAACAATAAAACCATCAACACTACTTATAAATAGCTTAAAAAAGAAAAAAAAACTTTGTTACTTGTTTTCTTTTTTCCTCTTTCTCATGCACCCAATTGAGATCCTTCAAAATCACATGGTTTTCATTAAGGACCACCTTAATTCTACATTTTCACTACAAATGGATGGGAATGTCAATCGATAAACCTATATATTTCCCCAAAACTCCTACAAGTTCTTAGATAAAATGCAACTATAAAAAAAAAAAATTAAGAGACCAGTTCAACCCAACCTCTATGGTTTCCATAGAATCATTTATCAACATTTCAGGTCAAGGTTTGAATAAAATGAACTCAATAATACCAAAATCATCCAAAAGCTAAGTCCATAAAGATACTTAATGGTTGATAGCCTTAGGGATTGGGTCATTGTGACCTAATTCTCCATTAAGGTCAAACCCCATCGATACAAAATATCAATCATAAACTAATGATCACCCCATGACCTAGTCATGGTCTCTTTACAAGTTTAAGATGTCTAGTGAACAATCAACATGATCACCAAGTAAACAACCTAAAACTCTCACCAATGCATGTATAAAAACCAATGACTATAAAAATAATGCAATCACCAAAATAATAAAATGTAGGCAACGCATCAGAGGTAAGCATTCCCACCATGATAAAATTAATGCAGCCAAGACTAATCACACAACAACTTACTAAAGAAGTGGATTAAGGTATAAGAATCTGAAAAGTCAACCACAAAATAATACTAAAGCTCAAAATCATCTCATGTCAAAAAATGATCAAATAACCCATCATTCTCCCCCTAACCCTACCCCCCATATCTATTTCTACTGAAGTCCACAATCAACCTAGATCATTTTACTTATTCTTGTAATCATCGAAACGATACATCAATAATATTTAAATAAATTACCAATATTAAATATAATAAAGTAAATTATAGACTGAATTTATCCAATGTGACAATATAATTTTTCTATGACATTGCCCCATCAATTATCAATTAATAACAATAATGAATCACATAAAATTCCAATGATAATAATGCATAGTTAGTTGAATCAACAAACAACAGTTCTAACAATTTAATATACTAAACAGTGTCCATCTAATCAACAAGTAATGTTATATAAGAGAAACAATGCATCAAAAACATGAGGTCATGACACCATTGGGACAAATTTAGACCATATTTCATCCCATTAAGTATTTCCTATAAAAACTTGATCAAACACCTCTTATTAGTAGTAACTCCATTTCCCTTATTAAACAATGAAATATGGTTAGAATAAAAATATGTTTCACAATGCAAACTTAATTTCTCTACCATTTCTTTAGAAACATTTCTTTGAGAATTTCCATCATCAATAATAAATTTATATACCTTTCAACCTGAAGTGAATTTAGTTCATAAAGTATTTTTACAAAGCCATGAGTTTCCACTGTCTTTATCTTATGCATGTTCTTTTGTTGGAGCTTTCATTGTTCTTCTCATCATAAGAGTATCTTATGAAACTGTTAGAATGTTGACATTATCTTCCTTATCCTTAGCTCAACCAAATTTACTCTTGGTTGTTATTCATGCCTTCTTTATTGTGTATGATAATCGGCATACTCAAATTATCTACGTCATTATTCACCACATGTAAAATATATTCATGGTGATTTCCATCCTCTACCACCACCATATCATCTGCCTCCCTGCATTCCTCTTCCTCTTTGTTTATTCTAAAACCATTATCTAGCATATTCTTTTGTTTCCTCCTTACGATTTTCTTCTTCTCTTTGTGAATAAATCCACCATTTTATCTTAATGTGGATGACAATCCTCTCTTCATCCTGAGCAATATCTAAAAAACCTACCTACTTTTCTTCTCTTCTACCTTAAAATCTAATTGAGAAGCATCCTCCATGTATTGATTTTATGTATACATATCTCATCTTAAATAATTTATTAGACCATTTACATACCTAACAACCATTTTTTTATGTTTTTATTAATGCTTCACTCGAATGAATAGCTTGTAAAATCAATCTTTTTAGTCGTGTATGTTGCATTCCTTTTGATCTAGTTATGATATCTTTTTTAGAAGGTCTGTAAATAATCCATAGGAATGAATTTTTTATCTTATCTTCTTCTCCACGTCACTTCAAGATTTGATCTTCTACTTAGTGTTCTTTTGTCATTCCTTCTATAAATGATCCCACTATACTAAGGCATGACACTTTAATTTGTAAAATGCAAATTTCATCTTCTTTTCCACTACCATATTATTCCATTCAAAAAATTGTTTCCATGCTTTTCCACTAGTTTATCATCTTTTGTATTTTTAGACTACCTCCATACTCTGAAAACTTAAATTTCACTCCTTTATTCTTTCCTTTTTGCTCTGACTATTATTTCTACGAATTATTATGGCTCTTATTTTTATTCCTCCTACATCTCAACTATTATGTATATCCAATAATGGAAATCACCATAACTACTTTATATGTATCAATTTTTGCTTCATTCTATTTTTATTCATCACTTTCATGTCCTCTTTGGCTTGGTCTCTATCTTACAACATTTATTTTCAGATCTTCCACACTCCTTTACATATATTAGATATTCTTATTCATCAGAGCATATCATCCTTTCATTTCCATCTTTCTTCTCAAAAACCTCTTCTTTGAATAAATAATGTATCCAAAAAAAAATGCTAAATACAATAAAATCTTATCTTCAATTTTATTCCTACATATAAACCTACTCCTATATTAGATAATGGGGTTAAGAGTGAAACAATTACCCAAAAAAAAACTAAAATTATAGAGAATAATTGTGAGTAGAAAAAATAACTTTAATTCTTATAAAATAACAATTTAAATCTTTTTTTAGTGAAAAATTTATATAAAAATTCGTCATGTACAACTTATATGTTATTAATATAAAATATGCTTTTAAAGTAAAAAAAATTACTATTTTAAGTATTTTTCTAAATCTATAATTTTTAGTTGTATTTGTTTACAATTTTATATGGAATTATAAAGCTTCTTTTTATATACATATCTGAAATAATTTCAAGAATGATATGAAAGTGCTAGTTCACTCTTAATTTGTGTGTATAAGTATACATATATTAAAAAAAATAAAATATATTTTTTATCCTTTTAATAATCCTTTTTAAACTTTTAAATATATAAAAAAATCAATTAAAAAATCAAACATGATTTATTGCCATATAAAACTCTTCAAAATATTCACTTTAAAAAAAAAAAAAAAAAATCAATTCAAAATAATTTTTAAATTAAACATTATATCTTTCATAAATTAAACTCCTACATCAAATATAGTTTAATCTAAACTAATAATTAAAAAACATGCAGATGGTATAATACAATATAATTGTATAACTAATCTAAAATACTCCTTGACAAATTTTAAGTACAAGCAAATATAATAGATTATAATATTGCATGCCAACACATAATTAAAAAATGATAAACATTCATAGTATTGCAAGCATCTCTACTTAAATTGAAAACTATAACATATTTAATAAGAATTAAAATAGTTGTAGATTTTGTTAATAGAGAAACCAAAAAAAAAATATAATTTCCTTTTAAATTTTCATTTAAGATATTTAAAATGAGCTGAAAGCTATGTATTGGATAGAAACAAATTCTTTGTAATCTTTTATTCCTATCTATGCATTCCACTTCTTTCAAGTTATGTCCGGATCACATTTAATTCTATCGGATAAAAAGTTGTGGCTCAATCAAGTAAAAAGTTGTGGTCACAGAATATATCCACAATTAAATATTGATGTGTATCTACATTTCCATCTACATCTCAAAAGTCACTTGACAAAAAAGATTGCGTTATTTTTAAGTATAAAAAAATATTGTGTATCCGTTTAATGGACTTTAAAGAAATTTAGTCAAAAGTTTTGTATTATATATAATATAAATAAATATATTTTATTTTTTTAATATATTTTATATAATTAAAATAAATAAATATAAAATAGTTTTAATTGTAATTCAATTGACAAAGATGATAATTGTTTCTATTCATTTATAAAGGTATTTTATTTTAGATATTTAATACGGAGAATGAAATGGTTAAAATTAAAATTGTACTTAATGATTTTGACAGTGTGGATGTCTTTTATTCATGACTGCTTAGTTAAAAGAGCTCATTGATTTAGATGAAACAGTCAAAAGCAAGATTGTGCCCTACATGATTTTGAGGATATAGATGTATGCTTATTCAACGCATACTTACTCAACATTATAAATCTACTATATATTTATTTCCAAAATATAAACAAAAATGTCAACATTCTAAATAATTCAATGATTCTGTACAATACCTTTAACCATAAAAAAAACTTTCTTTAAAAATAATTTATAATTTCATATATATAAATAAATATATTTTTAAATTAAAATCACATCCAATAAAATTTAAAGAAAAATATAAAATATATAAATAAAATAAAAAGTTATATTAAATTTAATAAATTAATCTTAAATTTAATCAAATATGTGTATGTTATATGGAGTGGAAAAATTTGCTATTATATTTCCCTAATCTATAGGAATGAATTGAACTTATCAATATTACATTATACAAAATATTTTTGAATGTCTAATTAATAGAATTCATTTAATATTATGATTATAAAAACATTGTAATACCTAACATCTTTGCACATATTTTTATATATCATTTAAGATGACAATAGCCATTAAACCAATAATATAAATGTTTAGTTAGTCAGTTATATTTAAAATATAAAAAATAATTTCACTCTTTGAATAATTGTGTTTTAAAGGATTTCGTGTCGGGGACTTAGATTTGGAATATAGAGTATGAAACTATCATTTGGGATATAGAATAGGAAACTCACTTTTGCCTATAAGGTTTGTAAATGAATATATACTAAAGTGATTAATATTAATATTTTTATGGAAAATTTTGGTTTATTAAAAATATATTTTTAATTTAATTTGGTATTTTAATGAATGATATGTGTGTGTTTTTAAAAAAAATGAATAATTATGTTAATATAAATTTAATAATATAAATAATTTTTTGTTTTTTACTTGGAAAAATCAATTTAAATATAGTAATATTTTAATTATATTACGAAATTCGGAATTATTTTTTTCTCAATTTTTTTTTTTTTTAATTTGATAAAACAATATAATTATATTAATATCATTTATCAACAATTAATAAAAATTTTATAAAAAACATAATAAAATTCATAATTAATATAATATAAAAAATAATAACTTTAAACGTATTCTATCACCAAAAACTATTTAAATATTTAAAATGATATATAGTATGAATATGATTTTTTTTTTTTGTTTTTTGATATATCTGAAGGTATTATATGGAGTCTTTGAATCATATAGAATTTCGGTATTTCTATCTATATTTTGAAAATAAATATATAGTAGATTTTTCATTGTTGAGTAAGCATACATTTAAATGAGTAAATTCATTTGACTAAATAGCTTCGTGTAAAAGGCATCCACGCTATCAAAACTACCGAAATTATGATCTTCACTTTAACCACTTGACTTTCTACATCAGATATTTAAAGAATTTTATACCTCAATGGATAGATAATTACATAGAATGTTGGTATCTCTACCTATATTTAAAACATAAATATATAACGGATTTTACAATATTGAGTAAGTATACATTTAAATTCATGAGTTCCTTTGACTAAACAGTCTCCTTTCAAAATTACAAAGTCACGATCCTCACCTTAATCATTTGACTCATTACATCAAATATTTGGAAAAATCAATTTAAACATAGTAATATTTTAATTATATTACAAAATTTGGAATTATTTTTTTCTCAAATTTTTTTTTGTTTTTTAATTTGATAAAAAAATATAATTATATTAATATCATTTATCAACAATCAATAAAAATTTTATAAAAAACATAATAAAATTCATAATTAATATAATATAAAAAATAATAACTTTAAACCTATTCTATCACCAAAAATTATTTATATACTTAAAATGATATATAGTATGAATATGATATTTTTTTTTGTTTTTTTGATATATCTGAAGGTATTATATGGAGTCTTTGAATCATATAGAATTTCGGTATTTCTATCTGTATTTCAAAAATAAATATATAGTAGATTTTCCATTGTTGAGTAAGCATACATTTAAATGAGTAAATTCATTTGACTAAACAGTTTCGTGTAAAAGGCATCCACGTTATCAAAACTACCGAAATCATGATCTTCACTTTAACCACTTGACTTTCTACATCAGATATTTAAAGAATTTTATACCTCAATGGATAGATAATTACATAGAATGTCAGTATCTCTACCTATATTTTAAAAATAAATATATAACGGATTTTACAATATTGAGTAAGTATACATTTAAATTCATGAGTTCCTTTGACTAAACAGTCTCCTGTCAAAATTACAAAATCACGATCCTCACCTTAATCATTTGACTCATTACGTCAAATATTTAAAGAGTGCAATAAATAAATATAAACAACCATCATTCTCAACAGTCCAACTACAATCCTGTCAATAAACATAATAATTTAATTCCATATATATATATATATATACACAACATTCCATGCACAATATTTTCATGGTGATTTTGATTTCTTCCCTGCACGAATCTACTTTTCTTGTGATATAAGGTAAAGTTTTAAGATCGTGGGGACCGGTGAGATCTTGATGGAAGACATTAACAACTATTTGGTGGCAGAAGAAACCCCAATATATGTCTGATTGATTTTGCCTTCTCCGTCAGAGAACGACAGGGATTTACATAAAAAGGATATAATTATAAGGATTCAATTGGACCGTTATACTAACTGCTTACAGAATTACTACTATCAAATGCAACCAGGCTACTAATTAATATTGTTTTTGGTTAAACCGAGGAGACAGTTTTGTACCTGCATTTTCCTCCATGCATTGAATACAAAAAGTAGTGGTGTGACATTTCTCGGCTTTGTTTTGCTTCTACCTCTGCATTGAATAGAAAAAGTAGTGAAGTGTGACATTTCTCAGCTTTTTGCAGATCATAAAATTGTCAATATGACACTAAAATCCTTACAAATTTTAATATCTGGTATGGTATGTATGTAATGCGTATTGTATAATAATCGGATGCATCCTGTAGACTGGATAATTGCTGCCGACAATGTGGCATTAAAGTCCTTGAGAAGGAATCCAATAACTGTTCAATGGCAGGCTGCAGAGAAGCTTACATCATTATGGGAACATGACATCTACCATATTTTAATGTGAAACAAAATAATAAATTGTAGTAGATTGCAGTTTTAAAGAAAAATATTACTGTAAAAATAATAATAGTTAATTCAGAATTTGCATTTTTTAAATTTGTTTCTCGATGTTTCGATACATATTTTTGGATCATTATCAAGAGAAAAAAAGTTTTAATGAAAATTCAGAAGGATTGATGTAAGATTATGATTCACAAGAACAACTAATGGGTAATATAAATAATAATTAATAATAACTTTAAAAGAGTTTGTCAAAGTTAAAGGAATTATTAATAAATTATTATTTTTATTTTGAAGAAGTTGAATTAAAGGTTTCTAATTATCACTTAATTTGGTGCTCTCATCTCTATTGATATTTTCTAGGTCCATTTTGAGTTCCACCTTTTTATGAATTTTCTTTTTAGTATAGTGATCCATCTTAACAATAATTTTAGTATTTTCAATACAAATATGATGGCTCATATTCTCTGAGTGCTCAGCTAGGACAGAGTTGATAACCTTGTCATGTCTTAAATCAGGGTCATTATGTTCTTTTAACCTCACATCCAAATATATACCTGTTAACCTATTCATAAAAATTTCCTTTATTATTAGAATTTATTTTTATAGTGGTGATGATCGTCTGGTTTTAATTGTGTAATCAATCTTTTTAGTGTGTTTTGTTTAAAAACAGATTATATTAAAAATTAAGAATAAGAAATAATTATTATTTTAAATTCAGATTAGATGAAGAGGACATAGCGAAAGATGGTTCTCTATAAACGATGAAAGCCATCTTCTCTGGATAAGAGAGATGATTGGCCTTAGCTAATAGTTAACCCCTTGATCTAGCCTCTCTTTACTGAGTTTATCAGTGGCCAAACTTCCTTGATTGTCTAATTGTTTTGTAGGTCTTGGTGCCACCATTTGTTATTCTCTATATGAGACAGATTTATGATCGTTACTTCTTGATCTTTGTTAACATTTTTAAAAAATAATTATTGATAATAGACTGACTTTTATTAAATATCTTAATAATTCTTTTCTTTACTGATCTGCCAACAATTTATTATTCTACTAAAAATATTAATAATTTTTTATTTAAATTTTTTTAATACTAAATGACGTTTACCTATATCAAAACAAAATTATCATTTTAAAACCTTAAAAAAAAAAGGGGGGGGTCTAACTATAACCTGAGTGAACTGATATTTTATATACATTTTTAAGAAACTAATTGGATTGCATTTGTGAATGTGATATGAATTAATATTTTATATATTCGATTTCATGTTGTCCTTTCACGGTCTAAATCTAAACCATGAGTTTAGAGAATCTTCTTGTTATTGTTTTTAAGTATATGTTTTATTTTCCACAAAAACATAACAAACGTTGATATGATTGGGGGGCACATAAATCTTCCAAGGTATGTTATATTGGTGTATATAAGTCAACAAGTAGACTATTTAGGTTGGTTTTTTGGGTTTTTTAATAATAATAATAATAATATTTAACATTATAAGATGAAAATAAAATTAATTATATAGGAATAATGGTAATATTTTTTTAGATAGAGGTAAAATAAAGGTTTTAATTGGATCTCACAACATATTAAAAGGTTATGTAAAATATCAATCAAATGAAATAGAGAAAATACAAATTTCAGGTCAATCAATAATTTAATTAGGTCATAGCCATCAAATAAAACATTTCAAATGTCAGCAAAAAATCAACCTAAAATCAGTAAAACAACAAATCTTTAACTTGAAGTCAATATACAGACACCCTGCAATCAGCAAAAGAATAGCCATCATTCATCAAAAAACTGTCCAAAAATTCATGGCAACTGACAGAACACAAAAGTCAATTTATTAAGAGAACACCATTTTACTCACTAAAAAAAACAAAGGACCAATGGATTACTCAATGGTGGAGATCAATCTTTCTCTACGATAGAGGAGAAGGCCTTTCATTATCCATTGAGTACTGTCTTTCACTATTCTTGTACATCTGCTGTCAACCTTTCAACCTCCAACTTACGCCCTTTCTTTTCAACAATTGATTCCATAAAACTTTAAGTTTCACCAAACAAGATGAAAAAAGAAATAACAATTTCTAATGACAACTTATGATTTGAAAGTATAATCAAAACTGATTCCACCTTCAGATTGACTTCCAACTTAAAAGAGAAATCCTCCATGACAAAACAGAACCTAAACAAAGATTAAAAAATAACATACTTATACCATATTATAATGGTAATATTATGAACAAGATAAAATTAAACAATATAAAATGTCAGTAAAATAAAACAAAAATAAATAAATAGATAGTGAGACTAACAATTTAAAAAGCTTAAAAAAAATCTCGGACTGTATTTACCAAGTACATACAACAAAATGTAGAGATCTAAGTCAATGATACATTTAAAAATTATTTTATAGATATCCACATATATTTGAATTCGAAATCCCTATATCCAAGGATGCACACGTGTATGTCGAAGCTTTCTATTTATAGGAATGGATTCCAAATTAAATTACATTCCAGAATATCCATGAGGGAAATCAATATTTTATGAGATATCCATGACATTTATCTATATAAATCATCGCTTTACATGACACTTTGCTTTGGAAAATGGCACGTATGTAGGAGACAAATAAGTTTCACCTTTTTAAAGATCCATCAATTAATTTTTTTTTAAAAGTGTGTAATGAAATATATTTTATATATGACTCCGGTTCATAGTTTTGTTATATCAAAAAGTGTTTATTTCAATATTTAGTAGTTTTTGTGGTGGTGACTCAACGGTAAAGAAGGTGCGCTTTACCCAAGTAGGTCCCATGTTCAAGTCTCCCTTGTCATCGATAGTTAACTCTTCAAGTACCATTACTCCTCACGAGTATTTTTATTATAAAATATTAATTAGAATGATCAATTTTAAATTTAAGAAGATCGAAATGTCAATGGCCTAATATTATGAACATATGATAAAATTTAAAATCTAATTTTTTTTCATAAAAATATTTTTAATTAAATATAATAGTAATAAAATTTTAAATGAAGTAATACATACATTTATTAATATACAACCTTTTCAATTAATAAAACTATATTAAAAATTCAAAATAGAATTTATAATATTAATACAAGCATTTCTCATATAAACATGTTTAAGATATATATTGTAATTAAAAATAAAAGCAAAATAAAGATAAATGTGGGGGTTTTGTTGGTTTCTTTTCATTCATCAATACCATCTAATAACATATTATTTTTAGAAGATATTAATAATATTTTTTGAAGATATTTATATAATATTCATTTTTAAAACATATTTTATAATATTATTTTCTCTTAATCTAATTTTTTAAATTATTTCATAATTAATTGAGAATTAATCACATATTTTAGAGGTTTGTCATTTTGATGTAAGAATAACTTACAGCTATGCCATTCTTACATCATTCAAATTCATGTGGTGTATTATGGTGAACATGTTAATGTATGCTTCAATTACTGCAGTGTAAGAGTTAATCTATCAAATTTATTTAAATAGTTATGAGCTCTATTAAACTTCAAGCACATGTCGAAAGCAATGGACTAGAAAATATTGATGAGTAGAAAGTTTGTGCATTGCTACTTTTTAAAAATACCATTTTTATGTCATCAAAGGGAAAGATGTTGAAAGCAATGGACTAGAAAAAATTGATGAGTAGAAAGTTTGTGCATTGCTACTTTTTAAAAATACCATTTTTATGTCATCAAGGGGAAAGAGATAGTATGCTTCATTAAAATTCAAATATGATAGTATATATGGATCCCTCTCAAAAGGTTATACTATTTGAAAATAAATTATATCTTATTATTAGTTCATATGAAAAATGTATGAATTTTATAATTTGTAGTACATTTCTATGTTGCAAAAATATTGGTTTGCATAAGGGATTATTTTGCACTTTTATATAGGTTTTATACTAAGTAGGGTATAATTTCAACACTGGTGGGTAATTTCATAATCTTTATTCTGGTCCCTTAATTATGAGTTTTTAACAAGTGATAAATTTTTTCATGTTAATTGCATAATAAAATAAACAATCTAAAGTGATTAGTTTTCTTATCATGGGTGTTTAAGAAACTATGGTTTTTAGAAAGGGTATCTCTAAGAATGTATAAGATAAATTTCTCAAAAAGGAAGGTTGAAAATATTAGAGACATGAACCAAGATCCATTTTATAGGATCTTTAGAATGCAATTCCTCTTAAATTTTGGATAGTTTCCTTAGTTTCAAAGATGATACTTTCTATACAAATTTTGTATATTTCATTGCAAGAGTAAATAAAAATATTCCTTATGTAATTTATACTTCAACTATTTGAATGGTTTTCTTTTCTTGCTAAGACAAACTCATCCATCATTATACACCTTTTTCTAAACTCATGTTTTGGTATCTAATCTTATTATGAGTCCATTTGATGGAATGTACCTTACTTACATAGGATTGTGATTAGTTGAATTACAACAATAGGTGTAGATTGAAAAGTTATTTAATTTTACTCCAAAAATAATGGTTGACAGAGGTAAAAGAGTTGAAAATGTGATAGGGAGATTTGATGAGGTTGTGTACTTATTGAGAGTTTATGCAAAGAAAGTGGGAATGTTTTCAAATAAAATCGAATAATATATTTGGGTAAGTGCACCAACTTGGGGGATAAAAAAGGGCCTATTCGCAAACATGATTTTTCTGAAATTTCAGAAATGTGAACTTTTGCAAATAATTAGATATGGCTACACTCAAAATTTGAAGATGGTATAAAAACATGAATTGTAGTATCTTGAGTCTAGTTTCTAAAAGACTATTTTTTTTGAAAAATGGTTTAGTATAAATAGGTCAAACATCTAAAATTTGAACAGGATCTATTTTTTTAAGAAAACTTGAATTGTACCATTTTGTGCGACCCACCATTTTTGTAGCATCATTTAATATTGTTAGAAACCCTTTGGTGAATATCTAGATTAGCACTTCTAGTGTGTTACGAACTTTTTTGTTATATATTTTTTATTAATATTTTTTTTATTAATTTTAAAATTAAGTATATCCTAAAAACTGACAAAAAAAATGGATATTTGTCTGTGCGACCCACCCTAACTACCTCAAAAAAAATAAAAATTTATTTTATTACAAGAGATGATAAAATGCATTTTTTAAACCTATGATAAAAAAATTAATGTTAGTATACCAATCGTTATGCATTAGAGTATCAATACTTGACTCTTACTTGTCAAGATGTGATTGGTTAATTTTAATTTTTATAGAATAAATGTTGAACAAGTATTAGGTATTACATGTTCATTTTTTGGTGCACTTTAATATATAAATATATACACCAATATGTTTCATCAATAAAACACATGTTAACAAAAGCCTTTTTTGACAATTGAAACATGCACAACTATTGGGATCTTTCCCCTAGTAGGGCAAGGATATACCTTACCACCTTACTTGCCTAAAATCCTACTTGCCCTTAAATTTTGTGTTTCTTATTGATATTATCCTACTTGCCTAAATTCCTATCTTACCCTTTTTTTGTTTCTTTGATATCTTTGATGAAACCCTTTTATTCATAGATTTTGAACTAATTTGTTTAAGTGTAAATCCCGTTGAATTTGACTATGTAGTATAGATAATCTTGTGTAAGTAGAAATAAGAATTGAGCCCTTGGTGTAACAGTGCATCTCTTTGATATCTATTTCAAGAATGCTATCTAATGGAGCCTAATACCTGTGAATCATGTCTTGGATTCTCCGAAAAACATTCCTAAATTATGTTGAATAAAGTCACTTAAATTTCATCCAAGGTCACTTAGTACATCTAATTCAATAGGTGCATTTTGAGGTCCCAATTGATTGTCTAACAAGAGTCTTATGTTGTTACAATTATTCACTTGATTCCTCTAATGTATTCAAATACATTATCCAATTTTTTCCTAAATTTAATATCTCTTGTGAAAATATGGTTAATCCTCCATTCTGTGCACATCCTTCATCTACCCATCCATCACACATGGGATAACCATCAACCACTCCATCTATTCCAACGCCATCTGAAGAGTGTGTCTTTGACATGGGACTAGTCCTAGCCACACCATGGATGCAACAATTACAACCTCAAAAACAAGCCAGACAACACTTGATGATTATCAATACCATAGAGTTTTATACCTTACTATGTAATTGGGATGGTAAGATATGAAAGTAGGATGATGGACTTACAATGTATTTACATATTAAATTCTTAAATATTTTGGTCAAGTTGGGTACACATTTTATTTTGTAAATGATGTGGTTTTGAGCTCAATAGGCTTGAAATGGTCACATGTATCCATTATTGATGATGTGGTAATTTATTAAGATGTTGTTTTAAGATGACGTGCCTAGTGATGAATGCATAGCTAAGAAAATATCTATCTACACTAGGGACTTTGTTCAAAACCATTAAGGGATGGTGTAGACCTCACATTGACCATGTATGACATATGTATAAGTTATACATTAAACCTATGATAATGTCCCCTAAATCTGAGACCTGCTTCCCTCAAGGATGATGTTGAGTAGAGAAACCTAATTATTGTTCATGTGGATGGTGAATTGCTCACCTCATATAGATGGTTGATTAGAATTGAATACCAGTGTGCACCCTCTTGCTAAAGGTTTCAAGATTATATATATTTTGTACATATATCTTCAATCATCTTATTCATATTTCATTGTAATGAGCTTAAACCTTAAAATTTATGGTCGTTACTTCTTCATCCTTGTTAGTATTTTTAAAGAATAATTATTGACAATAAATTGACTTTTGTAAATATTTTAATAATTGTTTTCTTTGCTAATCTGCCAACAATTTATTATTCTACTAAAAATATTAATAATTTTTTATTTAAATTTTTTTAATACTAAATTTTAAGACCCATCAAAATCCTTACTTTTACCTATATCAAAACAAAATTATCACTTTAAAACCACACACACACACACACACACACATACGCTGACTAAACCGATATTTTATATACATTTTTAAGAAACTAATTGGATTGCATTTGTGAATGTGATATGAATTAATATTTTATATATTCGATTTCATGTTGTCCTTTCACGGTCTAAATCTAAACCATGAATTTAGAGAATCTTCTTGTTATTGCTTTTAAGTATATGTTTTATTTTCCACAAAAACATAACAAACGTTGATATGATTAGGGGGGCACATAAATCTTCCAATGTATGTTATATTGGTGTATATAAGTCAACAAGTAGACTATTCAAGTTGGGTTGTAATAGAATTTGACAACATATTAAAAGATTATGTAAAATATCAATAAAATGAAATAGAGAAAATATAAATATCAGGGCAATCAGTAATTTAATTAGGCCATAACCATCAAATAAAACATCTGAAATGTCAGTAAAAAATCAACCTAAAATCAATAAAACAACAAATCTTTAACGTGAAATCAATATGTAGACACCCTACAATCAGCAAAAGAATAGCCATCATTCTTCAAAAAACTGTCCAAAAATTCATGGTAACTGACAGAACACAAAAGTCGGTTTATTAAGAGAACACCATTTTACTCATTAAAAAAGACAAAAGACCAACGAATTACTCAATGGTGGAGATAAATCTTTTTCTACGATAGAGGAGAAGGCCTTCATTATCCATTGAGTACTGTCTTTCACTATTCATGTACATCTGCTGTCAACCTTTCAACCTCCAACTTATGCCCTTTCTTTTCAACAATTGATTCCATAAAACTTTAAGTTTCACCAAAACAAGATGAAAAATAGAAATAACAATTTTTAATGACAACTTAAGATTCAAAAGTATAATCAAAACTGATTCCACCTTCAAATTGACTTCCAACTTAAAAGAGAAATCTTCCATAACAAAAGAGAATCTAAACAAAGATTAAAAAATAACATACTTATACCATATTATAATGGTAATATTATGAACAAGATAAAATTAAACAATATAAAATGTCAGTAAAATAAAACAAAAATAAATAAATAGATAGTGAGACTAACAATTTAAAAAGCTTAAAAAAAATCTCCGACTGTATTTACCAAGTACTTACAACAAAATGTAGAGACCCAAGTCATTGATGCACATATATTTGAATTCGAAATCCCTATATCCACACGCGTATGTCGAAGCTTTCTATTTATAGGAATGGATTCCAAATTAAATTACATTCCAGAATATCCATGAGGGAAATCAATATTTTATGAGACATCCATGACATTTATCTATATAAATCATCACTTTACATGACACCTTGCTTTGGAAAATGGCACGTATGTAGGAGACAAATAAGTTTTACCTTTTTATAGATCTACTAATTATTTTTTTTTTAAAGTGTGTAATGATATATATTTTATAGATTATTCCGGTTCATAGTTTCATTATATCAAAAAGTGTTTATCCCAATATTTAGTAGTTTTTGTGGTGGTGATTCAACGGTAAAGAAGGTGGGCTTTACTCAAGTAGGTCCCATGTTCGAATCTCCCATATCAATAATAGTTGACTCTTGAAGTGCCATTGCTCCCCATGGTTATTTTTATTATAAAATATTAATTAGAATAATCAATTTTAAATTTAAGAAGTTTTTATTTTTGTTTGAAAGAATTTTTTTCTTTTTATTTAAAGAAAATGATCGAAATGTCAATATCTTAATATTATGAACATATGATAAAATTTAAAATCTATTTTTTTTCATAAAAATATTTTTTAATTAAATTTAATAGTAATAAAATTTTAAATGAAGTAATACATACATTTATCAATATACAACCTTTTCAATAAATAAAACTATATGAAAAATTCAAGATAGAATTTATAATATTAATACAAGCATTTCTCATATAAAAATGTTTAAGATATATATTGTAATTAAAAATAAAAGCCAAATAAAGATAAATGTGGAGGTTTTATTGGTTTCTTTTACTTCATCAATACTATCTAATAACATATTATTTTTAGAAGATATTAATAATATTTTTTGAAGATATTTATATAGTATTAATTTTTAAAACATATTTTATAATATTATTTTCTCTTAATCTAATTTTTTAAATTATTTTATAATTAATTGAAAATTAATCACATATTTTAGAGGTTTAACATTCTGATGTAAGAATAACTTACGACTATGACAATGTTACATCATCCAAATTCATGTGGTGTATTATGGTGAACAGGTTAATGTATGCTCCAATTATTGTATTGTAAGAGTTAATCTATCAAATTTATTTTAATAGTTATGAGCTCTATTAAACTCCAAGCACATGTCGAAAGGAATGGACTAGAAAAGATTGATGAGTAGAAAGTTTGTGCATTACTACTCTTAAAAATTACCATTTTTATGTCATCAAGGGGAAAGAGATAGTATGCTTCATTAAAATTCAAATATGATAGTATATATGGATCCCTCTCAAAAGGTTATACTCTTTGAAAATAAATGACATCTTATTATTAGTTCATATGAAAAAAGTATGAATTTTATAATTTGTAGCACATTTTTATGTTGAAAAAATATTGGTTTGCATCAAGGGATTATTTTGCACTTTTATATAGGTTTTATAACAAGTAGGGTATAATTTCAACATTGATGAGTAATTTCATAATTGTCGTTGTGGTCTTATATTTATGAGCTTTTAATAAATGGTAATTTTTTTCATGTCAATAGCATAATAAAAGAAACAATCTAAAGTGATTATTTTTCTCATCGTGGGTGTTTAAGAAACTATGGTTCTTAGAAAGGGCATCTCTAGGAATGCATAAGACAAATTTATCAAAGAGGAAGGTTGAAAATATTAGAGACATGAACTAAGATCCATTTTATAAGATCTCTAGAGTGTAATTCCTCTTAAATTTTGGATAGTTTTCTTAGTTTCAAAGATGATACATTCTATACAATTTTTTTATATTTCATTGCAAGAGTAAATAAAATTATTCTTTATGTAATTTATACTTCAACTATTTGAATGGTTTTCTTTTCTTGCTAGGACAAACTCATCCTTCATTGTACACCTTTTTCTAGACTCATGTTTTGGTATCTATAAGCTTATTTTGAGTCCATTTGAGAGAATGTACCTCACTTACATAGGATTGTGATTCGTGGAATTACAATAGTAGGTGTAGATTGAAAAGTTGTTTAATTTTACTCTTAGAATAATGGTTGACAGAGGTAAAAGAGTTGAAAATGTGATAGGGAGATTTGATGAGGTTGTGTACTTATTGAGAGTTTATGCAAAGAAAGAGGAAATGTTTTCAAATAAAATAGAATAAGATATTTGGGTAAGTGCACCAACTTGGGGGACAAAAAAGGGCCTATCTGTAGACATAATTTTTCTAAAATTTTAAAAATGTGAACTTCTGCAGATAATTAGATATGGCACACTCAAAATTTGAAGATGGTATAAAAACATGAATTGTAGCATCTTCAATCTAGTTTCCAAAAGACTATTTTTTTTTAAAAATGGTTGATTCTAAATAGATCAAACATCTAAAATTTGAAGAGGACCTCCTATTTTTTAAGAAAATTTGAATTGTACCATTTTGTTCGACCCACCATTTTTTAAAGAAACATTTAATATTGTTAGAAACCCTTTGGTGATTATTTAGATTAGCACTTCTAGTGTGATAAAAACTTTTTTTTATATTTTTTTGATGAATGTTTTTTTTTAATTAATTTTGCAATTAAGTATATCCTGAAAACTGACAAAAAAATGTATAGCCATTTGTGCAACCCACCCTAACTACCTCAAAAAAAATGAAAATTGATTTTTTTTTGAATGTGTGTAGAATTAGGCCTAGTTTGTTACCATATATATTTTTTTGCATTTGGATCAATGAAAAAAAATTAGATAAACATGAATAAGCATGTATGGGTGAGGTTTGTAGTGGCCTAAAAAAGGTGTTGTTAGAAATAAATATAGTTTGAACGCTTAAAATAACCCAAAAATTATAAAAATCATACATTTAGAAAAGGACAATGTGCTAATCATAATGGTAATAATGTTTTCAATTTTGATGTTGAAATCCATAGCATATTTGATGATTGAAGTTGAAATTTGTTGGTTTTTACTAAAAATCTTGGTCTTGGCTATAGATGCACAGTCCCAAGCCTTTGGCTCAAAAATCCAAGCCATTTTTGAGCCTAAAGGGTCGGTTTGAAATTCAAATTTAAATAATACATACACATTATATAATGTAATAAACAACACATATACATTATATAACATGTACACATTTCTTATAAATAAAATGAAATAAACAAATTTCATGTTTGTTATGGGGGAAAGGTCCTATTAGCCATGCATCCTTATAGGGGAAAGGTCTCATTAGCTCTAGATAGTGAATTAATGTGCCATAGTCTCGCATTAGACTTTAAATTTTTTACCCATTTCAATATGCTGTCTTAACTACTTATAACTAAGGTTTCAAGGTCTAACACATTATACCTTTGATAATATAACTGATTTTATTAGAAGAAGTCATGAAATGAATTTTTTAAACCTATGATCAAAACTTAACATTTATTGTACCAATCATTATGCATTAGAGTATCAATACTTGACTCTTACTTGTCAAGATGTAATTGGTTACTTATAATTTTATAGAATAAATGTTGAACAAGTATTAGATATTACATGTTCAAATTTTGGTGCACTTTAATATATAAATATATACACCAATATGTTTCATCAATAGAACACATGTAAAAAAATCCTTGTTTGACAATTGAAACATGCACAACTATTGTGATCTTTCCCCTAGTAGGGAAAGGGTATACCTTACCACCTTACTTGCCTAAAATCTTACTTACCCTTAAATTTTGTATTTCTTATTGATATTATCCTACTTGCCTAAAATCCTATCTTACCCTTTTGTTGTTTCTTTGATATCTTTGACCAAACCCCTTTATTCATAAATTTTGAACTAATTTCTCTAAGTGGAAAGCCCGTTAAATTGGACTATGTAGTATAGATAATGTTGTGTAAGTAGACATAAGAATTGAGCCGTTGGTGTAATAGTGCATATCTTTGATATCTATTTCAAGAATGCTATCTAATGGAGCCTAATACCTATGAATCATGTCTTGGATTGTCTGAAAAACATTCCTAAATTGTGTTGACTAAAGTCACTTAAATTTCCTCTAAGGTCACTTAGTGCATCTAATTCAACAGGTGCATTTTGAGGTCCCAATTCAATGTCTAACAAGAGTATTATATTGTTACAATTATTCACTTGATTCCTCTAATGTATTCAAATACATTATCCTAATTTTGCCTAAAAAATTAATATCTCTTGTGAAAATATGGTTAATCCTCCATTATGTACATGTCCTTCATCTACCCCTCCATCACAAATGGGATAACCATCAACCACTCCATCTATTCCCATGTCATCTAAAGAGTGTGTATTTGACATGGGACTAGTCCTAGCCACACCATGGATGCAACAATTACAACCTCAAAAACAAGCTAGAAAACACTTGATGCTTATCAATACCATAGAGGTTTATACCTTACTAAGTAATTGGGATGGTAAGTTATGAAAGTAGGATGATGGACCTACAATGTATTTACATGTTAAATTCTTAAATATTTTGGTCAAGTTGGGTATGCATTTTATTTTGTATAAGATGTGGTTTTGAGCTCAATAGGCTTAAAAATGGTCACATGTATCCATTATTGATGATGTGGTAATTTATTAAGATGTTGTTTTAAGATGGTGTGCCTAGTGATGAATGTATAGCCAAGAAAATATCTATTTACACTAGGGAATTTGTTCGAAACCATTAAGGGATGGTGTAGACCTAACATTGACCAAGTATGACATATGTATAAGTTATCCCAAATCAAAATCTATTGAAATTATTCAAGATACATTAAACTTATGATAATGTCCCCTAAATCTGAGACCTGCTTCCCTCAATGATGATGTTCAGTAGAGAGACCCAATAATTGTTCATGTGGATGGTGAACTCCTGACCTCATATAGATGGTTGGTCAGAATTGAATATGAGTGTGCACCCTCTCATCAAAGGTTTCAAGATTATATATATTTTGTACATATATCTTTAATCATCTTGTTCATATTTCATTGTAATGAGATTAAACCTTATGATGTGGATTTTAATAAAGTAATATGTGTCCCAAAATTATTTCTCTAACTTGGGATTTGAGGTTGAGGCTCCTCCATTACTGAATTGTGTTCTCTCCTACATGTAGGAATTAATATGAATTTAATTTTTGGGATCTCTAGAGGTAATTCAAGGTAGATGGATATAAATAATTTGAATATGTATACATTTATAAAACTAATAATGTTTGGTGCTTGCTTGAAATTTGTATGGAACCTTAAAGGGCTCTACATGACAATTTTAGTACAATAATGGCAATTCAGAGGCACACACCATGTGTGAATTATTTACTAGACATGAGTTGATTGGATAGATGTTAATCTTTAAATAGAATTAGCTTCTATGTATGTACGACAAATTTGTGAATAGCCCTTAGTTGGAATGGTTGGCTTGGCGATGGAATATGTCTAAGTATCAAATATGTGCATATCTAACAACTCTAATACTTCTCTAGGTGTACTAGACCTACACATGTATGTGGAAATATTTGATTGGATTGGGCATATTGAGGCTATGAAAAATTTGATACTTATAGGACAAGTGACAGTTAGATCTCTAACATAAATACATGTTTGTAAAAGATACACATGTGCATACATATCTAATTGGATCAATCTTCATAGGGATCTGATATCTATCTCTTTAAAGCTTTTAGGACTTGATACCTCTAATAGTGTTGATACTTTTGAGCATGTAGGAAGTATACATGGTGATATGTAATTGACTTTGGCCTCTCGAGGAATTATCAACTATGAAAAGTCTAGGACTTGATGCATCTCTAATAAATTTAACACAATTTTGGGTGTATGTGGTCATGTGGCACAACAAGGTTCAACTATAGGTGAAATTCAATCAAGGAGGCATGTGAGGCCAATTTGAACTCCTTGACATAACTATAATATCATGATATATATTATTTGAGTCAAAATCAGTATGATTCTATCTATCATGAATTGAACCAATTAGTCGACTGGTTCAATTAGGGATGTGATTTAGGCAAAATTGAGCCCCTAAACCAAATTTATGGTCTAATCGATTGTATAATATAGATGCAACATGCATGACTTAACTGACCCTAATTTAATCAAAAATGCATATTTGAATGCAAATGTGGCCAATATCAACCCATTGAACCTAAATTAGAGTCTACAATGTGATTAAAAGGGCTAAATTAGGTCACATTTCATGACATGTTGATCATAAACCCTAATTTTATCACTTGAACATCTATGTAATTCCCCTAAACCCTAATTGTATGACATATACACATGTACAAACCCATTACACTAAACCCCTAACCCTAAATCCTAATTTTATAACAAAAATAACCCCTAAGTTCCTTGATTTCATAATAAATGCATAAATTCATGAATTTGATTAGTGTTAATTTGTGAATTTGTTATTCACATAGTTTTTTAAAGATCTATGATGGGATTTTGGACAAAATTATCTCATTTTGTATTACATATTGAGCCTTATTTCATCATTCATTAGTCTTATTACTTCATAGTCTTATCAAAAGTCTTATTGCATCATGTATTGGATATTTATGCATCATATTGGGGATTTATGCATCATATTGAGCCTTATTGTATTATATGATAGCCTAATTACATCATATTTTGCCTTATTGCATCATATGATAGCCTAATTACATCATATGATAGCCTAAATACATCATATTGGAGATCTATTGCATATGATAGTCTTATTGCATCACATAATAGTCTTAATACATCACATGATAGTCTTATCACATCATATGATAGTCTTATTGCATCATATTGAGCCTTATTGCATGATATGATAGTGTTATTACAACATCAAATAGTCTTATTACATCTTATTAGGGATTTGTGCATCATATTATAGTTTTATTTAGTGTTATTACATCATATTGCAGTATTATAATGGAAAAAATAGTTGAATATGAGCCTTTTTGCTTGTTTGTATAGTATACACTTATACTTCAAGGAACACGTACACATTATAGAAACATACATGCATTCTTATAACTAGTACGCATTCTTATAACACATGTGTTCCTTTAAATAAAAAGAAAAACTCACTTTTCAATGTCTATTTTTTATCCATAATTAATATTTTTGTCCACACAGATATTCCCTGTGTACTCTACATACTTTCTTGGTTGTAGTTGTATTTTGGACCCCAAATTTAAAGTATTTTCTTGGTTTCTTTTATCAAAATTGTCTGGCTCACATTTAGGGAGGAGGAATAAGTTGAAGAATAAAACATTGGAGCAATTCGAAGAGTTGAGAGAAAAAAACAAGGTATGTATGCAAATAATTCATTTCAGACAAGGTACAAACACTAACCCTGATGAACCAAATGCCTTAGATAATGAGGCAATTGACAATAATCAATTAAATAATGGTTAAATTTATAAGAATGAATTTAATTATGATGAAATTCATAATAATGAATTGAATTATGATGAAATTGAGAATAGAAAATTAGATAATGTTGAAAATTCACATTCAAAGTTTAAATTTTTTGATTATGTTAATGAAGAGCCTATGCATGATAATTTACCCAAAAACAATGAAAAAAATTTAATGGACTCAAATAATAATAAAATTAACAATTAATAAAATTTCAAGGAAACACACAATGAAAAAATAAACACATTTGAATAAAATTTCGTGAAAACATATAATGATTTTGAAATAACTTTTGAATGGATTCGACCAATAACAACAGCTATAAGAATTGTGCATAGAAAAGATAAGTACTTAATTGAAGTTGATGAAAATATTTTGAAATCAATGCATAAAAAAATGTCTAACCAACATTCAAGAAGATTGGCTCAAGAAATTTGGGATAATTTATTTCATGTATGATAGTCAAAGATGTCTATTATTTGTTTTGTTGATGAAATTGTCTAAGATGAGATCTATAATGTACACATTAGGACTAATAAAATCTAACATGGATAAATAAAATGATGAAATTGTTGAAAATCTACATGATGCATATCATATTATAGGCCCGAAATCACACAACAAATATTGTAATGTTGCCCAAAGTATAATGACGTGTGTAGTAAGTGGTAAAATAGGGAAAAAAGGATTGATTTTAAAAACAAGTCAAAAACTTGATATAAATAGGAAAACATTAAGGAAAATAATTGCAAGATGTAAAATAATTAATGAACCTAATATGAAAGAGCTCTGATAGACTTCCACGAAAGGACAAGGCTATTGTTGATGCTTTGAAAGAGTTACTTCCAAATTTTTTTAAAGATAATACAAGAGTTTTGCCCAATGCAAAAGATGTAGTGAAAAGAAGAGTTGGTTCTAATAATCATGAACCACATCCGAAACATTTCTTGGATATGACTCAAACATAGTTGTACTCTAAATTTTAATAAAAACATCCACAAATTAATATTAGTCAAAGAATTTTTGAGATGGCCAAACCTTTTTATGTAAACATAAATCACACTCACACCACTTGTTATTGTAGGCAACATGTTGAATTTTTAATGCACTATGATGTTTTTATCCATATTCATTATACTTTGCATAAGAATAACATTTTACAAGAGTGTATTATAGAAGTTTCACCAAAATCAACTAGGGAATTCATTTCAAATATTTTTTATGAAAGACCAGATGGACATTTCTTTTATAAGAAAGCATGTTTGGATGAAAATTGCAACATTTATGGTGGATTGCCAAAATTGAAAAAATGTATCCATGAGGAGTGTAAAAGTACAATTAGACAAGAATTAATTAGTTTGAGAAAATACAAATCTATGACTTATCAATTAAAAGATGGGAAAGAATATAAAATGTGTGAGCTTGTTATGAAAGAGATACCTGTTTTAGGTTTTATGGTCGAATTCATGGAGAAAATTGTTAATGAGGATACAGGCACACGCATAGGGATAAATGGTTGGATGAACATTTCAAGCTAAGCAAGGACACATTCCCACTTGATTCTATTGTTTCAGTAATCAAATTTATAGAAAATTACACATTCAAACCATAAATGAAAGTTCATATCACAGTATTACAACTCAACACAAATTATCATATTCATTCATATAGTATTCAATGTATGCACCTGATAGTACAAAATAAGATAAAAAAATATTAAGGGAGTACCATTTATATATCAGTGATGATCGATCACATTATAAAAAGTAAGTGCAAGGTTATTTTTATAAGTTCTATGGACAGTTGACTCAGAGGAACATTAATTATAAATGGCATTACATTTGTTCAGATAATTGCACATCATAATTCAAGAATGCATGAATGTTTTATTGGTTGAGTAGGATGCACATTACCATTAGTGTAGAATATATTTGGATTTTCACTAAGGCTGGCCATGGAAAAGGGGAACATGATGGTGCTAGAGCATGTATAAAAAGAGCCATTGCAAGGGAGGAGTTAAAATATGACAATGTTACTAATTTGATTGATACAAAAACTATGGTTAACTAGTGTAATGAGAACATATGTCATGGTGCTCAAGAAAATTTTATTGTTCATAGACATTTTTGGTTAATGGAGGAAAAAGACATGGCAAACTATGAGGAATGTATGACTCTAATAGGTTCAAGTGCACTCCACTCATTTCATAGTTCAAATGCAGGTTCTTGGACTATTCATACACAACATTTGGCATGGTTTTGTTTACATGCATGTCTTTGTTTGGAATGAGTGTGAATCACAAGAGTGGGTGGATGGATAGTGTTCCAAACCTCTAATTCCAATCAACATATATCAGGTTCCACCAGAATTGCAACTTACTAGCATGACATCCTCACATGACTTTGACCATATATCCAATCTAGTACAACCAGATAGAAGATTAATCTTTATGTACTATTTATTCTCATAATCTATCTTCATAATGTCATTAAAAATTATTTTTTTATGATGCAGACCATGATTTTTTAGTTATTGTAGATGAGGACAATGAAGAGGGAACATATTACTACTCATGTCGATGTGTAGATGGAAAAAAAAATTGACTTCCCCAGTTGTAGATGGAGAAAACATTGATTATCCCACTTGGTCTATAGTAGTCACTGGAACTTGGCTTCAATGATATCTTATAAAAAATTCAAATTTTTGGTTGTTTGAAGAATATGAAACTCACATGAAGATTCTACATTATTCAAATTTGGTTCTATCAATGAATATTCAATTGTAGAAATATCATGGGAGGCAAAGAAATAAGAATCTATGGAAATTTCATGAGTCATAACATGAAGCTATTATTGATACTATCAAGATTATAGTAGATCCAAGTGGTTCATTAGATTTAAATGCATAGTTATGTTGGCTTGTAAAATGTAGATGTAATCAATTTTACCAAATGTTTTTGATTTTGTAGGTAGGACATGCATAAATATCATCTTTAATTACTTACTAACAATTTTTTGTAGGTTAATGGTGCCAAATCAACTTCCACCTTCATGTGGTTGACACTGTTAGTAAATAATTTCATATTATTGAAGATAAGAGAAGCTTAGTAAAAGTATGTGGCATTTTTGTACTCCTGAACAATTTCTCATGACAAATTTATTTTTCCTTATAGCCTTCCAAACACATTTGTTGTCAGTGTTTTCGTGCTCCATAATAGTAGTAAAAATTCATTTGTAAGTGGAAGTGGGTGTCAAGTTTCTTGGAACATGTTTAATTTTCCTATATAGACGTGCTTGAAGTGGTGGATTTGCACCTTCCATTCCAAGAGGCAAAGTTGGTAGTTGGAGGTCAAGAAGTTGTCTCTTCACTACCAAAAATAGGCATTTTAGGACCCTTTACTACAAATTCTAGAATGGATTTCTCTTAGAGGTGCTTTAGACTATATTTAAGATGAAATTAGACAAATTTCCCATACACATGAGGTTTCTTACAGTTCTTCCATATGACTTACAATTTTAGTTTTATGCATGTTTGAAGTTAGGCTAAAAATTAACCTCTTTCTTGTATTGGGAAGGGCATTTTTGAGCTCGAAATGGGTGGTGGGTTTGTCATCTGGGCCAAATGGGAGATCAAGAACCTAGTCTTAGACATTATTCACCCCTTTGTATGTGTTGTTAGTTCCAGTTTTTAGCTAACAAGCACCAAAAATTAAGTTCTCAGATCATAGCTTCAACTTTGACAACATTTGTTTTCAGTGTTTTTGTGCTCTGGAACAGTAGTCAAAATTCACTTGCAGGTGGAATTGGGTGTCAATATTATTATAAATCATGTAATTTACCTATATAGACATGCTTTAAGTGGTGGATTTTCACCTACCAATCTTGGAGGTAAAGTTTCTAGTTGGAGGTCAAGAAGTTATCTCTTCACTACCAAAAATTTGCATTTTAGGACCCTTTACTGCAACTTCTGGCATGGATTGATCTTAGAGGTTATTCAAACTAGATTTAGTGTGTAATTATAGAACTTTCTCACACACATGAGGGATCTTATGGTTACTCCATATATATTACAATTTTTGTTTTATGCATGCCTAAAATTAGGCTAAAAATCAACCTCTTTCTTGTATTGGGAAGGGTGTTCTTGAGCCTGAAATGGGTGTTGGGTTTGTTGTCTAGGCCAGATGGGAGGTCTAAAACCTGGTCCTAGACATTATTCACCCCTTCAAACATTTTTTTAGTGTTATTTTGTAGCTAAAAATCACCAAAAATTGAGTTCTCAGACTGTAGCTTTAACTTTGACAACATTTGTTACTAGTGTTTTCGTGCTCCAGAATAGTAGTTAAAATTCACTTGCAAGTGGAAGTGGGTGTCAAGGTTCTTGTATCATGTGTAATTTGAATAAATATATGTGATTGAAGTGGTGTATTTTCACCTACCGGTTCCAGAGGCAAAATTTCTAGTTACAGGTCAAGAAGTTGTCTCTTCACTACCAAAAATTTGCATTTTAGGACCCTTTACTTCAACTTATAGCATAGATTGATATTAAAATTTATTTAGACTATATTTAAGTTTAAATTATAGTAATTTACCATGTACATGATGGATATTATGATTCCTCCATATAACTTACAATTTTGGTTTTATGCATGCCTGAAGTTAGGCTAAAAATCAGCATCTTTCTTGTATTGGGAAGGGCATTCTTGAGCTTGGAGTGGGTGGTGGAGTTGTCATTCAGGATAGATGGGAGGTCAAGAACCTGGTATTATAAATCATTCTCCCCTTCAGATGTGTTTCAAGTGCTAATTTTTAGCCAAAAAGCACCAAAAATTGAGTTCTCAAACCGTAGCTTCAACTTTGACAACATTTGTTATTAGTGTTTTTGTGCTCTAAAATATTAGTGAAAATTCACTTGCAGTTTGAAGTGGGTATAAATTTTTTTAGAACATGTAACTTTACTATATATATATGTGTTCAAATTGGTGCATTTACACTTGCCAGTTTTTGAGGCAAAGTTGCTAGTTGGAGGTAGAGGATATTACGACAAAACTTTTGGTGAGGACTGGAAAGATGGATCAATTATGCCAATCCATTGAACTTGTCCCACAATTTCTCTTTGAACACAACATATAAATTAAAAATAATGTAATGAAATTTATGACAGCTAAATGTATGGCTTCCCTACTTCAAGTGTTGAAGGTGGTTTGGAGGTTGGGGTAAGTCTATGGGAAGAGATATAGCCAAACGTCAGTATTATATGTGTGAGAGTGGGGTCAAGAGTGAGAAACAAGGTCACAGGGGAAAAATAATCTTTAATAACATGAATTAGGCTTAGTAGTCCTTATAGTCCTACTTGGGTAAAAGTGGAAAATAGGTACAAGGAAGACTTGGGGCCTTTAATGAAAAGGTCAAATTGGTATGTTTTAGATGTCATGAGTATGTTTTCAACAAAATTAGAATAGTGGGAAGGTCAAATTGGTCCTCTGGAGAATGTGTAAAAGGCATGGAAAACCCTAGATTAGTGATCTTCAAGCATTTTTGAGATATTTAACCATGGGAGTTTAATGAAACTTTGTAATCTTTCTCCCCTATGCATAGCCTTGATAGAGCATTATGTCGATAAGGTATGGAATGAGTGCATGTTATTATTTGAGTACTTGAATGGGGTTGTACCATGTATGTTATGATCATCTAAGACCATCTGTGAAAATAGGTTGAGCTCTTGAAACATAGAGCAAGATTTGGTCCTTGAGACCTAAAGAAGGTGCCTAGGAAGAAACTAGAAAGAGATTAAGAGGAAATTTGTGAATGAGACATGAATGGAATGAGGTAAAAGATGTATGGATAGAGATTAATTCCATCAAGGAGGTGAAAATAAGAGTACAAGGAATAAGTACTATGTTTAAGAAGCTAAATTAAGTCCAAAGAGTCAAAAGAGGAGCTAGATTATGAAAGAAGGTTCAAATCAAACCATAGCAAGTGAATGTTTGATTTGCAACATTATCCTAACAAACCATATTATAGAAAACCATATCATGGTATAGCAAACCATAACAAGTGAATGTCAGTTGGGTCTTAATTTATTATAATGGTCTGATTTTCAACATTATCCTAACAAGTTATTCTCAATTTCATAACATTTGTAATCCTTAAGAATACTTCAAAACCAATTATTTATAATACTCTGAATACAAGTGATTCAAAAAAGATTTACTTCATTGATTATCTTATATATCCATATACAAAATAATAATGTCATGTATGAATGCCATATATAGGCATACAATGTTAGTAATACATGCATTTATATATAGGCATACAAAAAATTACATCATGTCTAACAACATAGTATCTAATGTCAGGTGAATAGATCATATATGCATGTATAATGCTAAAAATGCATACATTGACATAAAGGCATAAAAAAAGTACATCATCTACAACATCCTAATCATCAAATAGTCTCCCTCTCTTTGACTTATATGAAGAAAACCCTCCTTGGGATGCTCTACTTGTAGATGGAGATATCTTGATTATGTTAGATTGCCCCAAGGTTTGACTGCATGTACTATGCTCATAGCTTGCCTATAGTCGAACCTATTCAATTACAAAAATTATTATAAAAGTAACAAGTATACATGAAACCAAGTTAAGAAACTGATGCTTTAAAATATAATAAAAATAACCATTTAAACATGCACTTATCATAATCTCATGGTCCTCCTCAATTTGTCATTGATGCTCAACTGGGTCAATGCCAGGTTCAACTACATGAACAAGCATGTCAAATGATGAAGAAACATGAGGAGATGTCATAGTAGTCATCTGAGTCAGACTATAAAATGTCATATGATATCCCTACATGCACAATAAATTCATGCATATAAGTTATATTTTCCAAATTATATAGTAAAATTATTAAAACAAAAGTACTAAATTATAATTCAAAGTTACAAGTGAATATACACACATCGGTGAGTGCCTGTGTAGATGACATTGTAGTAGTAATTCCTAAGTATATCTCAAATCATAATGATGGAGGAGTGTCAACCCTAGCCATCAACTAAATAAACAACTTAATAATTAATAACTTGGGCAATTCATTGATTAAATAAGTTGCTAACAAACTTAGTCTTGCATACAGTTTAATATTCAACTATAGTCCAAGCATTTTATTATTTTGGTATAAATTTTTTTGGAAGGTTAAATAAATAATGTGCATAAGAGTGTTTATAATAATCTTTTTAGGAATTTAATTGGTCAACAAGTGGTAAAATCCTATTTTTCCATAGTCCTTATTCTTGGAAAACATATAGTTTGTAAACTAAGAAAGTATGTGCCTTGTGTTTAGTCTTGTAACTTGTTATGGATTCTAAAGATTTTTAAAAAGGATGTTGAATGATCATATAAATGGGGAGATCATATTGATATAGGTTTATAGTGCTTTGACATTGAAAGAGGAAACAATCCCTAAGTACCCTATTTGCTAAAGGGTAACATACAGTCAAAGGACTGGGTTATATTATGTTGAAACTAGTTTAGGATTCCATTGAGATTGTAAGGGTTATAATATAGTCAATGGAAGTGTATATAATCCCATATTAGGTTTTTAAGATATCAGGAGTTGAAGGAAATGCAAAGTAACCCTATACCCTATTTTCTTGTGCACATAAGCAGAGTTATAAACTGAGAGTTTTGAGTTTACAATTGATTGTGGGCTTTCAAAACTTGCTATCTAAATGAGAAAGTTGTATAGGGTTAGTATAGACCCAATTAAATTTTTTTTGGGCTTTGAAACCCAATAAGACAAAATTTATCCCCTTTAGTGTGCTCCTAGCCCTGGTAATGGCATAAAACCCCTGATTCTAGGGTTTAGTGTATAAAATGAGATTTGACTATTTAAAATATCCAAAAAAAAATTATCTTACATTATTTGATGTCTTCTCACTAATGGACATGGTTTTAGGCTTGTCAGGTATGGAAAAGTATGTAAATGAGGATGTGATCTAGTGTTAAGCCTAGAGAAGGGTTAATAGAGAAGGGGTGATATAGAAATAAGAGAATTTGTCCAAAGAAGGGGGTAAATGAATGATTGATTACACTAAAAGATAAAAATGAGTATATATAAAGGTTAATATATTATTGATAAATTTGATTCAAGTTTCATACTAAGGAGGTTTGCACAAATGGAGGGTTAATTGGTGAGAGGCCTAAAAAAGGAAGTATAATTTTCCTTGAGAGTTGTGTCATAGGGTTAATGTATGAGTTGTATGGGATAAATGGGTCCTTAAATTTCTAATTATATTTTTGTGAATATCTATCAGATGCTCCCAACAAGGAGCTTTACCCAAAAATAGGGCTTGTAGAAGGTAAAGCTAGAAAGGTATATGTGAGGGGTAAGTAGACAGACAGTTTGAGTTAGTGACATGACCAAGGATGTAGAGAGAGAGTGATAAGAAGATAGAAGGATTGATTTCACTAATGTTATCATTTTTATTTGATTACCCAAAGGACTAAGGGAATGAGTTATGAATGGATGAAGGAGAAGCTTGAAAGGAAGGGATATAGGTAGAGTTTGGTATAGAAGTTGATATAGCTCTACATCAATGGATATAGATGGAACCTTTCCCCCAACTATATATAGTAGGTATTTGGGCCTCCTATGTAGGTGGTGGTAACAAACCACTCAACCCCATCTATTTATATGGGGTTGAGGTCCCCTATTTGTATATAGTTGCAAGGCCTATGTCATATACATATAGGCTATAGTTTAAATTCGACGCTCTCCCAAAAAACCAATGGAATCTAATGGACACTCTCCTAACAAACCAATGGAATTGACTAGGTACAATGGGATTAAGAGGCTATGCCATCTAAATTTAAAACTCCATAAAGATGTAATTATTATGATCAGATGGAATCAAGATGGGAATTGAATTACTAGATATGACCTATTTGGATATTTATCATAGAGATTGAACTACTATATGTGATTTGGATAATAAAGAATCAAGTTCCTAGCTATGAGGCTAGTATTTAAAATAATGGAGTGGTGTGCATATTGATAAATACATGATAGGCTCAATTGGAAAATTGATAGAAATATATTATACCAAACAACTTTTATCAAATGAAACACACACACACACACCCACACACACCCATGTGTGTGTGTGTGTGTGTGTGTGTGTGTGTGTGTGTGTGTGTGTGTGTGTGTGTGTGTGTGTGTGTGTGTGTGTGTGTGTGTGTGTGTGTGTGTGTGTGTGTGTGTGTGTGTGTGTGTGTGTGTGTGTGTGTGTGTGTGTGTGTGTGTGTGTGTGTGTGTGTGTGTGTGTGTGTGTGCGTGTGTGTGTGCGCGCGTGTGCGTGCATCCAATCCTAATTATTGGGATTGAACCATTATGTAAACTAAATACAATGGGATATCAAACAAATGTTAAACTTGCTATTTTTGTTATTGAAAACATACTTGAGATTGAGGATGAGTTTCTACCAAGTTTTACCAATCCATGTTAATACATCAAACAATAAAAAGTCTAACAAAATTATATTAGGTATTTTATATAAATTATTACACAAAATTTACCAAGGATGCATTTAAGGTGTATGAATGTACATCTAGAGTATATAAGATTCACTTGAAATATTACCTCTATAAACGTATATGGTGTCATACTGACATGGATAGATGTAGTAGCCTAGGTTGGCCCACTACCTAGTTGTGATGTTGAAGGCAATGTCCCTTGCTAGAACATAAAAAAATACATATATATTATTTAATTTAAAAGTGTAAGTTAGTTATTACCTTTTTAAATTGAAAATATAACTTAAAATTTTTACATTAAATTTATATAAAAGACACTTGCATGTGTGTAGAGACTTCCAACGTATTTGAACCAAATGTGTGTGCCAACAACTCATCAATCAAGACCACATTCTCTAAGCCCCTTAAAGTTTCATCATCATCATCTGAAGTTTTAGTGTATATAGCACCACAACATCTACATCGATGGGGTTGGGTATGACCTTTAGCTAGAGTATCTCAAACATTTGTCTCTGAAAGTCTACTTGTATGATGAACAAGTGTATCAGTAAGCACACTAAGTGTATAAAAAGTGTTTATATCCACAACCTCTATCACCATAGAGGGAATACTCAGATGAAGTGGCTTTTCGTTATGGATCCTAATAGGCCAATTAGATACATGATGTGTACCTAGTTGATCTTATGCAGAGCCTTTCCCTCGACCCTAAAACTCACCATAGTCAAATTATTTTGGAATTTGATTGAGGACAAAATCACAATAGAGTTTCCTCAAAAAGTAAAAAGGGACCTCATGGTTATTAAAAAGGGGATATTCAAACACCATCCACCATCACTCCCAAAAATTGGCCTTAACCAAATCGTGTTGGCATCAGTGGATTGGAAAATGTTTGGTTATTATAGGAAAAGGGGCATTGGTGATCAGGTTGATAAATAAGGCACAAATTTGATCTTTTATTATTTTTTTTCTTCACCTTAGAAGATGACAATTTATTAATATAGTAAGCCCTAAAACTATCCCTATATGACCTCCATCTATCAATTTGACTTGTTATCGAGTCAACTTGACATAATACCAACTCTAGGTTATTGGCTAAATAGGTGCAGTGGGTGTTTGTGGAAGTGGGATCCCTCATTCTCCAAATTATTTGCTTAATTTCATTTTTTTCTTCACTATCTGAGCAACTAATTCTTCTTGGCTTCCTGGGGGATCTAGGGGAACTATAGGAGGGTTGGGTGGAAGGTTAGGCAGAGGATTAGGTGGAGGGTTACATGAAGCATGTCAACTTGTTGCAAAATTTTTTTAAAAAAATGACATTGTAATTCACATTCAAAAAAATTGATTTAATATACAAAAAATATACCTATTCTTCATGGTGGCATCATCAATCTGGTGAATGGAAGGAAATATGTGAATCTTATAGGCCAAAACATAAATTTACAGCCAAAACATGATCTTGTAGCCAAAATGTGAATGGGAATTAGGAAAATGAGAAAGGATAAAAATATGGGATGAGGGGTTTTTTTTGTTTTATAGTTTACATAGTGCATACACATTATTAAAACATGTAGGAAGGCATAAGCGTTCCTATAACACGTATGTGTTACTATATGTTTTAATAGCATGTACATGTTATTATTATAACGTGTATGCATTATAGGTTATGTCCACAGAATTATCCATCAACTTCATGCACATACCCATTTTTCAACAAGATATGATGTGAGTGATGATAAATATGATCAAGGGGTAGAGGAGGATAAACATGAGCATGCTAATAAATGATGATTAGATGTGGGTGAAGATATGATTATTACAACTATCTCAAGGATTGAAAGAGGAGTAAATATGGAAGTTCATAGATTCTAAAAATATTTGAATCCCAATTATATAATAAATTGGTTTATTGAGATAGAATAATATTTTTACTTTGATGAGGTTAAGGATTGAGAAAAGTGAAGATAGATTTTACCAAGCTGAAATTTCATGTAGCTATATGGTGGAAGGAACTACAAACATTTAAATAAACATAAGAGGTGAATATAATATTTAAATAAGGGAAATTGATGTAAGTTCATTCAGGTTATAATCATTTTTACATTAGTCAAAAAAGATAGCAGTATAAAATTGAAACAAGTAGTGTTTTAGATATTTAGTGCTAGGGTAATTATAATGATCTAAAAACATTTCAAGAGTGATGTGGTATCTCTCAGATAATCAAACTAGTCATATGAGTTTACACACAATATTATTTTATGACACAATCCCTAAAAACCTAATTCATAATTGTAATTCATCCCAAAACTCTAAAAATGCTAAAAATATCCATGGATACTCATGATGTTGTAGGTAGCATCTTGACAACATTTCAATCCCATTTTTAAAAATAGATTATGGTGCAAGATTATGCTTTTTCATAGAATATCATTCACCTTGAAACATGCTTGTTGTTAATGCAAAATAGGATGTGGTTTGTTCAATATTAAATCTAGAATTAGTGATAGGCCATGGTGATGTGGTATTGAGCCTATGATTAACTATGAGGGATGTGATGTGTTATAGAACATTGGGATTTTATTGAACATTTAGAGATTGTGGTTCATAGTGATGTATTATAATCATTTAATGATTATTACTTATAATGGTGTATTATGTACATTTAATAAGTGTGGCATTAGTATGTAGTTGATATAACTATTTTAAGTATGTTTATTTTGTGCCTATATAAATACATACTTATTCTTTGTAGAGGAATTAGCAAGAGGGGATTATAGATCTATAAAATAAGTTATTGGTTGATAGTTTGGAGTAATGACCCAGGAAAGTTAGATATAAATATAAAAGAGAAAAGAGAATTTCATTGAGGTTGTTTTAGGTTTTCCTTTGTTTTGAATATTCATAATAGGTCTATAGTGTGTTTTGAATTTAATTCCATCCTTTGAAATAAAAAGCAATTATTTTTTGTGTCATTTCATTTTGAATCTATGTGTATGACTACAAGTCAAAAAAAAATTGGGTTTATTTTGTTGGTTTCATGGTATAATTACATCATTAATTAGACCCTATAACAACAAATACATCATTTAGTATCAATGCATAAGGTTATCCTTGCAAAGTAAGCATGTGATTAAAAAATATCATTTTTTGACATTTTGTGAGGGTGGACATAAACTAGTTAAGACATCTTCCAAAAAGTGTTGTCTAAATTGCATAGCAGTTGTACTTTGATCTTTAGAAAATGTCACACAAAGGATGTTTCACTTCATTATCTCCTAGACTAGTTAGATCAGAAAGACTTTCATACATATTATGATTGATGAGAGATATGTGAGCCTATTTAGAGTCTATACAGACCACACGATGTTGATACATTAGAGTGGTGGATGATGGAATCAATAATCAATGTAGAAGAAACATATGAGAAATGGGTCCAAAAATAAAAGGTCAATGAAATTGAAGTTAGATTCATGCATGTAGTTGTGAGGATGACTAATAAATTAAATTTAGACCCTCATAGGTATTTAGGGATTTTGAGTTTCAAATAACTCATTATTGAATCATTGAGTTACAAAAACACGTTGAGTAATAAATTATGTAATATCCAAACAATGTCAAAGTTTCATGTGCAATGTTGAAGATCCATGCATCATTGTGGGGGGAGCATGTATAGTTGCTAAGAGTATGTAAAGGTAAATAAAAAATTAAGACTTGGGATAGATTGGATGTGAATTTGACCCAAAAAATAATACATGTTGATTATCCATTAACATTATTTAAGGAGTCACAAAATTTTGAATAGAGGGAGGTGAGTGTGAAATGTTACATCTGAGAGTTTTACACACTCACCATTAGAGAGGATCATGTTGAAGATGACACTAAGAATAGCTCAAGGTACATAAATGTATTATGCATTTCCATTCAAGATAATTTTGGCATGGTACATTTCCATTCAATAAAATAAGCCTATCAATATTCATTAAAGGCATAAAAAGTTTCCCATAGAAAAAATGACCAATATGAGGGAAACAAAAGATTCTATGTGGATGAGGATAGGGAAGCAAAAACAAAAGTTATTATGTTAAATAGAGATAATATAGTAGTTCTAAGTGTACTAATACAATGAAAATAGGTAGAGGACATCCTTCCAGAGTTAGAGGATTGTATGGACAAGTTAGAGGAAGAGGATTAATGGGTACATGATTTAGATGTGGTGAAATTTGGATTATAGAATTTGAGTTCCCACATATGCATAATGATGGTAGTAAAATAGCTTATGAAAATTTACAGATTTCACAAGTAGATGAGGAGAGTATTACATCAATACATCAAGGTGAATAGCCATAATGTAGATAAATTATTATGATTAAGAGGGAAATGTTGAAACTATCAAAGGAGGATCATAGTCACACACAAAATATAAATCTATTTAAAACCATTTCTAAGTCTAGATGTATGTTCTAAAAATTGATTGCTAATAGTGGTGGTGTAGATAGTCTTATTTCACAAGATATGATTGAAAATATAGTAGTTTTGAAGAGAAGTAGACATTCAAATCTCTATAATATATCTTGGTTACTAAAGGGACATCAGGTTTTGGTGATTGAAAAATGTATGGTAAGTTTTTAAATTGGAACATACAAATATGAATTCATGTCGAATGTAATGTATAGACCTATGCCATGTGTTTCATGCAAGGTATTAGTAGTTTGACATGAAGGAATAGAATGACAAACACATTAATACATATACTTTGATGAATGATGTGAGAAACTATACACTATTACCCTAAAAGGATAAAAGTGAATAACTATAAGAGAGTAAAATAACTCTTTTGGTCTCATTAAAATAATTATTAAAATAAGGAAAGGAGATAACATGTTTTATTACCATGATTAAGCATTTTCAAGTTAATAGCATAGAAGAAGAAGAATAACTTCAATGTGGAGTGAAATACTCGTCGAGTGACTTTTCATAGATTGTTTCAAATGATGTAAAAAATGGGTTTCCACCCATGAGGATTATAAGTCATTGCATGGATCTAATTCTGATATCTAGTTTACCAATTAAATCATCATATAGGTTACACAAAAATATAACAAAGAGGTACAAGTTTAAGCACAAAATATTTTAGACAAGGGGTTGATAAGAGAGAGAGCTTAAGCCTATGTATATCTTTAATAGTGTTAGCACCTAAGAAAATTTATGAATGAATGATATTCACTAATTATAACACCATATAAAATAATTACTATCATATTACAATATTAACACATGGATGATTCGATGGATCATTTATGTGGAGCACAATACTTCATGAAGATTGACTTGTAGAGTGGATGTCACCATATATGCATAAGGAAAGGTGATATGTATGTGTTATACACTTACACACATTGGTGTATGTTTTTACATGTTTTTTGGGTATATAAAAACATATACACTGATATAAACATTTATGAAATGAAAGATATGAGTTAAATTTTCCCTTACTAGATTACAATGTATACTCAAATTTTGTGAGGATCACCACTTGGGCTTAAATAATGCATCCCTCACTAACTCAATGAACCCTCCTCTTAAGACAAAATCTTTCTCAACAAATAACAATCTTACAACCAAGTTATCCTAAACTAACAAAGCATAAAATCATTCGAGGTAGGGGACAACCCATGTAAAGCAATCCAACCACTAGATAGTCATGAAGAAAGCCCTGATAAAGGAAATGATACCACCTAAGCTTTGGGGCTATGGAAAATTTAAAATCAAAAGAGGTAGAAGGAGGAACAAGAGTTGACTCTCAATACTACTCATTCTCACTTTTAAAATAGATATTAGAAATATTCATTATATAAATTGAATACCAAATGTATGGTAAGAATCTGGAAATTATTAATATAGAAATGGTATATTCTATGGACACTAATTACATTGTCCTCAAGGTTTTTACCATTAACAAAATGGTTTTTCTTTAGAGAATAACCCATATTTCTAATGGAACAATAAAAAAATATCCAATAGAATTAAATTGACATATAAAATGAGCATATAAAATTTTCTTCGATTTAATATATATAATACTTTTTATTAAGTTGGAGATATATATATATATATATATATATATATATATATATATATATATATATATATCTTTTTTATTAAATATAATTGATATTTTATGTTTGCAAGATTCTAACAAAATATATTTATCATTTGATCCAATGTATTATAGAAATAAACTAGAGAATAATATACATTAAAATTAAATATAAGTTAAAGACGAAAACTTAGAGGCAAAAAAATATAGACCGAGAAGTTCAATAAGGTTAAATAAATGTAGTGTTTGTTATGTGTATTAAAAATTGGTAATTTCATTTGTGTGATTAATATGTTACATGTTAACTTTATTTAGATAAATAATGTGGTAAATATTTTAATTTTAAATAAATTTATTGGGAGGTGATAAAATAAATAATAATTAAATGTTATATTGATTAAACACGTTTTGTTGTATATAATTTTTTATAAGAATATTTTTTATTTATGATTTTTTATATTATACTTTAAAATCAACATTATCTAAAAAATTAAAAATAAAAAAATTGAAGAAATGCATAAATATGTTTCTATAATATTTTGTAATTATAAATTAATATAATGAACTTTGTAATATATTATATGTAAAATTGAATTTGCACAAACTTATCAAAAAGAGGTTTTATTTTCCATTATTTCTTACCACTAACTCATTCAAATAATAATAACACCATAAATTGATATGTATATGATTTGAGAGAATGAAATTAATTTTTAAGAAAATTTATTATTATTTGTTCAATCATTTTTTTATATTGATAAAAATATTGTTCAAAACATTTTTATTTTTATATTTAATTTGATATCTTTATCTAATATTTTATTAATTTTTAAATTTATATTCATATATACAAGTTAGATTTTATCATACACTTGGATGAAAGTAATTTTATGGTTTTACATCACTTTATGATATGCATATATACATATAAATTTCATTTAATTATATTGAATCGATTGTGATAGATAATTTCAAATACATGACATGAACTTTTTTGTGGCATTATAGATTCATGTTTAATATAGTACTAGGACATGTCCAAAATATAATTATCAAGTGTTATTGATTGTATACATTGATAATTGAATAATCGTTCCTACATGCTTATGATAAGTCATTAAAATATATTCATACATGCATATGATAAGTCATTAAATTATATTTAACAACCATGCCATGGAATTTTGAATTCATGTTGAAAGGGAACACAAATATTACCCATGTCTATTTGAATGTGTGTAATACACAATTCCATGGAGACATTAACATGAAATTTTGGAGGAAAAAAAATTTATGGTTATTAAATGAATTTATCAAAATACACAATATGTGTAATATTATTAATTATTGTAATTTATGAATGTTTGATGATATTATATATATAAAATGATATATAAACAAACACTAAGGTTACAATCATTAAAAAATTGGAATAAAATGTAACTTCATCAAAAAATAAATGGGAGGGAACAAATCTTTATGTTTAATCATTGAAATGAATTTAATTTTTATTAATTTGATTTGAAAAAATTAGTTCAATAACTTGATATTTTAAAGATTATTTTAATTTAAAATACAAATTATCATCACCTATTTGAATTTATCATTTTATATTATATAAAAAAGGGTATCAATTTCCTTAAAGGGTATGCAATATTGTTTTACCTTATTTTGAATATATAAATTTTATAAAATAAAAATTTAAACTAGTTCAAATTATATGATGCATAAAATAAATATGAATATAAATGTAAAACTAATAATTTAATTTCACAACTAAATTTTATATTTATGTAAATTATTAATACTATTAAAATAATTAACATTTTACTATGCTTTATAGTTAAAAAGTTGAAATTAGATGTCATAAATGGTTAGAAATTAGAATGAGAGTCATTCAAATTAGGATCTCAATTTCTATGTGTGCTGGATGTAAAAGTCAATTTTAATATGTTATCGATTGATGATATGTTATGAATTTCATAGTATCATTTTTAAAGGTTTTTCTTATCTATTTCAACTTAGGTCATTCTGCTTGCTTATAAATTATATATGTGAGCGATCTTTAGTAGTTACCTATGTGCTTAATCCCAAAAAATTGTCTCCTTGTATTTGAAACCATACATATACTTTTAAAACTAGGTTTTGGTTTGTAAAATAAGAAATAAGGTGAATTGAGATGAGCCCAAAAATTCCCAGTGAATGGCTAAGCACTACTTACATATCCAAAAATCTAAAGAAGTTAAATTGTATGTAGTTATACACATAAGTTTTATGTATGATATAATGATTTTATAATTAATAGAACCTATGATTTCATTTTAAATACTTCAAAAATAACAACTTTGTCTTGGCTTTGAGGTGCTTCAAACTTGGATAGGACCTACTCTTTATGACTTATGGCTGAACTAGAAAGACTAGGGTCGTATCTTTTAATGTGTAAATGTTTTTATATTATTGATAGGTGTTTTTTAGATAAAGAAGAGAATTATAAATAATTTCTATATATGTGATTCTCATTATCTAATTTTTCTTTCCATAGACATGTAAAAAGTATAATCCAACCCATAAAATGGATTTAAATTTTAAAATTGATCATTGTCTAGCGTGGGATGAGTCCCTTAGATTTAGACGAGTCTATATTTTTTAGACTATCCATATCTTATGATTCTTTTCAAAAGTTAGGAAAACTAATTTTATGATCTAGAGATAGTTTGAATAATGTTCTGATTAGGTTAGGCACAAGTTAAATAATTTATCTAGCTGACTAATAGAAAATTGACAAGGTTTGACCTACGAAAAACATGTAATTTTAAGAGAATGGAAAATAATACCCATATATGTATGCATAAGTAATTTAAGTTGAAGATAGGTAAAAATTGACATTTCCATGCATTTAATACCATATTTTAGTATCTTAAAATTACATCCTTTTATTCTAGTATTGAAATGAAGTATAATGTTAGAGTAAAAATAAATAAATGTACCTGAGTGTGTAGCAAAAAATATATCTATGGGAGAGGTTGTGAATGTGTACCTTACTCCATGCAACCCATAATGAAAATGAAATGATCAATTTAAATGTATGAAATCTAAAATCTAAAATGAAATTGAAACTTTTAAAACTTAATGAGTAAGGAAGGAGTATCCATATAAGTGGGTGAACCATGTTTCCATGTGTCATATTATTGGATATGGTGTTTCCTTATTTAATCATTGGATATTGTTATTCCTTTTTTAAGAACTTAGATTATTGGGGGTGATCAAATACCAATTTTATGTATTGAGGAAATGCCATGCAATGTGAATATAGATTCCCCAACCCTTAGTGAAAATGGATTACATCTTAGGCCATTGAGTGTTGCTAAACCTCAACAACACTACTCATATAAAAAATATTATATCCAAAAATGCTAAGGTGGGAATCACATATAGGCTCTCATTGGGTAATTCATAGGCCATTGATCATCACACAACCTCAACCAAACTACCTTAATATACATGAACTCACCTTTGTAAATGGTATTATAGATTCAAGGGTGCTCAATTCTAGGTACCATCAAATATTTTTTCAAATAGAAACTATAATAGTGTGTATGTGAATGAAAAATGTACATGCCTCATAGTCGATTCCAACATGATAAAATGTAATAGTGTGCATGTGTTTACAAGATTCATGCCACATAATATGAACTAATCAGTGCTAATGTGATATATTATGCTATACATCTATATGTTATATTATTAAAAAAATGAAATTTTGTATCTTATATTATTGTAAAAGTATGCATATGTACATCACATGTCTTCGAATTTATCTAAATCTACGAATATCCAAAAACACATTACTTATTTTCCATTAAAAGTGTGCATATGAATGGAATTTCCCCCCAAAATCTATCCCAATCTATATGTATTTGTATCATATCTAAACCAAAATAAAATTCTTAACCACTCTTTATTATATGTGTAAAAATATAAAAAAATATTTATAGAAGATTAAGGCTCTATGAAAAGCCCACTAGTTTCCCCTCCTTTTGATGTGAGATATGTAGTTTAAGAGTCAATCATTTCAAAATAAAAAAAGATTATTGTATCATATTATGTAAAAATATGTAATCATGAATAATTATTTCAACATGGGGAGAGTATTTCATCATAGTAATGAATAAATTATCAAATCACATACGAAATATGTAATGTAAGGTATACAAATATCATGTCAAGATAGGTATATAAATGAAGCACATAGTATTAACCATCAATTATGTAAGCAATGAATAAGATTACATAATAATGGTGTAGGATGTGAATCATAGCACTAAATAAAGGATAAAAAAATGTGTAATATGGATCATGGCACCATAAATTTAGAAAAAAATATAATATAAATATAAAATCATAGATTAATCCACTCATAATCATACAATGTCATGGCCATGTGATAAATAATATAATCACACCCAATAGTACTTAATGTCACCAATAATGCCATGGGTTGCATACAATGGATAATAAAATGTCACACACATAAGCAAAGGGCCACAAAAATTTGCTAATAATATGTCACACATTTAAGGACAAGGGTCACATACAAATAAAAATAAAATGTCATGCATGCAAGGCCAAGGGTAAAAAAAAATGGCCAGGAAATTATTATCCTATTATGAAAAAGGAAAAAACATAAATGAATCATATAACAAGTCAAGTTGTCTATACTATCATTATATTTTAAATTAAGGATATAGAAAAGTACCATATCGATGAAATATAGTATTTTAAATAATAAAAGTAATATAAATACATGTATAAAACAAGAAGTGTATATAAAAATGATAAATTGAAAGGTTATATAAATATATAACCTATATGAATGTAATCAATGGAATATTGTTCCCCTAGAATTGGCATGGCCTATGGGTATAGAAATGTTTGACACTTATACACCCATGTATCATGTGTAATATGTATGTCATGTTGTTTAACCCTAAAATTAAAGTCTCTCTAGGTAGGTTTGGGTTACTTAGGTACTTATTAAATGGGTATATAAAAATGAATAATCACAATGGTGATAATTGGATATACAACATACCAGCTAGTTTCTAAACACAGATATAACAAATGTTGAATTTATAAAATTGAGTATCCTTAATATATAGAGTATAACTAAGTTATGTATGGAAATGCCAAATAAGTAATGTGCTTAGTTGGATCTAATTATAACATAGTGATGTACCTAGAAAAGCTATAAACTAGAATGGAATATGATTCTTGTATAGTCATCAGATTCTAGATTAGATGATTCTGGAGCTCTAGATAGTTGCATCAACCTAAGACAATTGTATTGATGCTACTATCTAGGTTTGACGTAAGGGTCTTATATGAAATAATTTTTATAAAATTATGTGACCACTTATATGTTTATGGCTTTGACTTCACCTTCACTTTGGTGTATTCAGTATGGATCATGGACTATCGCTACTCATGAAATTACAAAACCCTAATTCTTCATCTTTATGGTGGCATTATGAAAAATGGGTTAGTGGGCACACATTATCAAGCTGACCCAAAATACCCTTATGACCATGATTATTACCTACATATATAATACTTCGAAGAGGGCCTCAGACTTGTGTAGTTCTCCCTTACATGTTGGCTTATGTGTGAATCATGTAATATGTGCAAAGCAACTACAATAATGACTTAGCCTATAACTTGGAAAATTGGGATATTGGCCTACTATTTAAGTAATTTAAACCTATAGATGTTTTTTCCTTATGGTTGGTATGGAAATAGGAAAAAATAAGAAGCTTTTCCCAATTGAAATTTCTTTGAATGCTCCTTGGTATGAATACTAGGTATTATTCCCATGTTTCTAGGTGAGAAATGAATGAAGGTTGATCTTGTATTTATATCAATACCTTTGGATAAGTAACTCACATTAAATAACTTAGTCCAACCATTAGGATATGTTTCATTTTCAAAATAGATTACTTTATGGCTCTAAATCCTTGTGTTGATTTAGGACACTATCATTGATGCTAGTGTCTATATTGGATGTTAGTGTCTAGGGAGTGAGAAAGTAGGTACAAGCTCAAAAATTACATAAGAGAAAGATAAATTACATTTTAATAATTATGGGAAATATAGAAGGATTAGGTCATCAACATAAGACTAGTAAGACTAATAAATAGGACAAAGGGCACAAGATAGAGGAAATGTGATACTTTTAAAAGTAGGAAATGGTTCAAAACTGAGAGGACCAACAAAAGTGTAAGTTTTCCAATTATACAATACTAAGGTTATATATAATCCATAATTACCATCTACATTTCCCCACATTAGTTTAGTAAGTAAACTTTTATTTTAAAGGAAAGGAATACATACATGGGTGTGTATAACACACCTTATATTTACGTGTGCGCAACTTGAGTGTTTTTTTGGTGACTAACCTAAAACCAAGATCATGTTACAATATATAATCATTACATATGAAATTACTTGAAATTGACTAAAATTAAAAGAGAAATGTTTAGGAGTACACCTGTGTGTCGATGTACTAGATTGCCTATTGGAAATTTGATTTAAAAAATATGTATCATTATAAGGCTCTGAAACTAAGATTAAGATAAATATAGATAATATTGAAATTGGATATATCCAAGGAGATATAGATAGAGATTGAAAGTCACATGCCCCTAACATTAGATAAAATGTGAGTTGATACCTGGCTATTTAGATTAGCTCAACTATGCAAGCCAATCAATACTTATAACCTGGTGAGGATATATGATACAACCAAGTCCAACTTGAAAACTTGAAAATATTGATTGATTTAATGACCTCAAACATACCAAAAGTGAACCAAATAATTCAATATATTACCTCAACATAGTCCATAAAAGTCTAACTAGGTTATCCATACGTAATAGTTCATGATGGAGTAACAGTCCATAAATGAGTTTCAAAATCTGAAAATGACTTGGATTCTAAAATATTGGGCAAAAATTTCATATCATATGCACCTTAGTTATGTCTCATGATGAAATTATGTATAAAAATGGTACCAATTTATATAATTCTACCACAAATGGGAATTTGAATCATATAATTATGTGTTTTAGCTAATTTGGAAACTATGTAAGTGTGGATAAACTGCTTCCAAAGTGTGCCCCCACTATATATAGAATAATTTGAAAATTGATTTAAGTACCAATGTGGAGATGTTGAATACTAAATAAGTGTGGATAACATGCTTCCAAAACATACCCCCATTGAATCTAAAAACTATGCCAAGTTTGGAGAGAATGCCTCTATAACATTCCCCCACTAATGTGACTCCACTTTAAAGTGAGGTAAATATAGGAATTGTTAGTTACATCACCTTAAATTTATAAGGCCACTATATAGTTTGTGAATGTAATCATATATCATCTGAAAGGAGCATGCCTAGTTATATATAGCATTGAAACACATAGAATCAATGTGATCACATGAAGGCCTAAGATGCATGATAAGGATCATGAAAACATATAGATAGTAATAGTACAATTTCAAAAAATAAACAAGCACACACACAAGAGCACTCAAAATAAAGTAAAAAGGAAATGGTCTAAAGAGACCATAATAAAGGGAATGTTCAAATTCCACAAACTCAAAGGGATATGACTTAGTCAAATGAACATAAAATCAAGGATGATATATTTAAATGTCCATAGAGCAAAAAATGACATATGCAAATGTTAAAGAAAGAATACATAGGATTAGGGGACACAATTAAAGAAGCATATTCAAATGATCAAATAAAAAATACAATAAAAAGGTAAGATGATTGAGGCAGATAATAAATGAAAAGCAACTAGCATAAACATGTCATATTATCCCATGGATAAAATGTGTTAAGATAATATGTCAATTATATAGTGTATCAAGAACCCTGTGTAAGATATAATCATGGATAAAGGTATGTGTAAGTACATATTTAAGATTAAACATGATAATGAAAGATTATCATTGAACCATATAACCTATGTGTATTAAGATCAAATAAGTGAATGCCCCCAATTTATACATGACATGAGTAGAGGGAAGGTGCAACATATGAAATAAGAATAGATCATGTATTTGTGTATGCCTCTATCAAAATAAAGTATAAGTGTGACACAAATGTGTATATAAGAGTAACTAATATTCCATCCATCAACATGGAATTAATAGATAGATGCCAAGGAGCCAATAAAACATGTAGGTGCTAAAACTATTTTTATGATTTTTGAAGTTTTGTGATTTTTTTGGAATGTTTAAAGTGTCTAATCAAGGAAGTACTCATCATCAATAGGTGTAGGACCACCTAGAAAATTTCTCAAGATTTTGTTATATCATTACATGACCACCACTATAATGTTTTTATTCAATGGTTTACCTGAAGCCAATGGTGTAGGAAAATAATCACGCCCATCATGTTGTATGCAAATATATTTATCCATATCAAGAAAAGTAACATGCATGTTTTTAATATCTATCTTAACATTCCACTCGATTAGTCAATTTCATCTAAATTTTAGTTTCAAATTTGGTTCAAGGTCTAATATCTATATGGTGGAATATTCCACCCATGAGCCATATGTTATGTGTAATTGAATGTATCCTTGATATTCTAGCATCAATGGAGAGTATATTATTCCATCTATACTATGTCCCAATTTTCAATAAAGTGGTACCACAAGTTGTATCCAACTTGTTATCAAATTAGATATGCTGGTAATATATCCCATCAATATTAGAAGTAATAGTTAAACCCTCATGCTTTAGTTGCTTTGAGAGATTGCTTTTCTAAAAGATAATAAGTAATTTTCATTTTTATCATGTCAAATATAATGTGTATGTGTCCTTTATTCTTAAAATTTTGATTTAATTATTCAATGTCTCATTTTGATTGGTATGATGGCCACTAATTTGATGATATTTATAGTATCGTTACATGTCTTCTATGGGTAGAATTATATTATGTGATCTATGTCTAGTAGAATGTATAGAAATCATTCTATGCTCAAGTAACATGGATAACATAGTATCTAGAGTATCTTATTGTGTTGTGATCTATAAAATTTTTGTGAGTCCTTTTGAGATAAGTCCACATTATTCACATGATGAATTTGCATTTGACCCTTGTAAGGTTGACTTAATGTTTTCATCCAAGTGGGATATATGGAGTAACAAGCATTTAAATGTTCATCATCTATTTTTTCCCTTATCTAGATATAGTTTTATATTTTTTTCAAATGGATTTAGTTTATATATAATGACCCATAGTTTTGAATAGTTTGTGCACTAGGTGATCAAGTGGATCAAAATTTAAGTTTCGTATTTTATCGTCATAATTATAATATTGATTTGAAACATGGCCATCTTTTTTCTTAGTATTGATTAATAAAAGAAGCTCAAATGTTAGGGGATATTTTAGTTTTATTGGATATTTTGGAAATGATTCTTTATCCTTATGCATATCTATGTGTAACTTAGATTTTATTACCTTATTTATATCTATATACAAAGGATACATTATACTTAACTCATCAATTTCATACAAAGGATGCCTTCAATTTTGGAATGTATCATTTTGTAAATTTTGACAGGGTCATCACCAACATGCATGGATAATAAGGTGCCATCATATATGTATATTACACATCAATGAAGTGTCAATGGGAGAGATTTCACTAAATTTATCCAATGTTTACCCAAAAGTAAATTATAGTTTAATCGTTGAGACATGACCTAAAAATTAGTTCAAATCATTTCTAGTCCTAAGGTCATATCCAATGTGGTTTAACCAAAAAGAGGGCTATGTGAATTGTGAAACCCTTTTATGTGCATAACTTTGTTTTGAAGAAGATTTATGTTAATACTCAAGGTAGTTCATAATTTTATGCTACAAATGTTTAGGCCCGATCCATTATCAATGAACACCTTTTTGATACCTTTATTTTACATGATCACTTGTATGAATAAAATTAAATTTTGGTCAATAATATATTTATATGGTAAATCTATTGGATCAAATGTGATGAGCTTGTTATTCTTTAGATCTTACATAATATTCTCAAAATAAACAAGCTCAATGTCACTTGGAACTTGTGTCTCATGTTATACCTTATATAAGATATCATTATAGACATTATATTTCTTTAGGAGCTCAAGGATTGAAAAACATTCATGCATATTTCTCAATTGGTCAATAATGTCATATCAGTTATATTTTATTAAAATCTTGTGTTTATTAGGCACCTTGTATATTAATAGGTGGGGGAATAGGTTTCATAATCCTACCTTTTCAAGTACTAACAACATGGACCAAATAATCCACTATAAGCCATGAGTGAATAATTGGTAAAGGATGGTATCACTCATTCAAATAATATTGAGTTAGAATAAATGGTTGATATTATGCACATTGACATCTATACATAGAATATATAACATTAAGAAAAGAATTTTTAAGAGAGATCAAGTGTTGTTTCCACTTTAAAGCCCTCTCATTATTGGCATAGATTTTATTAATAACTTTAATAAGGCAAATAATTTATAAAACCATAGAAATTATAAGGTATATGAATATGAAATAATTTATATAGATACTCATATCAAATATGATTATAAAATTATAACAATTAGGGATGAGCAACATAAAAGATCAAGAAACCCTAATTTTCATAGGGTTTGATGTTCAAAGATCAAGTTCACCAAATTTTTAACCCTAAAATGAAGGTATCTATAGGTAATTTAGGGTTAACTAGATGATTATTAAAGTGGTATACATAAATTAATAAGCACAATGGTGATAATCAAATCTACAATAAGCTAATTAGGTGTTAAATTCAGATATAACATATGCTAAATTTATAAAACTATGTATAGGCTAAATATAGAAAGTATAACTAAGCTATATATGGAAATGACATATAATTAATATAATTGGATAGTTATGATGATAACATAGTGTTAGACCTAGAACATGCAGAAAATATATTGGAAGATGATTCTAGAATATCATCATATTCTAGACTAGATGCTTCTAGAGCTTTGGACAATTACATCAGCATGGGATGGTTGTGTTGATGTTACTATCTAGGTTTGATGTAAGTGTCCTATAAAAAATACTTGTTATAAAAGGATGATACCATTTAGATGCTTATGTTTTTAACTTCACCTTTACTCTGGTGTATTAATATATGGGTCATGGACTATCACTCCTCATGAAATGTCAAAACCCTAGTTATTCATCTTCATGATGACCTTAGGGGAATTGGGTTAGTGGGTAAATAATGTCAATTTGACCCAAAATAACCCTTTTTTAGTGATCATTTTATACATACAAAATAATTTTAAGAGGTCCTTATACTAATGTAGGTTTCCCCTATGTGTTATCTTATGTGTGAGTCATGCAATATATGCAAAGCAAGTACAATAATGACCTAGTTTCTAACTTGGTAAATCAAGACCTTGGGATAATCCTTCATTAATTCAGACCCATAGATGTGTTTTCCCTATGATTGGTGTGGAAATATGAGAAAATAGGGAATCTTTTCTCAATTTAATATTTTTTGAATAATCTTTAGTATGAATACTAGGTATTATTCCCATGTTACTAGGTGAGTAATGAATGAGGGTTGATCTTATATTTATATCAATCCCTTTGGATAAGTAACTTGCATTAAATCACTTATTATAACCATTAGGATACATTTAATTTGGAAAATAGATGTCTTTAGGGTACTAGACACTCATTTCAGGTTAGGACACTAGTGTCGATGCTAGTGTATATCCTAGATGTTAGTGTCTAAGGAGTAGGAAAGTAGGTATAGACTAAAATTTATAGAGGTGGAAGATAAGTTAATTTTAAGAATTATAAGAATGATATAAGTCATATATCATCAATATAAGACTATTCATACTAAGAGATAGGCCAAGGAGCATAAGATAAAGTAGATACAAAAATTATGAAATCAAAGAGGATCTAGAATTGAAAGGAAAAACCAAGATCTGAGTTTGATAATTGTACAATAATGAAGTGATATATAATCCATAAATATCATATATACCTAAATCTCATCATATAACATTAAATTCACGTGTGTATAAAAAATGGATATATAATCTACCAATATTATTATAAATAACATAAATAGATAATAGAAACTAGAAAAAATTCCATGCTTAAATCATCATGTTAAAATTTTGGAATATATATATTTGAAAATTTGTCATGCATCAATATATTCAAGCAAGGAAATTAGAAAGGATTTGAAAATATAATAATATGAGGAATACAAATAATTTTTAATGTATGTTAAGCACATTGTCACAACATGGATTGAAGTGAAATCAAGTAATGTATCCCAAATGTATATGTGACTCATAATAATTTAGTTCAATATATTATATGGAGATAAGAATAAGCATGAAATGAATGGGAAATAATTATTCTATGCTAATTTAATATGTAGATATAAATATATGTGATCATAAAATCTAAATGGAATCCATTACATGTATAGATAGTTAGTATGTAGGAATAGGAAAGTAACATGTTGACAAGAATGTGCATTTGGATGAATTTGTAAAATATTCAACATAAATGTCATGAATGTATAAATAATGGTAAATAATCAAAAGTAAAGGATAAAGTAAAAACAAATCTAAGGGATAGAATAGTTGTTAATGCAAGAACTTATGTACACATGTGTGTCACGATAAAATAATAAGTAATCTAGCAAACATGAAAAATATATGTATAATACATTGTGTTCTTAAAAATAAAACATCCCATCAATGGGATGCTCATATACATATTTTGTATCATATATTTCATAATCATCTAGTATGTTCCATGTATATATTTCATTTTATACATGTCATTCCAATCATCTTTTATATATATAGTAGGATATGCATAACCAACCGAACCATATTGTGGAATTAATTGATTACTTTTTTTATTTTTTAATATTTATAGATGGTTTGAATATCATGTTCCTCTATTATGATTACCTTATATGTCTTTGATTAGTTATTAATTGGAGGAATGATTTCCATTTTGTGTTCTTTCTCTTAAAATGTTCCCTATTTTAGAATGGAAATAATCTTCCCTTTATGATAAAATACAACATAATAATTATTATTACCAATTATTATTCCCAATTGTATTATCCATGATTTTGGTAACTCAATGCTATATTGGGATAAATTATGGCTAATGTTTAGTATAATAGAACATGTTTTTGGACCAAGTGTTATAGGTAGCTCATTGGATCTAATAAATAGTCTAGATGAAGTAGTCTTATTCAAGTGTTCTTCATCAAATCCAAGATAATTGAGGAGTGTCATGCTTAAAAACATTAATTTTGATAATTTTATCGATAAAAACAATGATATTGCATATATTTCCATATATAAAAGGGTTAACAATTAAAAAACTGTAGATATGAGGAAGACTTTTAAACCTCCTCCTTAGAATCAATTTTTGTAAGATAAGTCTTATTAGGTGCATTTTTATTATCCAAATATGAACTCTTAGTTTATTCTTTCATAATAAATTATTTAGTTTTTGTTTATTTTCATAAAATATTATTCAATATTTATCATTTTATAATCTTTTGCATTGTAACTTTTCTTCTTGTAATGTTTCTTGTTGTAACTTTTATTGTTGCAAATTATATTGTTGTAACTTTTCTTTCTATAAAGTTTCTTTTTGTAACTTTTCTTATTATAAATTTTATTTTAGTGGTTTTTCCTTTTGAAATTATTCTTCATACAACATTTTCTTTTCTAATTTTTCCTTTTTAATATTTTACTTATCCAATCATCCCTTTTGTAGCTTATTCTTGTCTAAAATTTCCTCATAAAATGTAATCACTAATTGAGCTATTTTCTCAATTATAGAAGGTGTGTTTCAATCAAATGGTGATTTAGTGTAATTACCTAATGTAGGATCAACACTATCAATGAAATTTTGTAATATTTTGTTAAAATCAAAAAAACTATCCATATTGTCCATACATTCAATGATAGAAACAATAGTATTTGGATCTATTAACATCACACATAGGAGACAATTTGATAAACTTATTTTGAATCACATCCATTAGAGTTTCACTTGGAGTATTTTTAACCCAATGAATTTATTTTAAACCATTACATGTTGATGTATATTTCTATTGGACCCATACTTGAGTAGAAACATTTTGAGGCATAAATATCTTCAATGGTGAATAAAAGGTGTAATTGGCATTGGCATACTAAATATTATTTATATGTGTAATCTTATCTTCAAGTGATATAAAATTTAGACATATTTACTCTATATACTTTTTCATAGTAACTATATAATATAGAATGCACAAACCTTAGACATTTCCAATTGAATATGCATAAAAAGGCCATTAAGAAGATTCATGGAAGGTGGGGGGAGTAAAAAAAACATTCTAAATACCCCCTCTTTTTACTAAATGATGGGTTACCTTATCTCTTGGGATAGTGAAATCATGAACCTCCATAATAGAGGGATTATAGTTATCATAAATTTGGGTAGGTATAAAATAACTCACATATGGGTTTCCTTTATATTCAAATTTCACACAAGATGTATTGTTAAGTATATTTAAGAATTCATTATCTTTAATTTAAGTCTTAGTTTTATTCTACATGAATTTTATAAATTTCATTACATGGTTATGAAATATATTACATATTTTAGGCCAAAAACATGTAATTATAATAATAATTATGTGAATTAGAAAATATACATTATTAATATACATTATATCTATCATATAAAGTCTAAAATAAATAATCGACCATCCAAAGAAAATCATGAGGACATTTTATAAATAAAAATATTTTGTATTAATAAAAATTATTGATTAAGGAAACCTATATTTTTTTTAATAGGTGAAACTTTATTTATATAGGGAAAATATACTAAAAAAATTAACATTCTAATTATGAAATATCCATATATATTTTCAGTGAAAAAAAAACACATTTTTTATTCAAGCAATATGATTTAAAAAACCATTAACATCTTTTAAAATAGGTATTTTTTTATCAGTTATCAACAAAATGAGGAAAGGTCATAATAGAGAAAGCCCTATTAAGAGAACAAATATGAAACCCTAGGGGAAAAGAGGAAAAAAATCAAGTTTACACCTATCAAGTTTGAGAAAGTTATAAATCAGGTTTAAAAATCAAACCCTAAGGAAAAAATATGAAATCCTTAAAAGAAGGTGAGAAACCCTAAGGGAAACTAGGGTTTAATTTTATCACTAAATAATAGGGTTTAAAAATATGTTTTACCTTAATTTTTTAATTGAACATAAAAATTTAAAAATTTGAACTAATTTAGATTATATGATGTTTAAAAATAAACATGAATTTGAATGTAAAAGGTACAATTTAATTTGTAATTGCACTTACTAATTATGGAATTTATTAATAGGATTACTATAAATGGAATTTCATTGTGATGTGTAGATGTGATACTGAAGATAGATGTTAGGAATAGCTAAAAATTTGACTATGTGTCATGTACATTAAGATCTAAATTTATGGGCACACCTGGTTAGAACTGTCAGCTTTAGAATGCTACCAACTAATGTTATGCTCCAAATATATAGTTTCATATTTGTAGTTTTTTGTTATATATTTTGGCATAGGCCATTACACCTTGTAAATCATCTTTATGTGTGATTTTTAATAGTTCATTGTGTGCACAATCTCAATAATCAATCTCCTCTTTGAAACCCTAGATAAAATTTTAACACTAGGTTCTAGTTTATAAAGTGAGAAAAATAGTTGATTGAGTTTACGCTAACCATTTGATAATTAATGAGTAAGTTTTTCCTATATATCCAATAATCCAAAAAAGGAAGTCAAATTTCATTTAGTTCTCCCTATTAGGTATATGTTTTATATGGTGATTCTTTAATGAATGTAACATGTTATCTAGCTTTTAATACTTGTCAAATGAAAACTTTTGATTGGATTTGAGGTGTTTTAGACTTGGATAGGTCTTACTTATTATTATTGATGTCTTAACAATTGATAATAAGGAAGTCACTTTGAATGTGCAAGTGTTGATTATGCTTTATAGGTGCTTGCCAAAAATGGAATAGGTTGACACCTGATATTATTTATACATGAATGTTTGGGTACTTTATCATTCAAAAAACATGTGAAACATATAGGCTTACCCATATAAATGATTTGAATTTAAAAATTGATTTTTTCATGGCAAAGATGAGTCTCTTAGATTTTGATGATTATTGAATTCCATAACTGTATAATTCTTATGATTTTATCCATAAGGTATGAAAATTGATCTAATGATGTAGAGATAGTCTAAATTTCATTTTTAATAGGTTAGACAAAGACTACAAAATTCATGTAGGTGATTGAGAAAAAATCAAGAGGTTTATACTTATGAAAATCATGTAAGTATTATATAAAGGTTAATAAGAGAAATGTATATATACATAAGTGATGTAAAGTGAACACATGCCAAAACTAACATTTCAAATACATAATACTAGATTTTAGTATCTACACCTTTATACAATAGAATATTTTTATAAATGGATATAATTTTCATGTAATTTTTCTATTGTATGAGATCATGTTGATATTAAGTGTATTAGCTAGAATTTGGGCATAGAGATTAAAATTCAATGATCATTTCCAATCAATCCAAACTCATGCTAAAAATAAATATTGGATAAGGAAAATAGATTAAATGCAAATACTAATTGAATTAAAAAAATATTGCCTCAATCTTAAATGAAATCTATTTCCAAATACAAATGATGTGAACCAAATTTGACAAGATATTGCACTTGATAACTTGAGTGTTGGATTATATTTTGACTCATGGCTTATACAACAATGGATATTGATAGAGGGTTGATAAATAAATTTAACCCCAAAAAAGGTATACAAATTTTGTTTACGAATTATGCATGAAGGAAGGGTGGTTTTATAGAGGGTGATGGATGGAATGAAGGGTGAAACTTGATCCAAGGTGGATTCAAATCAATGGTGGAGAATATTATAGGAATAAAAAAATACAAGGGAAGAGAAATGCATTTAATAACCAATAATTTAAAAATTCCTTGGAAACTCTTAGAAGAGATGGTGTAGGACTGTAGGTGTATAAGGGGATTCTAGATCTCATTAGGATTGATTAGGTATGGTTAGTGGGAGATTAAAGGATGGATTCATAAGAATGATTAGTCGGGGTACTTTTTGGTAGTTGGGAGGATGAATTTAAATTTTAAAAATATTGTGAGGATGTGTTAGTGAGTTAAGTGATGTAACAAGAAGAGGATAAGTGATAATAATGAGTGATTAATTTATGTGGGTGGATAGTAAGGTTAGTATGTGAGAGTAGAATGGAGGGGATGATAGAATAGGATTAGGATAAATAATAATGTAGTATTAATCAGAAATATTTGTGATGACATGAATAATGATGGAGGAGTGAAAAATTTATATGTATACATTCTACCCTTATTTTTAAGGGAAATATGACTAGAACAAATAATGGTTTTTCCTAAAATAAAGACAATCATGGATGAAGATTAGTAAGTTAATATGGATGATTCCCCCTCAAGGGGTCATGTAGGGAGAGGTGATATGGATGGACACTCAAAAAATGAAATAAGGGGTAGGATATATGTATTGAAAAATAGGGGTTGGTATGATCTGAAGATAATGGATGATAATGACATAAAAAATGAGATACAAACTAATGATGCACTAAGAAAATACATATGTGAGGGAATGAAATTGATGGTTTCAAAACTTTAGACATTCCCTAAATGGGAGTATTCAATAATTTTATGATGATAAAATGTTTTGATCTTTAGATGTATCCTAGGAAATGATGCATGCTAGGGAGAGATATAGTCTTAAATTTTACCTATCATTACAATATTTAGAGATATCCCAAGGAAGGACACATGCTAGGGAGAGTTACATTCAAAAAAAGGTACTTATTTGAAAATATTGATAAAATATTTGATAGGTGTATATCAAAGTGTATGTCAAGTGACAATGATAGCATGGGTGAGAATTGATAGGAACAAGTGACTAAGGGACAAAGGGGAAGAATTTGTTAGTATAGTTGAGTTGGTCTCAGACACTTCATGTGACCAAGTTTTTCCTACATAGAATGAAAACACCTTATGCTAATGTAGTTTTCCCTAGGAGGCAATAATGATGGAAGAAGACATGATATACTAGAGGATGAAGATGATGGATTGTTAGAGATGTTAATTGGTAGATATATGATTTGATTCATATTTTTTATTTGATTATTTGATTGAGAGTTGATTTGGGACATTGTGATAAATGATTGGTTATAAGATATGGATGTCCATTATCTTTAAATATCCATATATTCTTCATTTTTACATATAGTCTTTTATAATCATAGTCCAATCAATAATTTTTAATTTAGCAGTGGGAAAAGATGCACCATGATATGTTTATATGACCATGATGGTGTTTCATCAAAGTGCATAATGGACTAACATAAGAAGACAATAAAAATAAGAAACATGCAAGTAACATGTAACATGATACATCATTGGTATTTTTTAGACAAAGATGACATAATTTATTCATGATAATGCACAAAAAACATAAGACGTAGAGACAAAATAAAATACAATCAACATCAAATTAACTATATACAAAGACAAATCAAACACAAGTAATGTCATACACACAATGAAAACATACTTAAAACATGTTAGAAAAGGCATACACACATATTTACACATAAAGATGAAGGTTATTATGATTTAGTATTTTTAAAATAAATGATCTTAGGTAGATGGTATTTAAAAATAATCATTCAATTTAAACCGTATTAGATTTTTTCCCTAGGATAAACAAGTCATAGGAGAAGATGTGAAAAATAGATGCCATGACTTGTTGAATACTTGGAATGGGATATTGAGGTGAAGGATGTGGGATGAGATAATGTAGGACACCATGATAGAATGAATAAAATATTTTATATACATGTTTTATTGAAGGATAATATACTTAAGAATGAATCTTGGAAAAAGTAAATTCATACTTAGTAGACAAGATGACAAGACTTGATTGGTGACTAGGTGACATAATGACAAAGGAAAATTGATGAGGGGAATGGAAAGGAAGTGATGGATAAATCTCCAAGGTTATTTTTTTCTTCACCTTATTTTATCTCCCAAATTAATTTTGTCAAGGTGTTGTTTTCATGCCGAATTTAACCCCAAAATATTTTAGTATCCACAATATGGGACCAACGTCAAAATTGGGAGGTATGGTATGATGGATTAAAAAAAATCAAGTAAAATGGGATGGAGGATAAAAAAATATGATAACATATATGGATTACCCCCAAGTATATTAGGTTTCCCTATGAGATGTTTATATATGAAGGAATATCATGAGTGACACTGTAAATTCATCAACATACTTATCTAAGGGGCTACATAACTAGTTTTCACCATTGGTTTTTATTTTATTTTATTTTATTATTTTTTATATTTGAATAATAATATGTAAAATGATAGGTAATTTTAATGTAATCTATTCACATTTGGAATAATGAGAGATGTGTGATACTGATGGTGTTTATTTTTAGGTGACACTACATGTAGAGAACCATTGTCTTTTTTTAACTTTTGATTGTGATCCCTCTAAACATCTTAACCAAGTATTGTCATATCTTCTAAAAAAGTATGAAGGTGCCTAAGGAGAAGTATATTTTAGATATATGTAAGGAAGATGTGATGGGTGATTTGGGGATGGAATTAGAAGACACACACATCATTGGAAATGTTGGATTTGTTATTTGTATTTTATGCCACATTACAAGAGCTTTTAATGGATCTAAGTTTTTTAGATTTTAATGCTCTTTAATCCATATATTTGAATTAATATGGGCCATATTGTAATTAATTTTGGATTATTTTTGTTTTTCTAATTTTATCTGACTTAGACTACCCCATGGAACCTTGAAGAATGTTTCACCAGAGAAAAGTGACATTTTATTTAGTTTATTTGTATTTCCACTAGATTTTTTTCAATAAAATACTTTGATTTGGCTAAATAGATGACTTATTGTGAGTTTGATTTACTATTGGATTAGATATGAATTTAAATTTATTCTTTATTGTCTTAATATTTTATTATTTTCTATAGGTTTAACACATGACATATTGATTTGATTGGAGTCCAATTATTTATGTTTATGTCTATTCATATTAAGGAGTCTGATGAAATGATTGTCTATGGAAGAAAATGATGGATGAGGGATGAAGATGGAGGGGAGGGATTAGTAATATCAATGAGTGGGTAATAGGCACCATGATATTCATAAAAGTTACTTGGAAATCCAGTGTCAATTTCAAATAAAGCATCTTCAAAGTTCACAAAAGGATTACTAAGGGTTATCATAAGACAAGTATTAAAAGCTATATCAAATCCACTCTAATAATCAATAGTTGATAAATCCTCCTAAATCCCCATAGTGTGTTTTATGATATTATCATGTTAAAATAGATCAAGAGGTAAACCATTTTGTTGACTAATATTCAAACTAATTATAAAAATGGAGACGTTTGCAAAAATATTAGTATTACCCAAGTCTTTATACATGCTATGTGTAGATCTTGTTTTACCAAATGGATAAGAATTAAACTTTTTTTCCCTCCTACTAGGATATCTATAGTTATGGGGTGACATGGGGATATTACCAACATTGATTGTTTGGTACTCATACTCTTCACATCCTTTTGAAATAATTATGATATGAGTGGATTCAGGTGGAGTGGAAGTGAATGGTAAGTCATTTGGATGGATATATTTATTGGACTTAGGATCATATGGGATACTTTTAGTACCTGGATAGTATAAATTATAATCAAGTCCTTCCATCATTTATAAAATATAGAAGTGCTATGAATATCTATGAATTATGAATTCCATTATAGAGTTTTATAACTTTAAACATTAGTGGAGAGTAGAGCTAACAAGCCACATATCATGTAAGGAATGCCAAAATTGACTACATGGGTAAGCATCTGATGCAAAATAGGACCCACTTAGATAAGAAAGTACATGGTTATAGTCAAGTGTCATTCATTATCATTATAATATTTTTAATAATAAAGTTAGGCCCAAGTTCAAAATCATAATATCCCATCTTATTGATTATATATATATGCTACAAACATGTACATTTGATCCTCCATTTACATGTACCCATGAAATATTGTGGTTTTCAATGGACACCTTGATATATAAGGGTAGTTATGATTAGGGTCATTTGGTGGTATGTCTTGGGGGTTTAAGGATATTTATTGTGATTATGATAAATGGACAACAAGGGATTTAAATTGGATAGAATCAATGTATATGGGGACTTTATAATCATGATATATTTTATTCAAGATGTCATGATGAAAAAATAATGTTTTGAGAAGATCCATGATGGATATTTGGGTTAGGGTCTTCTCAAGTTGTTAGATGATGTCATAATCTAATTTAGGAGTGTTTGATAAAGTTTTTAAAATATTTATCATAGGGGGATCCCTTTGAGGTGGCACCTTTGGAAGTGATCCAATACAATGATTTTTCCATGTCAAATGGTGTCAACACAATAAAAAAATGCTTCTTTGACTTTGATAACAAGATATTGTAGGATTTAGGGCTCTTCAAGTATTTTGGACCTAATTTTAATGTTAGTGACATGATGGTTATATGATAAGGTATTATAATTTTTTTGACATGAATGTAGGTGTAGGATTAACCTTGATCCCTAGATGTACCTTTATAATTTTCATCATGTTTGGGGAAAGGGTCTTGATAAATGCCCAATTCCTGATTCATAAAAGAATATGGAGATTCACCCTCCACCTCTATTTATACTTTACTAATTAGGGTTTGGATATAGTTTATAAGTTACATGCATATCGTAGTGTCATGCTCATTGACATAATGATAATGGAAATATTAATATTTTTTAAACCAATCTAAATATGGCATAATTTAATCCAAGGGTTTGATTTCTGTTAATGTGGTCACATTAGCAGCTATAAGCTTCTTTAAGACATTCTCAAATGTGTCACCAATATTTGTGTAATGTCATATTTGGGATTTGGTCCTAGCTTGCCTCTAGGCATGGTGATGTTAGCTAAATTATGGAAGCTATCAGGATGATAACCTTGAATGGTTTAGACATTTTTAGAGCTTGACATGTTATCACTCACCCCATTATTATTTTTGTTAAATAATTTGGTATTTTTAGTTAGGGTACTTTTTTGATTCTGGTCATTCTTTCAAAATATTTTTATTAAACCTTTTTCAATGAGAGCCTATTCAGTTGGTATTACTTTCTCTAAAATATCATCGAAGGTGTTGACACAATATAGTTATAATTGGAATGATAATTCAAAACTCAGGTTGTCAATGAAATAATGGCAAGTTATTTTTTAGTGATTAGGAATAGGAATCTAATCATAAGATTTCATAATATTTGTAGGAATGATGATAAAATTTATCCATCTCTCTAATTTGTATTATACAAGTCACTCATTGTGATCTCATGTTACACATTTTATGAGAAATGTTTGATAAATTATTTTGTTAGATACTCAAATGATGTCACAGATCCTTTAGTTAGGTGTATGAATCATTATAAGGTAATTCCTATAAGATTGAACATAAATAATCTGAGTAGGTATATGTCATTATAGGTAACTTCTTAGTAGGACATGAAAAAACTCTATGATATGTTCTCAGAAGTCTCCATTTCCCTTATATTTATTGAATTTGGGTTGTTTAAATTTAGGAGGGAAGGGAACCCTAATAATTATTCTTCCAACAAGTATGGACAAAGGTCCTCAAATTTGTATATCTTGATATGCAATTCTAATTTCATCCCCTAGAGATTATACTTTATGGCTTACCATTCATGGGTAAACATGAGATCATTAACTGGGGTGAATGATGTCAAATAATAATCAAGTCATATTTGATTTTGATTGATGAGAGGTGGATTGGTTTTGGAAATACATTTATGAGTTTTTGGCTTATTGATCTAAGGATTAATTTGGGATTCAAGAGATCCTATGTGTTGGGTAATTTGGTTAAGATATTCAAAAATGACTTTTTATTGTCTTGTTCTACTTTGTCTTATAAAATGGATCTCCCTTTGATAATATTGATTTACAAACTCAATTTAAGCTTCCTCTTCTTCATTTACGAAGGTATTGTGGCTATGGCTAGTAGTAGGTCATCCCTATTTAGAACTTTGGATAAGGTTATCTAAATTATCCCAGTCATAATCAAGATGGAGTCTAATCCCTGATTTAATGAGTTGGACTAAAAATTCATTCATATTCCCATAGATGTATTTTTATCATTGAGTTATCATGTGGTCAATATTTAGGAATTCATATTGTGCATCTTGATTATGTGCATCTCCATCAACAAGGTTATTTCCATCATTATGATTTTGTTTCTCACCCCCTAAAATATTTTAAAAGTCATTGGTATTATAGATGATATTTATGAATTATATATCACCTTAGTCTTGTACACTTATAAAATACATACCTTGGTTGTTCCTCTCAGTTTTATACCTTTCCCACTTCTGCAAGTATTTTACCTACTCTCTCTTATGCCCCTTATCTTATGTATTATTTTGACCAGCCTTATATTGATGACCTAGGCTTTATATCTTGCCAAAAATGCTTAAAACCTATATATATTATGCCTTTACAAGTTCTAATCCTATACTTATTTACCTACTCCTTAGACACTTGTGTCCCAAATAGACACCTAAATCAATGCATGAGTCTTTCTTTTACACAAGTGTCTAGTTTCATAAATCAATCTAATTTTCAAATGAAATGTATCCTAATGTTCAGCCTGTGTTATTATTCAAGATATTCTCCCAATAGGAGTGGTACATATGCACTATCATTCCTCATTCTAAACTCACCTAGCATAGACCTATAAGTCATGACAAATAGAATTAAAAGACCATTAAATTGAGAAATGTTTTATTATGTTATCCTATTCTAATATGAGTTATAAGAATAAGATAGTTATAGGTTTAAATTACTAAAGGATCAGCCCAAGATCCTTATTTACTAAATTATAAGCTAGGTCACTATTGTAATTTATTTACACATATTTTACCCTTGAACACACACACAATATAAAACATTAGGAAATAAATACATTAGTTTTAAGCCCTCTTCATAGTATTGGCTATGTAGATATCACCCAATGATAAAGGTTTATTTGGGGTTCACTTGACACTATGAGCCTACTAACCCATTTTTACCAAGGTCACTATGAAGATGAAGAACTAGGGTTTGGATCATTTGACAAGGAGTGATAGTCTATGACCTACATATTAATGTGCCAGAGTGAATGTGATGATGAACCTAAAATAATCTAGGTGGTCACATTGAGTTTTAGTATGTATTTTCTGTTAGACACCTACATCTGATCTAGATAGTAGCATTGATGCAACCATCCTAGGCTGATACAAGTGTTTGTGATTACAAAAGCACTTACTACATAATTTGGTGATTATTATAGAATAATATTCCTATTTGATTCTTTCCAATTATATATCTATATCCATATTATCATTAATACTAGCTATGTATTTTATCTCTTTTTCATTACAATGTCTATCATAATTGTACCTTATATTTTTAATATATCTCATCATGATAAATTCAATGTGTTATATCTAAGTTTTGTAATTAATTGACATGTTAAAGATCTAGTTTTCACCCTCATGCTTATTCATTTCTATATTATTAACCCTATCTATCCCATTAGGATCTATATATAATTTAGGGTTTAACATTTGGTTATCTTGATGTAAACCCAATTTATGTACATGTAATGTTTTTGATTCCTAGGGTTTTTAGTCAACTACTGTTTCATATTATTACCCTTTTTCATTTCATTATTATATTATTTTTCATGAATCCTATTGTATCCCTATATTTATAGGTGTGCTTATTGAAAACTTTGAGTTTGCCCTCCTACCACCTACGATGTCTCAAACCAATGAGGAACCTAACCCCATGTTCCATTATGATCCTCATGTTAAGAATGAGCAACATACTTATGAGGTCATAATAGAAGAAGATTACGATAATTAAAATGATGAGTCTAATGAGACAAATAAATATGAACAAATATTTTATGAGAAAGTGCAAGAAAACACCTTGTTTCATGATCATATTTATAAAAACCTTGAAAATCTTGACAAAATTCTAAGAACCATATTAGAAAGTAAAAATGACAAAAACATAGATGAACATGCATGTCCATCTATTAATCATGATATTAGAGCTATGAGTCATCCCTATATACCAAAAATCCTCCCTTTGAGCATAATATTGCTTCATAATTCTAATGGATGGATGGGATATGTCTTTTAACCTTTGTTTCCTAAAACTCATATTGTTACATCTACCATGAAATTACCAACTGTTTCAACTTAAAAACCAATTTCAATGCCTATTATTACTCAAACCATGTTTACATCTCCCTTGGTGACTACTCAAATTGATAATTTACATCTTGATGGGTATAAAATTTAAACACTCCATCAAGTTATAAATAATTTGGAGGACAAGGTTACACACATTAAACAAAAGGCTTTATATTCTCATCATGCCATTGATTCACAAGATGTCTTTCATAATCCACTTGCACTTGAGATATATTTTCAACCATTAACAAGTAGATTTGTTGTACCTAAGTTCATATTTTATGATGTAAATGGTTATCTTGAGTAGCATATTTGATCCTCCTATGCAAAATGCCTTGATTATGCCTCCAACAATAAAATTTTAACCAAATTATTTCCAATGAAACTCAAAGATTTTGATTTGAGGTGGTTATATAATTTACCTCTTCAATATATAAAAGCATTCAAAACTATTTTAGATTAGTTTTGGGAACACTTTTACATTAATATTAGTGAAAAGGTCTCCTATGCCCAAATTGAAAGAATTAAACAAGGAACCAATGAACATGTCAATGAATATGTCTTAAGGTATAAGACAATGTTGGATAGAAAGACCAATCCAATGGAAAATAAAGAACTTAAAGACAATTTAAAGCAAAGTTTACTTGATTTTCTATATGAATACATTATTTTCAAAAAGTTAAACTCCTTTTAGGAGTTATGCCATGTTGTTTGGGATTGTGAAATAAAACTTATCTCATTGAATAAACTTATGTAGAGAACACACCAACTACATCTACATCCAATACTGATTTTATTATCAAACCAAGTTATAAATTAAAACCTCCTAAACCTAAAAATGAAACAACCATAATAGTTAATATAGTTTTGTATTATCCTAATCATCTTATCTATCTAATGAACCAAGGAGATAATTTACATGCTTACCTAAGTCTCCTGTTTCATTACTCTCATGGGTAGTATATTATCATCTTATATTTCTCCCTCATCTTATATAGGTTGATATGAGTAGACATTTACCTAAAGGGTATTATAAAAATGATTATTGTGACTATCACAAAGGCCTTGGGATTTCTATGAAAAAATGTTTTACCTTGAAGCATAAGATCCAAGACCTCATTGATGATTAAAATATTAAATTTGATGATCCTCTAAATTAATCAATTTTACAACCTAGTGATCACCAAAAATAGAATATATTTAATAATTATGTGAAAGAACATTCTAAGAAGGATGCAGAGGTGAAAATGTTATATAATTCACATCATCCTCCATCATGATATAAGTAACAATTATGTGGGATTATTGGTATATATACATGGCATAAAACTCCTACGGTTTTGAGACCTTATATTACTTTTGATGGTAGTGAGATTAAGAATGATGACTCTGATATTCATTCTTTATTCATTTAAGCATACCTTGATCACCAACTTATACATAGTCTTATGATTGATAATGGTGAAAATGAGAATGTCTGTACCATGAAATTACTTGTGGACTTGGGTTATACTCATCATGATTTACATCCTTCTACTAGATCAATTAGCTCATTTGATGGGACCTCATAGTAAATTCTTGGTGAGATTGACTTACCTTTACAGGTGGGTCCAACACATATGATTACTACCCTTTTAGTTATACCTTATGTGGGTGTCTTTGATATATTATTTGGATACCCTTGGATACATAATATTTGAATAATACCTTCCATAGTGTATGGAAGTGTTAAATAAATTCATGGTAATGGGGTAATTATAGTTTCCAAAGATCTCTATGAATATCCTCTTGAATAAGATAAATTTATAACCAGGTAGTTAATTATAAAGCATATTAAATATAATCCAATACAAAAGGGTAAGTAATAGGCAATCCCCTTTACTAGGTGGCTAGTAGTTCAAAAACTTTTGCATTAGAGACATGCATTGGATTCCACTAAATCATCATCTACTACACACCATATTCAGATATCTATAAAACCTACACATGTTCTTATCATTATTATTCTAAAGAAACCTAAAATCACTCAATAATGGGTCCACATAACCCTATTAATCCTACTATTTATACATGATCATAAAGTCCCATTATACATACGTAGAGCATCATAGATACTATGGTGATAGATATGGTACCTATGAATGTAAGTTGGTAGTACCACCAATTTATGGTACCACGTATCAAGTCGGGAGATACCTATGAGTATCCATTCAATGAGATCATAGGGTAGTCTCTTCATATATTCAAAAAATACCAAAAAATTAAAAAAAATACAAAATATAAAAAAATGGCATCTACATATTCTATTAGATCCATGGAATCATGTTTTAGTTTTATGGTGATGTATAGAATATTAGTTAATTATACATATGCATGCATTTCATGATTTTATTTGAGTGTGATACAGGCATACACAGATACATGATCTATGCATTTATGGACATCAGGCCTTTTTTGTTCTCACATCACTAGGATGTTGGGGGAATCCACCTTCTTTGATCATAATACATACATGTTATATCATTCCATGGTCATTTTACATTATCATATTTGACCTTATATAATTACACATTCCTTTATCCATGCCTATATATTTTTCAATGTATTTGATATTCTATGTACTTAAAGTTTTATGCTAACAAATATATCCATAAACTAGTATGTTATGTTTATGCTAGTTACTTATGATTTAATTTAAGCACTCTCTTGAGTGTCTTGCCTTATCATTGTATTTTTTGTTTAGAATTTGAATATGCTCCATTATTTGTGATCCCCATGCCTTTATTTTCTTATTTCAAATTTGATATGTCATTTACTATAATATAGACATTTGAATATGTCATTATTTATTTTTTGGACATTCAAATTCATCATGTCCATTCAATTGTGAGGCATTTGAACATGTCCCTTGTTTTTGGTCTCTTTGGACCATTGGTTGTTTATTTTATTTTGAGTCCTCCTGTGTGTGTGCTTTATTTATTTTTGAGATCGTAATATTACTATATATGTTTTCATGATATTTATCATACATCTTATGCCTTAATGTGATGACATTATCATGCTTCAATAATATATTTACCTAGATAGGTTCTCATATATGATACATGGGTCATTAATGACTATATGGTGATGTTATCACTTTGAGGTGAGGTAACTACCATTTTATATCTTTCATCACCTCAAAGGGGGGCCATATTAGTGGGGTAATGCCTTAAATTCATGGATTTTACACATTCATAGTTTTAGATCTAGTGGGGAATTGTTTTGGAAACATATTCTCCATACTTATTTAGTATACGACATAACTAGATTATAGTGGGGGCATGTTTGTAAATATGTCCTCTACATTGTCACTTATATTAGTTTTTAGATTTCTCCATATATAGTGGGGATTTTTTTTGGAAATATGTTCTTCACACTTACATAGGTCTTAAATTGGTAGAATATTGCAGTTATATGATTTAGATACATATTTGTGGTAGAATTTTATACATTGGTACCATTGTTATACATATTTTTAGCATGAGACATATTTAAGGTGCATATTCTATAAAATGTGTGCTTCTTATTGAAAAATCAAATCAATTTTATATTTTAAACAATTTTATAGATAGATATCACCCACTAGGTTGGATTTTTATGAATTAGATTTGGCTAATCTACTACAGTAGTTGGTTCACTTTTTGGTATGGTTGAGGTGATTAAATCACTAAATATTTCCAAGTTTATAGGTAGGACTTGATTGTATCATCCATCCTCACTAGTTTTATAGTGTGACTCAACTTGGTTCACTCACACTCACCAAGTTATAAGTATGATGGGGTTACATGATTGAGCTAGTCTCAAATGCTAGGTGGTAATCCATTTATTCTTTAAGGTTGGGGTATTTGTCTCTCATATCTCTCCCTATCCCTAGTTGTACGCACTTTGCAATTTTAAATTTTTCTTAATATTAGTTTCAGTGATTCATAATGATACATATTTCAATTGAAATTTCCAAAAGGGAAATATGATTGCATTGATACACATGTACTCCTAAACCTTGATCTTTCCAATTTCAATTATTTCAATACTTTCATTTTTAGATTATATGCATTTATTATATATTATAACATGCTCTTGTTTTCAGCTCAAGTGGACTCAACCAAAGGTAAGCTATATTATACACACCTAGGTATACATTCATTTTCTTTTAAACTATAGTTTTCATTAATAGATTAAAAGGTGGAGAGGAACATAGATGATATTTATTAATTATATAACACCTTAGTCTTTTAATCTTGGAAAATATGAACCTCTATTTTTCCTCTCAGCGATAGACCTTTCTCACTTTCATAAGTCTTGAATCTATTCTCTCTTATGTCCCTTAGCCTATCTCTTAGTCTGACCAATATTATGTTGATTACCCAAACCTTAAATCTTACCTAAAATTATAAAAACCTACTTATCCTATGCCTTTATAAGTTTTGATCATGTACTTATTTTCCTACTCCCTATACACTTACATCCTAGATAGACACATGCATATATGCAAGTGCCCTATTCTAATGTAAGTGTTCAGTTCCCTAAATTCATATAATTTTATAATGAAACATATCCTAATGTTGAACCTAAATGTTATTATGCAAGATATTATACTAATAGGAGTGGTATATATGCATGATCACTCCTTATTCTAAACTCACCTAGCACAAAGATAGCATTCATGCCAAATAACATTCAAATATAATTAAAATTAAGTAAATATTTAATATTTTCTCCTATTCTCATATTATTCATAGGAAAAACACACCTATAGGTCTCAAGTACTTAAGGAGAAACCAAAGAGACCAATTTGCCAAGTTACAAGATAAGTCAATGTTGTACTTGATTTTCACATAGTGTAACCTTGTACACACAAAATCCAACACATTAGGGGATAACTACATAATTATTATTCCCTCTTCATAATAGTGTATATGTAGGTAGAACCCATTTATAGAGAGGTATTTAGGGTTAGCTCGACACTATGATCCCACAAATCCATTTTTAGCAAGGTTACTATGAAGATGAAGAACTGTAATTTTTATCATTTAAAAAGGAGTGATAGTCCATGACCTAAATATCAATGTACCAAAGTGAAAGTGATGATGAACTTTAAATCATCTAGGTTTTCACATATAGTTTTAGTAGGTATTCCATACTAGACACCTACATCTGATCTATATAGTAGTGTTGATGCAACCATCCCAAGATGATGTAAGTGTCTATGGCTACATAGGTACTTATTGTAGAATTTGGTGACTATTATATAATATTATTCCATTTTTATTCCCATTTTTTATATATCTAGATCTATATTAGCATAATAACCAAGTATATTATATCTTTATCATTATAATATATAACATAATCATACCTTCTATTTTTAGCATATCTTAGCATGATAAATTTAGTATATGTTATATCTCAATTTTTAAATTAACTAGCCTAATATAAATCTATTTATCACCCTAGTTCTTATTAATTTATGTATTATTAACTCTATCTATCCCATTAGGATCTATGTCCAATTTAAGCTTAAACAAGTATTTGTAGTTTGTCCAAGCCTAAGTCGTTAGCGATTTTGGACTAGTATGATGTTGGGATGTTGTAAATATAATGGATGATATTGAAAAAAAATAAGCTATAAATTCATTATTCCCTAAACAAATACATATGTGAGAGAGAAAAAATTATGGTGTCATAGTTTTAGACATGCCCCAAATGATAACGAGTCATAATGTAATAGTTATAATTTGGACATGGAGATTAAAATGTAATGATCAACTCAAATCAGTCCAAACTCATTCTAAATCTCAATATTGGTTAGATAAAATAGATTTAATAGAAATATTAATTTAATTAAAACAACATTACCTTAATCTTGCATGAAATCTATCTCCAAATGTAAATGGTGTGCCCCAACTTTGACAATATATTACACTTGATAACTTGAATTTTGGATTGTCTTGTGAGTCAGGTCTTAGACAATAATGAAGATAGATAGAGGATTGATAAGGAAATTTTGTATCAATAATTTACACAAAAAAATTCCATGGATTGTGTATGGAGGAAGGGTGGTTATATATAGGGGTGGATAGAATGAAGGGTTGAATTTGATCCAAGGTGGATTCAAATGAATGGTAGATAATATTAGAAGAATTAAAAATTCTCAGGGAGGATAAATGAATTTAATACACAAGGAATTAAAAATTATTTGTAAAATATTAGAAGAAATGGTGTGGGTGTCTAGGTGTATTAGGGTATTATAGATACCATTAAGATTGATTAGGTATAGTTATTGGGTGATTAAAGGAATGATCTATAGGAATGCTAAGTGGGATTAGTTGAGGGTAGTTTTTAGGATGTGTTAATGAGTTAAGTGATGTTGTAATAATGAGATAAGTGATTAATTGATGTGAGGATGAATAGGTTAGTACATGAGTATAGAATGGAAGGGATGATAGAATAGGACTAGGATAAATAATAATATAGTGTTAATTAGTGATATTAGTGATGACATGAATAATTATAGAGGAGAGATTAAATTTAGATGTAGACATTAAGAAATGATTCAACCTTTCTAACAAAAGGGATTAAAAGTTGATTTTCATTTATGTAAATTTTATTGAATTGTTACACTACAAATAATTGATGAATTGAAAAATATATATTTAAACAATATTTTGTAAAAATTATTTTAAATAATATATTGTATTACATGGAAACGAGATCTCTACCAAGAATTATTACCGAAATCTAATGGAAAAGGTTATTAGGAAATATGTCTAAAATATAAGTACTAAGCATTATTGGTCTTCAAAATTAAATAAATTGTCATTATTTTTACATAATTAAGTCATTGAAATTAATTTTAGGATCATTCCATGTTCATTCAATAGAAGAATCAAATTTTAAATAGTTCTAATTTGAAATGAAGTTATTAGTTATTGTTAAATAAAGATAATTATTACCACAATTCTAATATAAATATAAATATAAGACATGTATTCTGAAATTATGATGTGTGAATTCATTATGCTAAGGAAAATCTATAGCTAGTTCATATTTGCACTCAATAATTATAAAACCCAAGAATAGAAAACATACTTCATATTAAAGTATTCTTGAAATAAGGGGAAATAAAAAATAGAATAAAATGACACATATATTTTAGAGTTAGAAAAATTATGGGAAAGACAAATATTAAATATGACTATGATATGATTTTAATTAAATTTGTATCGAGTATGAGGATGATGGAAGGAAATATCCAATATATGCATGATGATATAAAAATAATAAGAAATGTAATTATGTATAAAAATGTTTTAACTAAAAGAACTTGAAATGTGATGGAAATAAAGAAAAAAAATAATAATAATACATTTTTACAAAAATATTATTAGACTTTTATAATGTAATATTTATTCATATCATAACCTCTAATATATGGAATTTAATTTCTTAAACATTGAAAAAACAAATCTACTTTCATCCATAAATTTACACTAAGAGTTATTATCACATACAACCCTAAAACTAAAAAATGTTTAGAATTTATTAATAACCACCACCTCACAAGACAATTGACACAATGTAAAGTCATTCAAAATTTATCCTTGCAAAATCTCTTAAAAGTAAGCATCGAATGGTAATTTCAGTTGTGCTTCACCATGCACTAGAAATTAAGAATGTAAAATGAAAACTAAATTATAAAATTTAACATATTTCTTCTCCAACTTCTTAACTAAAACCTAGATTACAACATACCCTAGTGTGAAATCAATTTTTGGAAATATTATTTTACAAAATTATAAGAATAGAAAATATGTACTATATAGGATAAATCATACCATATTTCAACTCAGAGGCTACAATCATATTGGAATCAAAATGCGACATCATACAGATCTTCACAACATATTTTAAACACTTGAAAGGATAATATTTAGTAAGTTATATAATTAAAATGAATATATACCATGGTATCTATGTAGATATTCTCTAATTAGTATTGAATAATGTAAATAAGTGTAAACCAATGGTTACCAAAAGTAATCATTAGTGAAGAGATGTAACCTTTGGATTTTAAAGGTTTTATACTGATGTAAAATGGTGTGAAATAGAATATATTCATAATAATCATAATAATAAGAAGTAAAAAAAGAGACAAAGAGATAATATTAAGAGGTATAATGTGAAAAATAAAATGAGATAAAGAGTATAGAAACAAAAAGTGAAGAATTATAAAATAAAAATATATGCAAAATGTAACATGTGTTTTATAATTATATATGAATAAAGAGAGTTCGAGTAATAAATATATGTATATTTTGAATGTGAATGAATGGATCTACTTATTAAATATTATGAATGGATATAACTAATAATCACACATAATACTAACCTCTATGATAAATTATCTTTAACTATAATCCACTCAGACTACAAAACTCTCTATAATCCTGGAGCTAAATAAACTTTGGATATCTAAATTCAAGAGGATAATAATTCATATCAAGAAGACTAGAATATTTTAGGAAGATAATAGTTGATAAATAAAATTTCCCATGTTCATTTCAAAGAGAAATAGATTAAAAATGTGTGATAACCCTATGTAAAGGGATACACACCTAAGGGATGGTGTGCAAGAAGGGGGTGATCCTTAAAATCATATAATTTATTGATAAACTAGGTATGATAGTTGGAAAAATAAATACAAGTAGTAGTAGTAGTAATAGTAGTAATAGTATTAATGATGATGATGATGATGATGATGATGATGATGATGATGATGATGATGATGATGATGATGATGACGACGACGATGACGATGATGATGACGATGATGATGATGATGATGATGATGATGAGGAAAATGATGATGATGATGATGATGATGATGATGATGATGATGATGATGATGATGATGATGATGATGATGATGATGACGACGATGATGACGATGATGATGACGACGATGATGACGATGACGACGATGATGATGATGATGATGATGATGATGATGATGATGATGATGATGATGATGATGATGATGATGATGATGATGATGGTGATGGTGATGGTGATGATGGAGGAAGAGATTAAAAATATAAAATAAATAAATATAAGAGAGAAGAGAAGAATATAAAAGAGAGAGAGAGGGAGAGAGATAAAATAAGATATAATAGGACATAGTAGATAATCAACATGAGAGTTTAAAAGATAATTAGATGAGAAAACAATATTGAAGAAGAGTAATAATAAATTAGTAATGTATAATATAAATACACACGCATGATATAAGCACAATGATTGAGAGGGGGGTGTGAATCAGTGTTAAAAACATTCATTAAATTCCACTTAACACTCTTCACACTCTTATCCCTCTCAAACTAATTTGTAGGCCTCTTTGCTTAATTAGGTCTCTTCAAGACTGATTAGGTCATATGACCTTGATATTCATACTCAAACCTCCTATTAGATATTAATGATAATTTATATAATCCTCTATTATCATCTACAATACCTCCTTCCACTCAAGGATATTTTATTTCATTTTCTCCACCATCCAATCCTCTTACTTACAAATTAGGCCTAAAAAGCCTTGCTCTTACACAAGCCTCTTGCCCATACACCTATTGGTCAAAAACACACACTTTTCCACTTACATTGGAAAAAAAATAGGCCTTATGACATGTTATTATTAATAATAAATCATTAAATTATGCTGGACATAACTCAAATAGATTGAATCCTTCTTTAGGTCTCATGGAGACCTAATTCCATTAGGCCTACTTTAGGACATGTTACATTATGACCCCTTAGAACACTCTATACCTATATATACAGCACAAATTTTTCATATAGAAATAAAATAGGCCTTATCCAACATAATTTTATCACAATGACACCTTTTATGTCCAACATCCACTTGAAACGGTCCATTAGCATTGTTCACATTAGGCCTTTGAACACACAAAAAACTATGTCTTGAACAACTGAAGATAACACATCATTTAGATGAAAAAACATGAAAATAAATAAATTATACAAAAAATAAATGACATAAAAAATATCATGATATTAATTATATACTTCAACTTAGGGCATAGAGGCTTAAAATCATCTCTTTAGTGTGCTCACTTAGAACTACCAAAACTGTCAAAAACTAGTCATGAAACTAATTGACATACAACACCAAAAAGAAAATTTAAATTATTATAAATAAATTAAAAATATTATATAACACCTTAAAATCAACCTAAATCACAAGAAATCATAATATCTAATATCAAACATTGGTCTTGTAGACCAATCTCCTGACCTTATCTCATGTAGTCTTGCTTGAACCAGACAATCCATTTTGGCTTCAAATTTTTGACCTCTTTTACTAACTTAAAATATTTTAAAAAGAATTAATATGAATTAAATGTCACAAAAAACAACACCATACAATACCTTGAATCACTCTTTCATTAAATTTCACTCAAATCTAAATTTTCATCACTGCTTGGATTTTGCACAATTTCCTCTATTAGACCTGTATGCCTCAAAAACATTGTCTTACAAGAATGAAGCTCAAACATACTTTAGAAACTAAACTAAAATAAAATAATAATATATAAAAAGTATACATGACCTTGGGTTCATCACCAAATGAATTATATTGTTCCACTTAGAAGATAAGGCTTCAAGAACACCTCTACAATTCACTCACTCATAACTGCTAGATTACCTCAAAGCATAGACATGGTGACTTAGGCCTCCAACACTTGTATATAAATTTTTAGTGACTTATGATGCATGTATATGATCATATGATATAATTATACCATTTTAATATATAAATATCATATGGTCAAATGGTAAATATTGGTCCTACAGACCAATCTCCTGACTTTATATGTCATTGTCTTATCTAAACCAGATATGTCAACTTGTGAGCAAATTTTTCACCATATTCATTGACCTTAAATAATTTTACCAAAAATTAACAGTTTTTAAAAGTCTTGAAAAAATATCTATGCACTTTTTTTCATAATTATATCATGAAAACACATTTAAATTCATCTTCTCATAGCTACCTATGTTTTTCACTATTTACAACATTCAACTTATTAGCGATTAGATAACTTAGATGACTAGTTTAAAAATATTTAATGGTGACCTATCCAAAAAAAATCATGTAAATGAAACATGATTCTCTACCATATTCCTCTGTCTATTTTATTACTATGTTCATGCAATTTTTGAATTCTATAGCAACTTCTTCATAAATATGCATGTAACTCAACATTTTCTCTCTATTCTCTCTAACCAATACTACCTAGAGGTACTTGGGAGAGTCCAATAAAATATTTTATAGATTAACTAAGTAATTAAATCCATCCTAAGAAATTTTGAGCAACATATTCAACATGAAGTCTTCATTAGGGTTCTAAGAGGTTTTAAACCAGTTTTCACTCTTAATGTTCATTCATAAAGCATAGCCCCTCAATCCAAAAAATAATGCCTATAATTTTGATTTAGGAACCTTACCCATGCACCATTAAATAATTAGGATCACATGCAAAGTTTTGAAAAGATAATGATCACAATAAAATCCTTCTCGAGTTGAGAACCCTTCATTCTAAACACTCGAGAGACCTCTAAAAACTTTTCATGTATTTTCCTTTACAATATAACCTCAAAAATAAATTATAAAACTTTAAAAAACATACTTCACCTTTGAAAATTATTACATGATCTCAAACACCTTGAAATATAATCATGACCCTTCATTAGGTGACACACACTCTCTCTCTCTTTGTGCTCTATATCTTGACCTGCAAACCATATTAGGCCTTAAAAATGACCTTCATGCCTCTTTCCATGCACTTTACACCTTACTCACATACTCAATCAACTTCATACAACCACTCATGCCTATGTGAACTCATCTCACCAATCCACCATGCTCATACTTTCTCATAAGGTCTCTTCATGCCATGACTAGGCTTAGGCTACTTAAGCACTTGACCTCAAAGACATGCTACCTATGCATTTTAAAACAATGGCAATAGGAAAAAAACACTCATAACCACTGTAATAATCTCTTTCACACTATGCACCTTAAATTCTCATAAGCTTGTCATAACACAATATCAATTATCCTTGCTCATAATAACACTCTTGTAGACCTACTTTTCATCATACCTTCACAATAACCTTTAATGACAATAATGAAAACTTCAAGCTGAGCTGAACCTTGACACCAACCAACAAAAAAGACAATGCTCAATAATTTCACCTTATCATATCATGCACATACCTCAATGACCACTCACCATGTACCTTCAATATATTCACCTTAACATCAATGACATCAACCTTGACATCAATGACAACAACATGCCAACAAAATCCCCTTTTGAAATTAATGGAAAAGGGTCTTCCAAAAACTACCATGTGATCCTTGGACCTCAAGAAACCATTCTTCTTTCTAGCTCATTGTCTTGGCACTTCACAACATATAGATATAAATCTCCCCCAAAGATGATTCTTCTCCTCACAAACACAATATGATAACCACTCTCATAAACTAATCATTCTCTCAAAAATATACGTTTTCCTTTAGCATTCATTCTCTCATAACTAACTCTTTTTTTTAAATAAACATGATCACACTCGTAACATCTAAAATCACACATTCTTGAAACAAAATCTCAACACATAAAATATGAATCATTATAGTAACATACTCTCCCTTACTCCATTTATACCTCCTTCAAATGAACTCAGATAATAAGACCACTTCTCAACACAGATCAAGCTCAATTATCAACTACTAAAATCACAAAAAAAAAAAAAAAACTTACCTCTTATATACCAATTGAATACTTTTTTACCTTAGAATCCTAATGTCAACCTTATATATCTCACCATGCTAACTAATAAATTCAAACCTCAAATCTACCAAGCTCCATAAATTCTCAAACTACTCACAATAATGCAAAAGGAAATCTAAAAATGAATAATGCATAGACTTTTGCATTCCATACAATGGCACCTCATGAACTGATCTTATGAAACAATGCTCATACTAACCAAAATACCTTTCACCTTTTCATATACATACAATCTAAAAATAAAATAACTCATACCTTACAACATAGACAACCTTGAATCCTCTCAAGATGAATCCTTCTTTGACTGTAACCTCTTACTTATACAAATAGATGAGTGTTTCCATGAAGCTTAATGGTGTCACCCCTTTTCATAGGGCACTAAAACACCATTAAGTCAAGATATTCCCAAATCTCCAATCCACTCTTCTCAGCCATCTTAAAATTATTATACTAAAAGTCCCTCTTTAAAATATACTTAGGCTTTAATTGAAGCATTTGACTCATCCAAATTATCATCCTTCTTCTTCTCTTTTACTACCTTGTCAATATGTGTAGATAACAGATGTTATTGGCATTATTTCACATCTAGTCCTTGCTCTACTTTAGAAAATAATCCATTTTAACTAGTAGACTGATCATGACTCACCTTGACTATCTAAAGATTCCATACAAATGTTTGACCCTTCTCATGCACTCTTGAAGCTCCATATACCTTTTTAAGTCCTCTTAACCAATCACTCCTTCTCCCATGGTCCCATGATAACTCATTCCTTGAGACCATTATATAAACACTTGCTCTATGACCAAAGATATGAAAATCAAAGCAATAACCATTAAAATAATTAGAATACCTTATTACATTGGGTTGCTTCATTGGTCTCTTCATATTGACATTCATGTTGGTGCTCTTAACTTGTTCTAGATTCTTACGCTCTTTCTCAAACTTGTTCATCTTGTCTATGACATTCTCATGTTCAACCTTCAAATAATCTAGCTCTATCTTCAATTGATGATACTCAACTTCTTTGATCTAAACTTTGTATTAACACCTTTTACCTAATTCTTGATATCCATGATGATATTCTCATCCCTTTTGGCTTCTTTGACCGAGTCACTCTTCAAGGTACAAATATGTTCCTTAAGAACCTTGACAATAGATATCAACTCATGCTTACCCTTATTTTGATACTTCAAATCATCTAGGGCACTTATGAGCTCAATTTCAAGGTCTACTTTATCTTTTCCTTCTGCACTATCATAGTAGACATCTACATCATACATGTTATCTTCTTGATCACTAGACATCTTGTGTTTCTTAGGATCACATTCAAGCTGTTAGGATTATGTCAAAAGACAAAGATATGATTCCAATTATTGGAATAATTATGTCTAAGAGGGGGGTGAATTATTCTTCAAAACATTAATTGAATTTGACTTAACATTTATGATCCATTCATACAAATATATATATCAATCAATGCATAAATAACCATATATATAAATATGAAATATAAGAACACATCACATATGTGCGTGTGTCATGTAAATTTTCACCATAAGTTCTAGGGAAGAGATAAAAGAAACTCGATATGGGTGTGGTTGAAAAACCTATTTATTTGTGCACATGTTAAATTAGAAGATTGTGAAGAGTTCCTCTTTGGTTTGGGAGGAAGACCTGCAGATAAGAGAGCACTGAAGTAAACTTATTCATTAGATAGATATTTGGGTGGACTACATAGTGATAACTAGATCCTAGAAGTGAGACCTTCCTTAGGGGCTATCAATCCACACATTTTAAATAATTAAGTTCAAAAAACTAGAAAGAATGTACTTTCATCAATCAATCAAAAGGTACTAAAATTAAACACAAGAATGCTTGTTTGGAAAATAAACTAGAGATGATAAAATTAGTGATAGACTAGTTAATACTAGTGCTAAGGGGTTAGGGTATGCTTCAAAAAATATGAAAGAGGTTTATGAGTGCTCAAAAACATAGAAAACCAAGTTTGGTTGAGGGTAGATGGGTAAAAAGAACTTGTTAATTTTCACTACCACAATGACCATCAATGATTAAGGTCATTGTCAATGGTCAAGCTGATCATTAGTAGTTAGGTAGTCCATTGGTGGTTGAGTCAACCATCGATGGTTATTGTGTGATTTTTGGGTTGCTAATTACTAAATAATGCGATCTAAAAAATGGATTCTAGGTGATCAGGCAAGGGGTACACTAATTATAAAATGGGAATAAAGCAAATGAATATTGAAAAACAAGTACTCATCTTACTAGAAGTTGATTGGGTAAGTGGTTGAAGTAGTTAACCCATTTGTGGAATTTGGTTTAATTCTGGTAGAGTAATGGTACTTGAGAACTTGGTTGAGAGGTGACAATAATTCAGCTCTCAATAAGATTATTGATGATGTTTATTGAATTAAAAAATAAAACTCCTAGATCCCTAAGCTCCTGATAATTATTGCATATAGATTTAACCTCCCAGGCCCCTTTATTCTTATAGACATAAGCAAGAGGTGGAAGCCAAGGTGAAACTAGGCCATCTAAATATAACTCATCCATGCAAAGGCTCATACAAGATTTAGATGAGCTATATTTAGAAAAACTCAATGGGTGGTTACATGTTCTTTATTAAGGAGGTGGACCTTGACTATCGATGTTCAAGGTTTCCTATGGTGACCGTTTATGCTCACCCTGACCATCAATGGTTAAGTTCTAAAGGAAAGAGGTCTTGAAGGCCAGGTTGAGTTAGCTTATGAATCTAACTATGTGTGGGATTGGTTAGGGTAAATTGGTGTAAATTGGTCCCAAGAGGGTCCTAGGTAGGTCTAGGGGGTTTGTCAACATTCAAAAGTGTAAGTGTGTAGATTTTTGGTGTCTACATTTTGCCCCTTTTTTTTGTGTTACTTATGTGAATGAGTTGTAAAAAAAAATAGAGTATGGTTCAAGATCTGGTTACCCTAAGAGTAAGAGGAGGTATTCCCCCTCAAACTAGGAGTCAATGAGGTAAAACTAAAATTGGGTTAGGTTTGATAAATAGTAGTTGGTACTAATAATGGGTGAATGATATGTTGGGCACTCAAGACATAAACTTGCACATAAAGTGTGACAAAAAGGTACGATAGCCAAGATCATGCATAGACTAGGTTACCAATGTTTAAAAAATAAGGGTTGGTACCAATAAATACAAGTGATAATTAAACCATGTGACCTCTTGTAGGCATGGTGGTTGGGAACATTTGTAAACACAAGTCTCGTAAGCAATTTCTATGTTTCTAGTGGGTATCCAAGGTAGGAAGTGCTCTCGGTGAAAATATAGATTGATCAAGTGTCATGGGTATCTAAGGCAGGAAGTAATCCTATAAATACATAAGTGAGTTGGTATGTATGAGTTGGTGTAAGATCTAAAGTGGTCAACATGGTAATGTTGTTACTATAATAAAAAAACCAAGAAAAAAGTGTCTAAAATTGCACATCAAATGGGTCAAAATAAACCAATGGTGAGGTAAGGAAGTGCTTAGGTTAGAGAAGATAATCTCCCAAAGTTAGTAAATTTTAGTTTAATTTTACTAAGAAGGGATGCACTAGGTACAAGTGTAAATTTGGGGCATTTTGACCATTGATGGTTAGGGTTCCTAAGAGGTGATTATTGACAATCACCATAATCATAAATGATCAAGGTAAACCCTAAAAATCCATGTGGTAACGAGTGAAAATAGAGTTACTTTTTACCATTTGTATCTTTTCTTATTGGTTAACTTTATTCTAGTAATTTTTTCATTTTTGGAGAGTTTGCTTACCAAGTTGGTGATTTATCAATGGTTGGATGTGTGTGGGTTTGATCTTCATGGGCTCAAGATATAGGGAGCATGCAGGTGTGGTTAGGTAGTTATTCACAAGCTTTGACCATGGTAAAGATCAAAAAGTGAGGTAGGTGGTGTCTTGAATTGGTATTTAGTTATGATTTTATGTAATCTAATTTGGTTATAAGGTTAGGGTTGTGTTAGGAATGCACAGTTTGGGATGGAATGCCCTAGGTAGGGTTTTAGGTTTTGTGGCAAATTTGCATGTAAAAATAGGAATGATATGGGTGGGGTAGGTAGATTGAGTTGGGTAAGGGTTAAAGATAGTAAATGTGGTTATTTTGTATTATTTTTAAGATAGAATATGATGTGTTAGGGTTTGGGCATTCCAACCATAGAATGCCCATAGTGACTATTGATGGTCAGGCTTGACCATCGATAATCAACACCCATATAAAAAATGTTTGCCTGACCATCGATAGTCACCATGACTATCGATGGCCACCTATTAAAGAAAAAATTTATATGGGTTGGGTTTTCTAGGTAGCTAGATCTTACAGGTTTGAGATGGTATAATTGGTGGATAAATGGGTAAATAGGTAGAATAGGTCAGGTGTTTAAAGGGTAAGGTAGGGTAAGTTGATCTAGTGTGTTTTAAGGGGCTATGTGTTGATGGGTAATTCTTGGATGATAGAGGGAAATAGAGTGATAATGGGATAGATGGTTAAGAAGAATAAGAGAATAATTTAGGTGGGTAAAAATTTAGGGTAGATAAGAATAACATAGAATAAGCCAAGTGTTTGATATGATGCAGGATAGGGAGCAAATTTAGATACATGATCATGTGTCATGCATATTTCTTGTGATACATGAGGGGATGATTCTAGAAGACTAGGCCCATATGGAGGAGGTGGGGCTAGGCGCTATGGGGCATTATCAATATGTGTCCTGAGATGCATCCATGGTTGTAACACTCATCAAGAGATGGGATCCTGCTATAAATACCTTCTTGCTTTTGACTAAGGAGATGACTATTCTCCCCAAGGATGTACATAGGATTACTAGACTCCCACTATGTGGTGAGAGGATTTATCATATCAAGCTCAAGTCTTGAGAGGAGGATCGTGACCATGTTTATGATTGTAGTGACATATTTTGGGCTTCTAGATTCAAGTAGTGGGAGGTTTCCCTATTTTTATCAAGGGTTTTGGTATAGTTACTACTAGGTCAGATAGTATTTGGTTGGGTCCTTATTTTGTTTGTGAAAATCTATAGAGAGCTTTGGTGGTTTAGGCACCATAGGAGATATGGAATTAGTGTCAGCCTAGTTCTACATTACTAGGCCTATGTGAATATTTGGGTGCTAAAACCAGTAGGATTGTTGTGGGACAACTATATGAAGATAGAGTTCCCTATTAGATTCATGTGATGGAGGAATGATTTGGTTACATCAAGTGTAGGAGGTGATGCCCATGATGTTGAGTTTTTTTTGGGTGCATTAATGGTTAAAGATATCACCTGGAGATCATATGTATAGTTTTTGATATGGCCAGGGTATAGGAGGTAGACCCTTTCCCTTCAAAACTATAGTTGGGTTATCAATAGGGGAGAGGGAGAGGTCGAGTTGATCCCATTTGATAAGGTACATCAGTAGTTTGGTTTGGTATAGGGTGTCCCAAACCCATTTCCCAAGTATAGAAGGGAGGATTCAGAGGTTCTATTTCTAGTTCCCTAACCTAATTTGATATTTTTAGATGGTGGATATGAAGATATCCCTATTAGGACTATTATAGATGATGCTAGGTATGCAGATGGATATATGGCTTGGTACCAGCCCATATATATAGCTCCAAATATTGGTGTAGATGATGGAAGTGCAAGGCCAATGGTTGTAGATCCTGTTGGTCATGATGGATAGGTAGGGGTTGATTTAGCTATAGCCTAAGCACACATATAGACATTATAGGGATAGGTGGCCACACTATAGGGATAGGTTATGGCATTGTAGGCACAAGTGGTGAACCTAACTGGTGAATAAGATCAAGCAAGGATATCTCTTAGGTTGGTGACATAAGAGAGAGACTCATTGAGGTAGAGGGAAGGGGTGGCTATGGTAGTAATAGGAGGACCACCAGACACAATGTTATGGGCATGTTATCTAACCATTATGGAGGAGCTCAAGTATTATGAGGCCATAGTGTTAGACCAACTTCCTCTTCAGATGAGATATGGTTATTATTAAGCTAGTTTGGTAGGGGGTCCCTCTATAGCTACTCGAGGATAGTGGGATTCTATAGTGGGCCATGTAAGGATACAAGGGGGATACTACTAGATGGGAGTTTAAGTGTAGGTATAGGTGGAGCCATTAGTAGTGGGATAGTTGTAGGTGGGGATTGCAATAATGGTTCCTCATGATTGTATTTTATATATGTTTTAATATATTGGTAGTTATAGGTGTATAGTATTTTGATATCGGTCTACATGTTGATGCAGCGAGATGTACATTTTTTGAGATAGAGGTCATACATTGTCACATGTATTATTTATGATGACATGATGTATATGATGTATGGTGTTATATATGATGCTAATGTGGCTATGTGTTCATGTTTTATATGCTAATGTGGCTATTTATGTTCATGTTTATGGTTGATGGCTTTCAAAATAATGTGGATATTAGCATTCATGTTTATGGTTGATGGACTATGGTTCCCTATATATGCTTAATGAGATGTTGACTTAGTAGCCCAGGCATGTGATGCTAGAAACATAGTTATGATGTTCTAATTCTATTCATGGATGTGATGGGATGTGTTATTGATGGATGTATGTCATATGATAATGTAATTGTAATGGATTTTTGTATGGTTATGTTGATGCATTTTGTATGAGTTGATGTTATAAGATGAATTATGGTAAATGGATAGAGTGGTATATGATATGGTTCATGATGTTTTGCTCATTGATTTTGTTTATGCTCAAGATGATGAATGTCATAATGAGGATGGTTTATGATATGATATATGTTCACATGATGTATTGATAGTAGATGGATAGGATAATGCTCATGATATGATATAATATGATGTGATGTCATGGTGCTTTTATCATAGATAGATAGATAATGTGGTTCATGGCTATGATTCATAATGTTACGCTTTGGATTTGATATTTGTTGTTTATGATCATGGAGAAAAAATGTGAGTATGGTTAAAGATGTAACAAGAATACATAACGTAAGTAGATAACAAACTAACTGTTTAGGACGGTGAGAGGAATCATGAGAGGTACATCTACATGAACTAATAAAAGATAAGAGAAACATGATGACTTTTCATTAGTAAAGACCAAAACAAAACCTGACGTTGGATTGGCTTAATTAAAATAAGCCTTTCAAATACGTCACATTAGCATGTTTAGGTTGATAAATAAGTACCTTGATCACATTATGTTAAGTAAGATCATAGTCTCATGCATATGATATATGGAGGTAGGATGGGTGAAACTATAACCTTTTAAAATACTAGCATGCCTCTTCCAAAGGCTTCCAAGAGGATGGTATAAGCAAATCTATGCTCATATATAAAGTGTAGATTGATCAATGTAAATATAAAGTGTAGAAGGATAGTATAAGTAAATTGTTGGCTTTGAAAAATGCTTTATTGATTCATCCTTTAAGGGCGTGGTCTAAGTTTATATGTTTAATTCAAATTCTTTTGACAAATGTCTTTTTAGGGAGTAGTCCACCTTAAATTTTGTAATTTTGAATAAGGTTTTAACAACTATCCTTCAAGGGAGAATTTTGTAAATGCTAAGAATGACCCATGATTTGGTTTTCACTTTGATATTGATTTTTATTTTATTTTATTTTTCTTGACATAAAATTTCTTATAAATGCTCAAGGGGTTACCTTTATGAAGGAAAAACTAAGGGAACATGAAGGTTCAGTAGGTGAAAAGAGGTTTAGGTGATAATGATCATGGGAAATTTTCCCAAAGAGGGATAAAAATTACCATGAGAATCATGTCATGGGTAGAGCCATGGTATCCATAGTTCAAGATTAGGATATTACTATGATAGATAATCACATGATTTAGCTATGGTTGGTTGCCCCTAAAAAGAAGGAAATGAATGTGGTTGCAAAGGATGAGCTTATGTTAAACCAATAATGATTTTGACCCCTATTTAATAATAGAAAGGATGTAGATGCAAAGTTTTGAGAGGCTCAAGTTCTGGTTTGCCTTCAAGACAAAACAAATGATAAGCTCTTAACCCATACTTATGGATCAAGATTTAGGGTCCAAGCCAATTGAAGGAAAATTTTCCCCTTTTTATTTTCTCCTTATTGGTTACATGTTTATTTTCTTTGAGAATGAGGTATCTAATATTGAATTCTTGTACTTTTAGGTGTTTGTTATAAGCATGCTTGATTCATTCTTGATAGATATATAGATGAGAAAGAGCATCCAAATGATGCTCATTAAGTAGCTCAAGTTTAGCTAAGTGTTCTTGATGATAATCATGTTTCAAAATAAGGTTGCACAAAGAGATATAAAGAGATGATATTAAACTTCCAAAGGCAACACAACCTTAGCTCCAAACATGAGAGAAAAAGGTGTAACACCTGTAGGGGTTCAGATGCTAGTGTGATATGCTTGTATGAATTAAAAAGTGCAAAGACAAAGAACAAGTCTATTCCAAGCTAAATTATACCAAAGTTAGAGAAAAAAATGAAAGAAAAAATAATTAAACCTTCATAGATTAGATACAATAATATTCTAGTATGATTTAAATCCAATTTGCTTTATTAAAATGTGGTGATCACTTATCCAATACAAAGGTGAAATGGACAATGTTTAGATGCAAAAATAGATGTCTTATTTTTTCTTGATTATATTTTATGATCTCTTAGGATTGTTATTGATTACAATATTTGTGATTTCAAAAGAGGATGCATGAAAATGGAGATTTGCAAGCCTATTTATAGAAGCCTAAATTATGATTCGACATTGGAGGATAAATTGGACTTTTTCAAAGTTTCAAATGATCAATAGTTGAGGATGAGTCCTCATACATGAGAATAGGGACTATTTCAACTAGGTGGAGCAAAAAGAGGGGTTGATTAGAAGACTTAGTCAAAATGGAATGACAACTCAATGGAAGAGTCATAGGAAATGGAGGTTTTCATGGATTTGGTTGGGATGAGGGAGAGAGAAGTGGGAATGTTTGAATTGGTAAATTAAGGAATTAAATAATTAAAATAAAGAATAAAAGGTGCATAAATGACATTTTCAAAAGTATTTGAATCAATCAATTAATTGAATTGAGGAAGAAATGTTAATTATTAAATTAAGAAGATTGATTAATAAAATTAGGAAGAATGATTAAATAAATTAAGGTGCATTTTGGCACTAAATGAAATTTAGGTATCTACATTTTCCCCTCTTTGAAATGGTGTTGCGAAGCAATACTGTTTCAAATAATAGAAGTAGAGTGTTGATCATAAAAAGAAAAAAAAATCCCCAAATGAATTAAAATGAGTATGATGATTCCCCCTTGAGTATTTTTGTGATAAATGGACAAACACTCAAAATTTGATGAGAAAACAAAATAGTTAAGTGATCGAATCAAAAATCAATCTATTTCATGATTGATGTCAAATTTGTAATGTGTTTGAAATGTAAAAGAGTTCTCCCTAGTAAGGTAATAATAGGTCTTTGATTTGAAAATCAATAGTTTAAACTATTCATAGATTGAATGCTTATTATTGTTTTATAATGGCTTAGGGGCCAAAATAGTGGGCTTGGGAATAATATATCCCATCAATAATAAACTATGGATCCCAAAATAGAAAAATATTATTGATTTGCAAATTGTTGGTGGATTTTACAATGAAAAATGATTTCAAAATTTTGAAAATAATCTTGAAATAATGTGATTTAACATTGTATTAAATTTTAAAATGGATGAATAATTAATATTATGGGGGAATGGAAATAAGAAACTATCATCAATAATATAGATACTTGTCTCAATACTAATGTTTGTAAAATTGTAGAGGGTACATGTAAAACTATTTAACCCTAGTTGTTAAATGCCAAAGAAGATATTGGAAAAAGTACATGTTCCACTTTAAAGACTATATGTTTAGATTGTGCTCAGAATCAGGGGTCATGAGCAAATGTGGGAACAATATATCCTAATGATGGTAAGCCATAGGCTAAAAAATGAAAAATATAGATTATCCAATTTGTGATAAAGATTTACAAAATTGATATTTACAAGCATGGATAAGGAGATATAACACTTTGATTAAATGATAATAGAAAATTTGGATGAAATGGATGATGGGAAAGGTGATGGTTGAGCTGACCCTAGAGACCCTATGTCTCTATGTGCTTCCTACATAATCCACTTAGATAATGTACATGTATGTATATCAGACCATATGTAGTTCTCCCAATATGGGAAGAAAAGTGATGATGTAATGTAAGGTTGACCCATGGATGCTAGACTTAAGTTAATGATTGAAAATTATGAGTTGATAATGGAAAATTGATGAAAAATGTGATTTTGTTGATCCCAATCAACATGTGTGGGAGATTGAACAAAAAGATTAGGAAATGATGTTGGAAGATTAATATGTAAACATTTACAAATAAATGAAGTGATCACATGGGTTAATGATGATGGATCAAATGATTAGACAACATGGATGAGATAAGGATGAATGAAAGAGAGAGATGACAAATATATGAATTGACTTCAGAATGTGAGATGGTTTGATAGCTTCCTTGTGTTTATTTTATTCTTTACATTATATTTCCAATGATAATTCCAATCGAGTAAGAGTTGAGAAACCTAATATTTGATATTAATTATGACAATATGTACCAATGGTATATAAAAACCATGATGAATATCATGTAATACACATAAAGACTAATAGATTCACAAGGACAAAACTTAGTGCATCATGATATGGAAGATCATAATAAAACCATTATTAATGCACATAGTGATCTAGACACAAGAAATAACAATAAAGATAAGATAAAAGAGATGTTTGAAATAGTTAAAATGATCTAAATAAAATGAACATGAAGGTAAACAAACATTTCAAAATAAATTAAATAATATTAATATAAAATAAAGTTAATGACTCTACAAACAAGTAAGCAAATGACTATGCAAAATAAGTAAACAAATGACTACAAAATAAGTAAGAAAATGATGTTTTTAGATGTCCTTGGCTAGAGTAAAACCCTTTGGCATATGTAATTTTTGATAATGTTAAAATGTCCAATGAGTAATCCATATAAGGCATGACCAGGGTACGCAACTAAGGACAAGGGATTTTTTAATTGATTTCATGTTTGGATTTTTTTGTTTCTTTTTTTATTATTATTGGATTTTCTAATGTTTTGGATTTTTTTTGTAATTTGTAATGTTTTTTAGATGGATTTTATAATTTTATTGAATTTTATTTTTTATAGGTGTATATACAAGGAATACCATCAAAGGGAAGACCATATTATAGCATTATAGAGTGAGTGGTAGGGGATGGAAGGAATACATTATATATGGAGTATGGATGAATAGGAATGGATTGGAATTAAAATGATAACTCTAGGTAACATATGATGTAATAACCAAGTGTCTAGTCATCAAAATAGAATTTCAAAGATACACCAAGATGTTTCTAAGAACATGTCTCAAGATATTTCCACTTCCTTATCAAGGTCAAAATGGGAATAAAGATGGTTTTATTATGGCAAGGATTGGATGGGTTTTGATGGGTTTAAGAATATAAGGATGGGTTTGGATAGGTAAGGGTATTTAAAGATGTTAAATGATGGTTGAGGAGGAGTTTAGGATGGATTAGATAGGCATAGGATGGGTAAGTATACTTTAGGATAACTTAGGATAAGTAATGATGGATGGGTAAGTATGCTTTAAAGAATTTGTATGATGGGTAAGGATGGTGGGATGATTTAGAATGCATAGGATTGGAATGGATGATCTTTTCCCCAAGTGTAGGGTAATTATAAACAATTAATTATTTTACGCATGATGCTAAAAATTGTTTTTCATTATGGTACTTTCCCAAGGCACCATATAAATGGTTTTATCCTTTAGATGAATTTATTTCTCTTTCTCTTTTTTTTTTTTTTTTTGGATTTATTTTTGGCATCTCAATTACAAAAGGGTTTGAGATGCATGATGCTTACCACCATTGATATTTCAAGTATGCACTCTAGATATGTCTTCAATAAATTCATTGATTTCTAAGTTGGCTTCTTCTAAATTTACTAGGATATAGACATAGCCCCTATGATAGATGGTGTTGCTAGACAAGGTGAAGTGAAAAGTATGTTAGATGAAGGATGTGTGTTGAGTTCATGAAGGATTTGAAGGATGGAATTATCATGGAAATGAGTATATGGGTCATGATGTAAAGGGTGAATGGGACCAACAATCTCACATTTAGTAAGACTAAGAGTAACTGTAAGCTAGATGATTTGAGCATTTAATTAATCTTTAATGATATCTTCAAATTATGATGGGGATCCATCCTAAAAATGTGATAATGAAGAGGACATATTAATATTCTCAGCCATTGGTTCCTTAGAAAGGTTTTCACAAAAAAAAAATCTTGATTTTTTTATTAGGATACAGATTAGGATTGTCCAATAGCACCTCAAAGAGGTTTTCACTAAGGGACTCATATTTTTGATTTTATATATTTTGATTACAATTTATATTTTGATCATTTGATAGTTCCTTAAATAGGTTTTCACTATGGGGTGTGGATTTCATAGTTGGATTGCAAGTTTCATTTTGATTAAGATGCACTTGTTGTTCCTCAAAATATGTAGATATCGTTTGATACTCTTCTAGCAAGAGATCATCGAAGAAGTTTTCAATTATGTTATTTTCATGGAAGGAAGTTAACTGTAAGTAAGATCATTGGTCCCAAAAAGGTTTAGGATACTATATTGCAATATGGAAGGAAAGAATGGTGATGTTTATGAAAGGAATGATGGTAGTGAAGTCCTTGTAGAGACTATGAATAGATCCTATTTTAATTATGGATGAAGTTACCTTAGAAACCATAAAAGTATCACTCATATATGTACATTAACTTTCAAATGATTTGTAACTGATGCTATGGGATCTAGAATTTACTTTAAAATGGATGGGTTTGATAATTCCTTAGTCATGGATTATTTTGTCTATAATTACCTCTATCACTTGGGGTACATGTTTTAGGATTATGGGATATTCAATAGGTGATAATTATTTGGGGTTTTGGACAATGGGTGATAGGCTATATTGGTTGAAAGAGGTTTTGTCCAAGATAGGATCTTGGTTAGAAATGAGATCTTTGTCAAAAATGGGATCGTAATCAAAGATAGGATCTTGATCAAAGATAGGTTTTTGGTTGAAAATAGGCTCTTCAATAAACATGGGCCCTTCATCAAAGATGGATGGTAAACCATGGTTGTCAAAGGTAGGTTGATGGACTATGAATTGGTTGAAACTAGATCGGTCAAAAATGGGATCTTGAGAAATAGATGTGATATTATGACCTTGACTTGGAAGTGTTGTGGCTTGATTAGGCTCAATAAATAGATCTTGGAATATTCCCAAAATATGATTTTTAGATGTGGATACACTTGGATCTACCTTGATGTACCCTTGTCAATCACAAAATTGAAGGTCATTCTCTAAACCTTTGTCAATCAGATCTTGGATATAATGCTTTAGTCTCATACAATGGTTTAGAGAATGACCTTCAATTTTGTGATAATCACAATATTCATTAGGTCTATACCACTTAGGTTTTGGGACATTTAACTCAAATTATTTGGTGTTTAGATATGTGACTAGGTTTTTAGTGATGAATTTTTGATAGAATACAACATAAGGTTCCCCTAATGGAGTGATTTTTTTCTTAATAGGCACATTACTATTTTTGACAGGCTAGGAGGGTTATAACTATTTTAAATCTAGGGATGGAGTGACATTACATGGTAGAGGTGCTAGAATTGGATTCCCTTTGCTAGTTTGATAGGGGATATTAGAATCAAGGCTATAACTAGTGGAGAGGAGATTTGATTGATTTTGTAAAATAGGTTCACTAGTGGTAAGGTGATGTTGATATGGAATGTTTTGGGATTCCCTATATAGAGAGGTAGCTTGATCTTGGGAGAATGGATTTGTAAAGGTTGATTAACTTGAATCTGTTGGGTTTATGAATAACTATTAATTTGATGTAGATTGGTTCAATCTTGGGAATGGGTTGGATTCAAAATCAAATGATTGATTTTGATGAATTTAGAATTGTTAGTTTTGAAGAGTGTAGGAATTAAAAGGTTGATTTGGATGGAATGTAGTTGGATTGAAATTAATAAGAGTTAGATTTATGAATGGACTTTGGTTCAAATATAGAATTTAAACTGATGGTGAAGGTGAATAAAAATTTTGATTTACATTGGTACTAATTTTGAAACTAGATGGATTGGTGAAGAAGTTTGGGTTTGATTTTTGGGGTGAACTAGATACAAAATCAAAGGATTGATTTTAATTACTATAGAATGTTGATTTGGAAAACTCAAATGATTATTCAAGTTTAGATTTGATTGATGGATGGATGAGGATGAATATGTATTCAAACTTGGATTTGAATTTGTTGGATGATTGTTTGGATCAAAATTGGTTCGATCAAATCGTGGTTTATAACAAAGATTATTGGGATTGTGATTAGGGAAAAAATTGGTCAAAGTGTTGTTCTACATAGCCATGATTATTTCAAAGGATGACATTACTAAGGAATTACTTGACTCAATAATGAAAAAGACTCCAAGTTAGACTCTAGTAAAGCAAAGTACTCAAGTGACTAAAAATTTGATTGCAAACTAAATGATTTTGAGATTTTTAAAGAGAAAGTTGTGATTTTTAGGATAACATTTAAACTCAAAAGATTTTTTTGTGCAAAAGAGTATTTTTCAACACATGGTAAACACAAGGAAACAAAAAACAATTTCTATTTTAAACAAACAAGAAATTACACATAAAGGGTGAAAACTAGGATGAAGGGTTGTGAACAACATTTGGATTTTTCATTGTCACTTGCTCATCCATACTCTCAGTTGTGGCCTAATATTTCAAGGCACTAACCATAGAATATCCTACCATGCCCATATCCAATTGAGTCTAATTTTAAGGGTGTGTGGAAAGTAACTTCTTAATGCTAACCACTAACTGATGCACCAAAGTTGAATGGCAAAGAGGCAATCCTAGGATTAAGGTATACACGAGTTTATCTAGGGGGAATAAAACCATGGAAGAGATTGATATATGGATGCACACTATAAAGTCTTATCCCAAAGTGGTTAACATAGTCGTATGGGTCTTAGTGTGTTGACAATAAACAATATCAAATCTTGAGTCTGCTATTGAAACCTTGAGTATTGGAGAATGAAATCCCCTCACGTCAGAGTGTCCTTAAAACACACAACCTCTTAGGTAATTAAAACAACTGGGTCTTGATTTATATACCCCATAAAAAAATGGGGTTTGGCTTATTTCATGGTAGTGAAATCCATAACCAATAGATCCCTTAATAAAATAAAAATAAAGAGTTAATACTTGTCTTTGACTTATAGGTATCATCACCATTGTGATGCCAAGCAAAGAGCATATGCAAGATCAACTAGGGTAATAGATAAGTTACACTATTGTTTTTTATTTCTAGGAATCATCACTAGCATGATGCTAATGAAAGAGCATACACAACCTTTGCAACCAAAAAATAAGAAAAAACAAAAAATAGATTTACTCCATAGAAAATGAAGTGTGATTTATTTACTAGGAATGAAAAAGACTAAATGAAAAAAATTAGTGAAAATAAATGAAATATTTGGTTAGATTCTTTACTTTTTTTTTTATTATCTTTGTTGAGCATCCTACATACAAGTAGTTAGAAATTTTTAACTTGGCTTGTCTTCAAATAAATATACAAAAAGTTAGATAAAACTAATAAAACCAAAATTTATTACAATTATCGAGAGATCCCTAAAGTTCTAGGTGGAATGGGGATCATAATCCTTTCTACTTCCCAAGGAATTATGACTGATTGAGAAACTCGACAAAAAAAAATAGGAGGTGAATTATTATGTATTTTATGGTAATTTATAAACATATTCCTAAACACAAAATAAACATCATAATATACGTTCTAGAAAAGTCTTGTGCTACATTAATGACATTGTTATTTGAAACAGTAAGCCAGGAGGGGTGAGCAACAAATTAAATGAATAAAAAAACTATATCATAGTCAAAGGTTTAGTTACTGAAGTAGATAAAACCAATCAAAAATAAATAAGAAACAACTCTTTTAGTATGATCTCATAGATAAAAAATCAAAGAGAAAGGTGAAAATCGTTAGTTGGTCAGAAACATAAAACTAAATAAAAGAAAGGTAGTATGCTATAGTTTTTTTTGAATTATTGAAAGCATAAAAACATTAAATAAGAATTAGTATTATGGAAAAATGGAAATAAGAAAACTATCATCAATAATATAGATAATTTTCTCAATACTAATGTTTACAAAATTAATAAGAATTATTAATAAGCCTAGGAAGAATGATCCAATAAATTAAGGTGCATTTCAACACTAAATGAAATTTAGGTGTCTACAATGCCCATAGGGATAAAGGGATGTGAAATTTACAATTTTGACCTAAGTCATTAACCATTTTGGTAAGCATAATGTTAAGGGTTTTGTTAGAGACTTTTGCTTGTCCATTTGCTTGTGGGTGATAAGGTGATGAAAAGCTTAGTTTAATACCAAATACATCACAAAGGCATTGAACTTGTTTTTTTCTAAGGATTTTCTATTATCGATGATGATCTTATAGGGAACACCAAAGAGGCAAACGATGTGATGGGTGATAAATTTGATAATCTTTTTAGATTTAGTTGAGACAATATGAATATCCTCCACCCATTTGGTGAAATATTCAGTTGCAGTGATGATAGAGTGATGCCATTGTTAAGAGTGGGGGTTAATTTCACTAATAAGGTCCAGATCCCATTGTGAAAAAGGCTAGAAATTAGGGGAAAATTGAAGGCTATGGTTGGGTGTGTGATGAAAATTAATGTGTTATTGAAACTTGACACACTTTTTCAAATAATCACAATAGTCCATGCTAAGGGTAGGCTAATAATAGCCTAGGCAAAGGATGTGGTTAGCCACAACAAGTCCATTAAAGTGACCCCCATAGATACCATCATGCATATTTTTGATAGCGTGAGAGGCTTATGGACCATGAAGGTAATGGAATAGTAGGCCATCAAAACTACATTTATAGAGGATACCTCCCATAATGGTATAATGGGAGGTGATATAAATAAATGCTTGACGGGAATTCCTAGAGAGGCCAAATGGAACTATGCCAAGGTTAAGGTAGTTGAAGGTTCATTGATACCAAAGGTCAAGTAGGATCTCTTATACATTAAATATGGTTGGAGTGTTTGAATTTACATAGGAAGGTTTGGTGAGGTGATGAACAATGATTGATAGCTTAGAGTCTGATGATGCTAATGGGATATGGGAAGCAAGAGAAGCCATGGTGTCAGCAAACTTGTTGGTAGACCATGGGGTGGTTTGAATATGGTAGTGTTTAAATGATGTTAAGAGTTTCATGACTAATTGTCCATATAGTTGAAAAATATCATTCTTACACAAGTAGATGACATTGACTTAATTGACCACAACTTAGGAGTCACCAAAGATGTTGATTGTTTTGACCCCCAAGGCTAACATGGCTTGGAGACCTATTACTAGGGATTCATATTTGGCCACATTATTGGTAAATTAAAAGTCAAGTTTAAAAGATAAATGAAGTGGTTCACCAATAATGGGGATAAGGATGATACTAGCTTCCCCACCATGTTGACACTTCAATCCATCAAAGAACATGGTGACTTGATAGGTGAAATCCACATGGGACAAAGTTGTCATAGACTCGTCCAAAAATTCAAGGGGAGGGGGTTGGTTTTTTTTTAGAGATGGATCAACTAATTGGTTATAAATGACTTTCCCCTTAATTGACTTCTATTGTAGGAACTTAAGTTCAAACTCAGCTAAAGGCATGATCCACTTGGTGATATGTTAGTTTTGGTATGGCTTGGAGTACATGTAATTGAGTGGGTTGATATTGGTTATGAAAAAAATTGTGGTTAAGAAGATAGTGGCCATGAAGACTAAGTCCAAGAAAAGTCTCTCAGTATAAGTATACCAAGTTTCATATTCTTTAAGGGTGCAACTTATGTAATAGATGGCTTGCTCTTTATGGTATTCATCCTGATGGGCAAGCATTGCTCCTAAGGAATGGTCGATGGTAGAGATATAAAGGTATAAGGGTTGGTCATCCTTAGGGGGTGTAAGGACAGGTGGAGATATAAGGTACTCTTTGAGTGATTCAAAGGCCTTTTGAAAATTGACATTCACTTGAAATAGATGTCCTTTTTAAGAGGTTGTGGAAAATTTAGTACTAGTTAAAGAGCTAAGAAATAAAGTGATGAATGGATTAGAGCTTCCCCTATGAGCTATGGAGTTGATTAATATTGTTTGGAGGTAGCTTCTCAAGGATGGCTTTGATTTTGGCTAGAATAACCTTGATTCCTTGAAGGGAAATGATCAATCTAAGGAGTTTTCCTGATAAGACCCCCAAAATACATTTTTTGGGATTGAGGCAATCTTAAGAATGGATAAGTGGTCCTTGTAAAGTTTGGATTTTTTTAGGAGATCATTCACATAGTCCTCAATGATTGTATGGATAAATTCATGGAAGATGTAGCTCATAACACATTATCAGGTTGATCTAGCATTCTTAAGATCAAAGTGCATGGCTCTATAATAGAAAGTCCCCCATGGGGTGATAAAGGTAATCTTATGTTGATCATCAAGGGCAATAAAAATTTGATTATAACCCAAGAATCCATCTATGAGAGACAACATCTTGTGGCCTATTGTAAGATCAACAAGTTGGTCTATGTTAGGTAGGGTAAAGTCATCCTTTGGGTAAGTGAGGTTAAGGTCATGAAATTCCACATGAATATGTAGTCCCCTTATGGATTTAGTGATAGGCATGATGTTCAAAACCCACTGGGGATAATCAATGGGTTGAATTAAGTTGATAGAGAGGAGGCATTGAAGCTTTTCTTTGACAAGAAGGGCTATGTGAGGATGCACTCATTCAAGTTTCTATATAATATGCTTGGCATCACGATTGATTACAATTTTATGGGCGGTAATGGTTGATTAAATACTAGGAATATTAGAATATGACCAAATGAAAACAATTATATGGTCCTAGAGGAAAGTAGAGAAGTCCTATAGTTCTTTAGTGGTGAGAGATTGGCCAATTTTAACAACATGAGGGTTTCCTGAAGTGCCTATGTCAATATCCATATTAGATTCATTCAACATGGTTGAGGTTTTAGGAGGTAAGGATTTGTGGATGGAGGAATTGGGTGCACCAAGGTAGGTAAGAATAGAAACATCATCCTACAACTAGATAGTGTTAATGTTAGGAGATTAATCTCCCACTAGTTGAAGATGGGTCTAAGGGATGGATATTGGCTCCCCTTACTTTTGATAAGTTAGGGGGCTAAGGGTAATCATCTTGACAAAAAACATTAGGTAGGATAATCTCTTAATCCTCACACTTAGGTGGAGGGGATTTTGGTGAGGAAGGGGGATCTTTATCAACAATGATAGTGGTAAGTCATGTGGCTTTCTTATTATTGGGTAGAATGAAGCCAAGGTCATTATTCTCATGAAAATTTTGGGTCTCAATAAAGATCAATGTTTGTGGTCCATGCTCATATAATTTTAAGCCAAACCCTTTCAAGGCACATCTATTAAGGTATAATTTGGCAAAGTCTAGGTTGTCCAACTAAGAGATGTAGGGGTGAATAGTTGTGGTGAAGATGGGGTAATGGAAACATCAAATAGCTTATCAATTCCCCTATAGATAAAATAGGTTTGAAAATTTAGACACCCCAAGGGAATAATGGCTCAAATGTTGGGGTCATAACTTGGTTGGTGGTTGAGTTTCCCATACTCTTGGGGAGTAGGGAAAGCATCAAAGGTAAGGAGTTAGTATTCTCCAAGGGTAAGCTGGTGGAAGGTATATTCCAAGGAATTAGTGGTGGGTATCTAATCTATGGGAATAGATGAACTAGTAGATGCATCTATAGAAGGAGAAGGAATGGCTACATTTTCCATGTTTGAGGGCTTGGTGATGGATTCTTGGGGTGATTTTGTCAGGGATAAGAGGATGTCATTATGTCAGTAGGTAATGTTACATGATGAAAAAGGGCTTGGGTTAGCTTGTATGGTAATAACCTAACCTTTGTGCTCAAATTTGACACAATAGTGAAGGGTAGAAGGTAAGCAACCTATAACATGGCTACACGGTCTCCCTAGGAGAACATTATACTAAAATTCACCTTCAATCACATAAAAGAGTTGGGAAAGGATGTGTGGTCTGACCCAAATGTGGACGACAATGGTTCCCAAGGTAGTGGTTATGGTGTCGTTAAAGGATTGAAGGACAACTAAATTTTAGGACATGACATTATCTGGTAATATGAGTTGGTCATAGGCATGGGAAGAGATGATGTTAATGTTGGCTCTCCCATCAATCATAACCCATTTGATGTGGGTATGGTTGATATGGGTAGTAATAAAGAGAGGGGGATTGGGGTCCTTGGGGTTTATAGAGGCTATCTCTAAGTCCTTAAAGGTAACAAGGGTAAAGAGTTGGAGAGAACTTATGAAGTCCTCTATAGGTCAAGGGTCTCCTAGTCTAACCTTAATATCTTGAATGGCCTCTATCATAGCTTGAAGATGGTGAGGTGAGGTGAAATTGAGATTTTATAGGCTCATATTAGCTATATTATGGTGGAGTTGCTAAAAAATGACCCTCTTGATAGATTCAGAGGGTTTAGCCTTAGAAGTGCTGAAGAGATTCGGATCTAGTGTGGTTGAAGCTGAGAAGGTGGGTATGTCCATGGAATGGACATTTTAGTCTTCCCTTTATCCTTTTATTGTGATCATGTGTCCACATTTATGGTATGATAAAATGAAAGGATAGGGAATGAGGTTGGGTAGGCACTAGTTTACTTTGCAATGAGAGTGGAGAACTAGGTTGGCTTTGGGAAATGGTTATCGAGTGCATTGGTAGAAGGGTTGGGGGGTTCATCTAATAATATTCCATCTTCCTCATAGATCTAATGGATGATATCCTAGGGAGATTTTTAGTTATCCATGTCATTCCTAGGTATCCTATGATAGGAATAGATTTGATGGTCATTATACTAAGATGGTTTCAAACCAAAAGGATCAAAGGGCCTGATAGGGGGTAAATGAGGTAAGAGGATTAAAAAACCCTTGAAAAATGGTTATATAAGATTTATCTAGAGGCAGGAAAGGTCTAAAGGTTATGGTTTTGATTGGTAAGGTGGGTGTGTTGGTAGAAATGGGTTTGTTGAGAGAGGGTTTAGGTAAGGTGGTGTTTTTGGTCAATGGTTATGGTTTAGGTATGTTAGTGGTTGGGGTGTTTGGGCTTGATAACCTGGCTATTAGTATTTTGGGAATGACTGATACATATGATCTTAAGTAGGCTAGTGTAATCAATAGTGGTGGATGGCATATGTTAAAAGGAGCTTGTTTTTTAAGCAAACTTGAGTGATGAGGCCTTAAGATAAAAATCAAGGTAGGGGGAGGTAGAATCCTAGCCATGTGGATCTTTAATTGTTTCATCCCCTTAGTTGATTTGGGTTGAGGTTTGGGTATAGGCTTGGATAGCATTAATTTTACCTTTAAGGATAGGTGAACCAAACTTCATGTAGGGAAAACACCAAGAGTTTTGAAAGGTTTGGTTGGTGGTGCAGTCATCTGATATGTAGCTATTTTGGTTGATTGAGAAGATGAGGGGTTGGTACAGGTTTTGATTAGTTTAAGAGGTGGTGTAAAAATGATATATTGGTTGGTTAAAGTCATGCTATAAGTTTTGGGTTTTTTAATGTAAGGGAGCCCTAGCTATTACCAAAATTTGGTTTGATCCATTTTTGGTTTTGAGACCATGCCTAACTTCTGAACAAGTTTAGAAAAAGGTTTGTATAATGATTTGGCCTCTTGAGTAGTGGGTGTCAAGGATAAACCTACGGGTTGAAGAGGAATACATATAGCCTTGTATGCTTCTTCAAGCAAGGGATGTAATTTTGAGCTAGGTGGTTACTCCATGAGGGGTACTTGTGAAAAAGTTTCTCCCTTGGGCATGATGTCCATAGTTATGGTTTACTCTATCGTTAGGGGAGATGGTGGATTAGGAATGGTTATTTTTTGGGATAGTCTATTCAAATGGGTTCTTGATGATTATAAAGCCTCTATGAGTATAACCAAGGAAAAAGGAACCTCCTCGATTTGTGCTTTTGAAGGAAGGGAAGGTGACTCCACCTCGATAGATGAAATGGGGGAAAAATAAGTAGGTTAGATGATAGATTCCCCATTAATAAGCATATCAAGGACCATATTGACTGTGTGTCCTCAATTTTGGTAGGGGCATGGTTTGGAAATGGTTTCTTGAAGATGTCAAGAGCTTGATTTTGAGGTGCATTAGGATTATCCAACATGATTTTCCCATTTTCAATAAGGCTTTGAATAACATTCTTAAAGGTATTAAATTGATTGATTTCATGTCTAATTACCTGATGAAAATCACAAAGGTCATTCTCATTGTACCAAGTAGGTGCTAGACAAGAAGAATCAAACTATTGGGGAGGTTTGTTGGGCAGAAGTTATATAAGGTTAGATTTTAGTATTTTTTCCAAAATTGTGGCATAAGATTCTCCAAGTGGAGTGAACTATTTTTGGTTTCTTCGGTTTGGGTTCCTTTTGTTTTGGTTGGAGGTAAGGGGAGAAATTTGTTGATTGACATTGGGTGGAGGGGCAATTTAAGGATAATGACATTTGTAGTTCCCTTGCTTGGTTCTGTCTTTGGCACGGATGCTTGGTTTAGAGGAGGAGGTTTCATTGGTCTTGAAGATAGAGTTATTGTTTCATAACTTTAATTTACCCTCATCTATGGCTCAATTTTCTATCTCATGTGCCATGGTAAAAGCTTTATCAAAAAATTTGAAGCTTTGGACATGCAGTGTAGAAGATATATGTCTGGCATAGGCTCGAGCAAAAAGATCTATAATTTTAAGATGAGGTAAGGAAAATGAAAGATTATTAATCAAAATTATCCAATAGGAGATGAAATCTTCAATGGACTCATCATGGAATTGCCTGATATAATAGAGGTCAATGATAGATACCTTCTTATAAATGTTGATGGAAAAGTGATCTATAAAGACCTGAGCTAGATGGGTGAAAGAAAAGATCGAATGCCCGGTAAAAGAACTATACTAGTCAAGTGTTGGGCTAGATAAAGACATGGGTAAGATTCAAAAGATAAGGGCATCATCATAATCAATCATGTAACATGCATGTCTAAAATCCCTAAGGTGTTGTTGGGGGTCTTCCTTGCTCTAAAATTTGGTAAATTTTAGAAGCTCTTATTGAGGAGGATAAGGTTTGATGGGGACAGAAGGATGGATAGGTTTGTTGTAAATTTGATCATAGGCAAAAGTATCTTCCACCAAAAATTTAGTGAAACTTTCTCCATGAGGCTGCTAATATTAATTTGCTTGCATCATGATCTCATCTTTAGCTGATAGGATAGGAGTGAATCCTCCTTGAGAAACTAGAGATTTCTCTCCACCATCATTAAAATCCATAATTTTTCCCTTTTTCCAATCTTCTCCTTACGCCAAGCTTCTATGCATTGGTACCATCTCCCTTGCATTAGTGGTGGAATTGGGATTGTATAGATTGGTAGGCCTATTGAAGTTAGGCTACCCTTGACCTTTTCCTCTCCCATATTATTGGCCATATTATTGTTGATAAGGATATGTATTTTGATGAGTACCTTGTTACCTAAGTTAATATTTTAAAATTTGAATTTTTTCATATGGATCCATGATATCATTTACCTTCTTAGGAATAAATTTAGGTTTGGTGTTGGCATCAAGAACTTGAGCCACATTTGGAGTATTAACAAAAGTATTGGGAAGTAGAGGCATAGACACCTTAGGAGGAAAATTTCTTGTTTTAATTAGGTAATTGTAATCTATAATGGAAAGTTAATATGATTTTTGAAGAGTGAAACCACCCATGGATTGAAGCATGATAGCAATATAAATACCAATTGATCTCAAGTAGGTAGGTAACACAAATCTGTCAAGTGGTCTTGTGGGAGGAGGAAATCTATACCAAGTATTTTTAAAACTCTCATTAAAGTTATGTATTATTTCATTGGGGCCTTTTCTTATCACATTGAGATGATGTATGAGAGAGGTATGGTCACTTTCATCTTCAAACCTTGATGTTAACAACACTTGAAATTCATTTCATGATGTGATGCATACACCATACAAAGTCCTATACAAATCAAGTGATTTCCATATAAAGGACATGTAAAGGAGTCTAATGATAAAATTATCCTTAGTGACATCTTAGAAACTACAAAAAATAGAGATAACCTTGATGTATTCACTAGGTGTAACATGACTTTCACCATTGAATGTGGGCACACTCTTTTTGGAATTAGGAATATTGTCATCATAGGCTTGAAGGTGAATTAGATTTTCAATATTAAAGGCAAGAAAGGCATATTGAATAGATATGGTTTCTTCAATATCTTTAATTTATTCAATTTCTTCACTTTCTTGAGTAGTGAAATCTTCTTTCTCTTCAAAAAGTAGATTAGTATGATGGTATTAAACTTGAAGAGGAAGTTTAGGTTGAATATGTGGATTGATAGGATTGAGAAAAATACTAGATGATGACCTAATAAGTACCATGAAGTATGAGAGTAAATTTATGGAAAAAAAGGCCTTGAACCAAATTTTATGTTGAATGGAGTCACCAAATGTTGAGTAGTACACCAATTTGTAGCTAATGTTGTCAAGACCAACATTCACCTTAACAAGTTATCTTGAAGATAATGGGTCCCACCAAGCATGCCAAAACTGTTGTCACCAAATCCTTTACCCTAGAGGATGGTGTTAAAGCCTCCTTCATATTTTGGCAACATGGGAATAATTATAGGTATGTGGGTTTACCTATAGTAGAAGTGGACTTCTAAGTTTAAGGGCTAACTCCCTGAATATACCTTAAAATTCTTATCACCTAATTAGATAGTTGCTTGTGGAAAAAGAGATATAATTTTTCATGAAATGAAACTAATATAAGGTGGTGATACACTATAATTACTCAAAAAACACCATAATACTTATTTCACTAATAAATAAGACATACAAACTAGCTTCTAAGTCCTAAAATATTCTAACATAAGTGTTTCAACATAGAGGTGATATGCATGAGACAACATAAGGTGAGTGACCCAAAGGGAATATTACACACTCTTAGAGTAATTTTACACTTTAAATTATACTAACACATTAGTTACACTCTATATGACCTATTAAAATAAGAACTCTTGCATAAACATGAGAGGATAAGTAAAAGAAAGGATAGAAGATTATCAATAACTTCACCATACATCACTTTGCACACTTATACAAATGTTCATGAGATCAATAAAAAAAATTAATTTATTTTTAAAATTAAAAATACAATGTCATTCTAGTAGGGCTTCACCATACATGGTGTGGTATTAGTCTACAAGAGCCAAAATGGCTACTACTTATAGAATTTGAGCAAGAAGTGAGAAGAATGAAGTCCAAGAGTCACTAGGACATGTTTAATGATGAGAAAATGAGGTAATAATGTAGGATATAGGAATATGGAATATAACATGCAAGGTATACTTGGATAAATTTCCCTCAAAACATGAAACTCCTAAACTATGGTGTAGAATCTTTAATTGCTTGGTTAGAAAACTACCTTCATCATTTGGCCCTTTTAAAATGTACCAAAGCATACTAGGGATAGATGTGATGATGGAAATGAGTGGGATAGGTTATATACATTATGAAACATTAATTAGAGGTGTCCCTAATCATCAATACTATTTTGGGCATGAGTTATCATTAACTGCAATCCAAATAACTCCTCTTTCACTCACCTTGCACACTTGACACCAAGGTTACCTCCAATTTTCCAAACCAGTCTATAAAGAGTAGTTTATGACACATATAAATATACCTCATGGACTTATATTCATAAAACATACCTTAAAAGGCCTCCCACTTAGAATTTTCACCTTCTCACTTACTTATTCACTATGCCAGTTTTGACTAGCTGAGATGAAGGCACTTGTAGATAAACTTGTGAGATTTTTAAATCCATGAAATAGATATAAGAGGTTATCTCAAGACCAAATATATCTCCCAAAGTGACTTTCATCCCTTAAGACCCTTCTATACCTACACAACACCAAAAATAGTTAAGAAAAGATATTTTACACCATATCTGTATAGGTAGGGTCTAACTCGGTATGATAGGGAGGGTATTTGGAGAGTCTTATAAAACTTCCAATCATATCCCAAGCCATTATATTATATATAGATGCTTCTCCTTATTCATTTTACTAATTGGGTATTTAGTAAGGGTTTTAGAGAGTTTAGAAGAGTTTTGACCTTTAATGATTGTTGATAAAGGTTTGATGTTTAAACACTAAACAAATTATTCAAAAATCAAGTTAAGGAACTTATCTAACATTTAATACCTCATTATGATTCCATGGAAAACCTCCAAGTCGGTATGAGCTCTCAAAGTCTCCCTCTCAAGCTTTGTCTATGCATTCTGCACACCCTAAATCATTCTGAGCCAAAAAATAGATTTCATATGGTTTCATTTACATTAAAATAGATTGAACACATGTTATGATTCCACATACTGGTGTTCTAATTCTTTTGAATGTCTATATAGTTATAGAAATGAATATCAGACCCTATTAGGCACTAGTCCTAATCAAGACCTAATAGGTATATCTATATGCTTATAAGTTTAAGACACCCTGACATGTCTCTCACCTATGTGTATGGTTTTTTTTGTTTTTTCATGTCCCATTAAAATTATCACACCCTCTTATAAGTTATTGTTAATTTTCTAACTCATCCTCATCTTCTTTCCTCCAGACTTGCATGTTTGCACCCTTGGGGTGTGCCCTCTATCTGAGATAAAATAGAGGGAACTTACCCTATTTACATAGACAAAAAGGTGATATAAAGAGTCTCTACAAGCCATGTGGGTTCTTTGTGTTTAATTTTAGGGTTTGATGATACTCCCAACACCCTCAAATACTCTAAAATGCAAGACAAACTTCTTGAGAATGTCGACTATGGATAGGATTTTATGGGGGTATTTTGAGATGGCCATTTTCACTATTCAAGTTCTCCAAACATGATTACATTCCAATTTTTTCCAAAACCCTTCCTTTCACACTCTTTCTTAACTTATCTAGACTACAAGTTATATGGCTATGACTGTTTTTCCTACTTGTAGCTGATACCTACATGTTTGGAACTTAGATCATTATCACAAGAGATAATTTAAGTCCCTAAATTCATTGGGAAATTAATATAGACTATTTTATTCATTTTTGTGATATGACAACATCAAGAACACTATCTTCTAGCTCAGTATTATCTATAGTCAACTCTAGTTGACTAGTTTGGAATAAGTAAGAGTCTTATAGGTGGATATTAGCCTTTAGACCCATGTTTAATACATTAGGGTATTTTGAATCATTTAGAATCAACTTCAATTAATAAGTATTTGAGTCTAGAGGGTCTCATCTCTTAAATCTCACTTCATGATTTGGTGAGTCACCTATAGTCAGGCTATAAGTGACTATGTAAGGATACCCCTGTAGGAGTTAATGGATGTTCATACTTAGCATTTCAACCCTTCTTGATAATATTTGAATAATTAATGTGTCCCTTATTCCAATAGAAACACTAGTCATGGAGATGTGTTCTTGTATTGCTATCTTAGGGTGTAAGGCTATTTGAAACTTCAAATACTGTAGAAATCATCAAAAATTTGTAGTGAATAAAAGATTTACTTTGAAACCTCCTAACATCTTACTTACTTGTCTAATCTCCATATCCTATTGAAACGTAACTCCCCTATATGGAGGCTACAACATGGAACCATTAATTATCACCTAGGTTATCTTTCTATTCATCTTATGGCATCATCAAAAGTACTAAGGGCTTTATTTTGGAGCTTTTTAGGGAACTTGTACCTAAACATGGGTCTCTTATCTTCAAGTGTCTCTCAAGTCTGCTTTCCAATCTAATGCCTCACTCATGACTACCATAGTATAATAAAACTCCAAAAACCTTATTAAGGTATCTAAACATGCTAAAATCCTCTATGAAACACCTTAAAATATCTATGGGGCCACCTATAGGTGTGCATTTTTGTATGCAAGTAGTGACTATGAGTGTAGGTAATGCACATGTAAAATTAGCATTAAATGATATTTATAACCTCTATAAACCTTCAAGCAGGATGTTTTCACCATGGAGATCCTCATTCAACTCAAACACTCCATTTGAATGTGATTAGTACTTGTGAGGCACCTGTAAGTATGCCTGGATGTTGTAAATATGACACTAAATGTGAGTGTAGGCAATGTACATGAAAAATGAGCATTCAATGAGTATTAGACCCTATATCAACCTTTAAACTTGATGAAGGTATATAACATGTTTGAACATCTCTATACAACAATCTCAAGTCTTTGTGAGAGCCTGTAGATGCATATTTAGTAAGAAATAAGGCAGTAATGGTAGAATGTAGAATGTATATATGATGTATGTTTCTCTAAGTACATATAGACCTCCATAAGGTCTTCAAATTAATCATATCTACCTCATGGGGACTAAAACCAGATTGAATGCTTCACCTCAATGTGACCAACCTCCTTTTGAGGCACCTATAGGTGCATACCAATTGAATATGACTATGTGTTTGATTTACATTGACTATCATAGCTCTTCTTATGTAACTTGAGAGTTTGGATTGATGGTATATGATATAATAAGGTGTCCCATGACTTTAAATTCTTAAAAAAATCTTCATAACCATGCTTAGAGCTTAAAACACCATGACTATAAGTGGGAGTAACTAAAGAGATAACTATGTGCAACATTATCAACTATGTAGTATCCCACCAAAATCTGTCCTAATTTCTGAGTTTTAATAGTTTGGCATTTCATCAAACACTTGTCATTCAACCCACTATATTTTGATTTCCTAATGTTTGATGCAATTTTCTAAGTTATAATATTTGAGTTTCGTATTTTTTGAGTTTCAATTACATATGTCATATGAAAAGAGACATAACCAATAACTTGGAAGTCAAAGTTCACCATAAACCAACATCAAAATGTGTGTTTATTATCATCTTAATGAGTCTAATTACAAAGAGATCAGGTCTAATATAGTTTGATATGATTATAAAAAAGATGGAATATGGTGTTCAAAATAAATATTTGAACTAAATAAAGATAACATTACATTGACATCTTCATATTAGACATACCTGATGGATATCTTCATAACTTGATACAATGGTGTTGCGTATAACTCTTTACCAAAGCCAAAAATGAATTTTACTATTCATGTCATTATAGAAACACTAATTGCATCACTATAGTAGATAGTACTAGTAGAAATAAAATTATCTTTAACACTTTTCCTATCAATAATCAGTGATCTCCTCTTTAAACCCTTCACAAACTTCTCCAACTTATCACAATTTTGACTCCAGGATGAAGCCAATCACATAAGTAATCTTTAACTATGCACAAAATTTGAAGCAATTGCATTCTCCAAAGTAATCAATGGCTGAAACCCTTGTTTCTCATAACTCCTAAGCAATAGCTAATAAAATGTCAAGTGTGTAATCATTAAAAATGAAGGTTAAACACTCTTTTATGCCCTCTTCCAAAAAAGCATGATTTCCAAAAAAAATTTGCTCATTAAAAGCATTTCATATTAAATTCACTTTGAAGATGTTCTAAAATATTCTTCCTAGGCACTCCACCCAATGTACATATTATTTGACTTTATAATTTAAAAGTGGCCCATTGTCATAAGTCAATTAAATTATTAATGTGTACCATTAATAATTAGATATTATTAAAGTCTTAACTTTAATAATATTTAAAAATAACATAACTCCCTCATAACACCTTAAATTCTGATTCTATTTGTGCCAGGAGATCAATGACTAAGTTAACTACACTACCAAGTGCCCAACCAGAAATAGTAACACTGAGCCCTATTGACTAATGACTTACCAAAAATAATAAGTATGTGAAACTGAGTCCCAAAACCACTTCTAATAGAAAAAACATAATATAACCTAACTCTAAGGAAACAATACCACACTGGGGACTCTCTAAACAACTCTGTTAGCCTATGAGAGTCTGTTTATAGGGTAATCTAAGAGAAATTAATGTGAGCTAAGAAGGGGACATTACATTTTGCCCTCCCTAAAGTTGTTTATCCTCAAGCAATCTTAACTTAGGATGCTACAAAATATCCTCCCCCTCCTAGGTAAAATCCTCCACTAGTAAATCCTTCCATTTGATTAAGTATTCCCTATTGAACCTCTTCTACAAGTGATGCTCTCTAAAATAAATGATGGCCTCAGGTACTAATATCAATTTCCCCTCATCATCTAGGGGTGGTAAAGTTGTAGAGGGAATAGTGTGATGTTATAATGCCTTCTTGAGGCATAATATGTGGAATACATTATGTACCCTACTATCTCTTAGTAAGTCAAGCTCATAAGCCACTTCTCCCACATGCTTAATACTTTTGAATGGACTATAATATCGTGTCATAAGTTTCTCAACACCACTCTTCCTAAGAGTGGACTGACAATATGGCTATAACATTAGATACACCATGTCACCCAAATAAAAAGATATCTCCACCCTCTTCTGAACTGCATACTATTTTTTTTAGTTCTATGCCTTCTGAATATTCTCATTCAAAGATCGCATGATGTCCTAGCTCTCTTGAAGAATATCAATAGCATTAGGCACTCTACTATCACTCAACAACAAGTCTAGAAAATTAAGTGCATCATACCCATATAGAGCCATAAATGGTGTCATATGAATGGACATCTGATGAGTGGTATTGTAACAATAATCACATAGATTAATCCACCTCACCTAAGCCTTATGATACCCTTCTATGTAGTTTTAGAGGTAACCTTCTACCCATTTATTCACATTCTCCATTTGACCATCATCCTACGAGTGGTACTTAGTACTTAGAGTGAGCTCAGTCCCACTAAGTATAAACATATCCTACCAAAAATAACTCATAAGCTTGTTTTCCCTATTGCTGACAATACTCTGAGGTAAGCTATGTAACTTGAACACCTCACGAAAGAAAAGATATGATACCTATGTAAATGAATAAGTGGCTAAGATCAGAAAGAAGTGGGTAAACTTCATAGGCTAATTGAATACCACATATATGCAATCTATACCTTGGGCTTTAGGTAAGTCTGTAATAAAATCCATGGATAAACATCCCACTTTTGATTACGAATGGGAAGTGGTTGAAGAAGTCCTGTAGGATATGTATGTTCCTATTGATCCTACTAACAAACATGGCACTCTCTAACATATTGAAGAACCTCTAACTTGAGACCCTTCCAAGTAAAACACTTCCATATTGATTATAAGTCTTGAAGTAACTGGGATGTCCTACCATAGGTAGATCATGAAAGGCTCTCAACCCTTTGTTCTTCATCTCAGAACTTGGTAATAATAAAATCCTCCCTTTTTGAATGATGAGCTCGTTTACTATGAAATATATTCTATTGTGCACTATACCATTAATGATGTTAGAGGCCTAAGGGTCTTTAGCATACTCTATTAAAATCAAGTTCTTCTAATTAGTTGTAATCTCAACCATGGTACTCAAATGAGGTCTATGAGACCATGCATCAACAACTATATTTTGAGTCCCTTTGACATAAGAGAAGTCAAAATCATATGCCTAGAGTTTACTTACCCACTTTTGCTCATGGTAATTAAGGTCTCACTATCCAAAGAAATGCTTCAAGATATTATGATCTATTTTCACATAAATTTTTTTTCCCACTAAGTATTCCTTGAATTTAGCCAATGCATACATAATGGCTAACATCTCCTTATCATAGATACTGCAACTCCGCTCTATCCCCCTCAATTTCTTACTCTCATATGTAATGGGGTGTTTGTTTTGCATCAACACTACACCAATCCTCTCACCACAATCATCACATTGAAGCTCAAATGGTCTATAAAAGTCAAGAATGTCAAGAATAGGGCATGAACTCATTAGAAATTTAAACTTCTCAAAAGATTGCTATGCCTAATCAGTCCAAATGAATGCTCCCTTCTTTGTCAAATCTATGAGAGGCACTGCATGCCATGAAAACCCACCAATAAAGTGATGGTAAAAACCACATAATTCCATAAATCCTCTGAGCAATGTAAGATTATCAAGAGTAGGCCAATCAATGATAGCCTAGACTTTATTTGGATGCATATAAAGACCCTCAACACTAATGGTACAACCAAGATAGAGTAACTCTGACAACCCTGACACACATTTGGATTCCTTGGCATATAAGGACTCCCTCTCAAGAATATCTAAAATTTTATCCAAGTGAGAAATATTCTCTTCCCATGACTTGCTATAAACTAATATATAGTTAAAAAACACAGGCACAAACCTCCTCAGCTGGTGCTAAAACACTCTATTCATGGTAGATTGAAAAATGGTAGAGGCATTGATGAGGCCACCAATTTATTACTATTATAGCCTCATCCATGCTTAGTCTATGTCATTTTCTATGTAAATCTCATAGCTATCTATCACTAATGCAAATTAATGAATGAAGTTATGATTTTGTATGTTCATTAATATAGATATGTGTTATGTTATGAATTATTGATGCTTTTCCTTGATTGAATTATATTTATGTGACTTTATCTAACAAACATTTGAAGGGTCATATAAAGTTGTAGATTCTTGCTAAAGCCATAACTTCTACAGGCTACTTGTAAAAAATGTGGCCTTCACCTATAACTTGCTTGTACCCACTGCAGAGTGCCTATAATAACTTTAAAATTCACCTATAGGTTACCTATATCCACTATATAATACCCATAATAACTGTAGGCTTCACCTATAGATTGCTTTTAGCCACTACAAATTATTTGTATTAACTTTAAGATCCATCTATAGGTTACCTACAGTGATTTTAGAATGCTTAAAACAACTAAAGGTTTCACCTACAAGTTGCCTATAACTACTGAAGAGTGCATGCAACCACTATGCAAAGTAGATTCATTATTGAGGAGACCTTGTAGACACATCAAGCTATCTTGGGAAACCAAATAAACAATTGGAAAGAGTCATAATTAATTTATAGATTCCATATATGTAAGGAGAGATTGGATGTGCTACCAAGGATGGTAAAGACAAGGATAATGAGAAAAGACAAAAAGAAATAAAATAATAAAATAGTATGCCTTGTCTCTAACCCAGTCAAACCTAAAACAAGTAACGTCGATTACTAACTACTTGAAGGTTAACTGGGTTAGTTTCTAAGTATTTGTATTCTTTCATAGTTTGGTTTTTTTGGTTAAGATTTAATAAACTACCTTTGTATTTAAAGGTAGAACCTAGATCAAATTAAGAGTTAGATAATTTTGAGGAAATAATAGCTGAAGTTTTTACTATATCCTTTGTATCTAAAATTGAGTAATGAGAAAGTTTAATTTATAAGAAGTTTGTGAATTCTCTTGAAAATATATTGGAGCTCAGTTCTGAATGAGGAAGGGCCCCCTCCGAATGAGCTACTATGAAGATCCTGACGCTCTTTTATTATTAATGTGTTGTGTAAGTTGATTTTACTATTAACTTTGATTATATAAGTGTGATGCATGTGTGATACATAAGTGTGGAATAGTTCTATAATTTTGTCATAAAAATTTCATAATATATGTATCTCATAAATTTAACATAAATTTATTGTACTTCAACTATAAAATCAAGTTGATCTTTGAAACAGTAATGCATATATAGTGTTAACACTCTTTTAAAGCTTACACACCCAGGGTTGACAATTAATGTTTAATCAAACTGGTGAATTTAGTAATCATTGGGTAATTAGTATACACAATATTTTGGCACTATTATTAGGGAGGGTGTCAATTATTATTTCTAAAATCAATCATTAAAAAATTATTTTTAGTTAATATACTATTCTACCTAGTCAAGCAAGTAGAGTGAGGACACTATGGTGTCTTATGCTAGATGTCTAATTTCCTAGACATATAGTTCCTGTCGGGTAAGTCGAGTGAGGGAACTACCATGTCTTATGCTAGATGTCTAAGTTTATAAAATTAAATAGTGTATAAGTTACTTACCTCTTGTTTCGAGAACTTATTTCTTGTAAACATGATTTATTTTTGGCAAAGTGCACTTTAAATTTTCCTGCTTTCTACAATAAAATTTTCTACTTTCTAGAATAAATTTTCTTGCTTTACAGAATAAATTCTCTTGATTGTTAGAATAAATATTCTTGATTTTAGTAGTTAATTTTTATTTCTTTCTAGAAGTAAAATGTCAAATTCCTGTTGGTTTTATTTCACCATTCTTTTATTTCAACATTATTTTTAAAAAAATTGGTCTAAAACAATCCCTTTTGAAACACAAAAAAATGAAAAACAACTTTGTGTAGGAAGGGACATGACAGCTAAAGGAGTAGCATAACATTTATGTAGAGAGAAAGAGATTCTCGAGGGAGATTCCTTCCAAACAAGCCACAAATTGTTGTTGGGAAGGAACCACAAATAACTAAAGCAACTAAGAACCCTATTGAAAATTATACCATAAGTCATAAGGCTCTTGAAGAAGTTAACACTACAAACTAAAGGAGATAGCTTGTAGAAGAAACACTATTAGATTTGAGAAAGCAATCAAAAGTAGAAGCATTAGTTGAGCTGGTAAGAAGGAAGAATGGAGAACAACTACACAAACTAGACACTTTAGAAAGTAACATATTTATAACATTTCAGCAAGGCTTTCTTGATCAAATCAAAGAAAGCTCAAGAGAATCTTCAGACCCTTCATCTAGTAAGAAGACTAAAGATCAATAGATAAACATTTATTATCATGTTGAGTAAGGAATTAACATAGAGTTTGAGGATGAGATCTTGAGTACCTTTGTTATCCATATCATAAGAAAATCCATCATGAGTAGAGAAGGAGACTTTGTGGAAGACAATGGGACTCCAGACATAGTTAATTTCAAATTTCCTATTCTAGATGCAATAGGAATAAAACAAATGAAAAAAATACTACCCTTATCCTTGCTCAATATTAGAGGCACATTATCAGAAGACCTAAACACATTCTTATTTTAATTTGATAACCTATGTAGAAGCTATGCCTATAGGTAAGATGCAAAAAATTGAAACTTTTTCTAGATACTCTCTAAGGCTTAACACTTCATTGGTTTATGGGATTGGGTAGTAATTTAGTCCGCACTTGGGAGGACATGAAAAAGAAATTTTTGGCCAAGTATCAAGAATATGGAAGAGGAAGAAGTTATAGAATAAATGACATCTTCATAATGACTTAGGGGGGGATGAATCCTTGGAGGATTATGTTGAATGGTTCATGTTTAGTTTACAAAAATTCAAGTAAAGTGCACTTGAAAAAGAACCTTTGAAACTCATCTTCCTAAAAGGAGTCAAAGAAGATTGTCTAGAAGCCTTGGACCTAATAAGTGGAGGGATATTTCTCACCTACCATTTTCAAATATCAAAGAGCTAAAAAAGAATTATTCTAGATCTTCCATAAACAAAGTTAGGGGTAGCAAGCTCCCATTGGTAGCTAAAAATGGCCTATCAAAAATGAAGGTTAGTAATCTATTATAAGATTTGAAATAGGATATCACTAGGTATTTGGCCACCCAAATGGATAGCCTGCACTCAAGATAAAAGCAAATAGCTTTAGATCAAGCCTTGACCATTTACTATCTAGACTGTAAGAAAAAAAATGCTGATTGTAGATGTCATGAAGTTAGGGTTAATGTAGCTCACATAAAATCTAAAGAACCAAAAATAGTAGAGCTACATGTTATAGGAGGAGATGGTGATCAATTTTTATATGTTGCATAAATAAGGCCATGGGTTCAATGACCACCATATCAAGGAATGGGACAAAATCAACTTTTTTTCAAATTTCACCTCCTTTAATTCATAATTTGCAAATGCTACTCCCAATTGGACTAGCCCTTGGATGAATATTCCACCTCTTAATTATAGCTAGTTACCACCTCAAGTAAGCTACCCCACCACCTCTTGGTAGCCTCTAAAAAATGTATCCCCATCTTAGATGAAAGCTTGGCAACCACCCCAAGGTCCACCCTTCACAAACTAGTGGCAATAGCCCTAGAGACCTAACCAGCCATGGGGTATCTCTTAAAGAGGATGTCCTCCAAAATAGAAAAAATAACCTCTTACTCTTATTCCCAATATGCAGGCTACATCTAAGCCTAACCAACTACTACCCAACCTATAAAAAAATACTACAAATAAGCTGGTGTAATCCACATTTAGTACTGAGCTTGTTCAATACCCAACATACACAATAAACATCAGTGAAGTTCACCTCCATTCAAGGAAGGTTATACCACCCCCAAAACCACCCATAATAAGGGATTCAAATGATAAAACCCTAGAAGAATATGCTAACCCACTGCCATTACCTCAAGAACTCTCTAAACTAGCACATAAAGCTATTAATGAAACAACCCCACCATTTTTTGAATTTCTTAGCCTTCAATGCTATACAATTGAACCTAAGTTTGATTTCATGGGATAAATTAAGAACCTTTACATCAAAATATCTCTATTCCAAGACATCAAAGATGTACCCATATATTCCAAAGTTGTTAGAGACCTTTGTCTATGGAAACTAGAAAAGAAGAAAAAAGATCCCAATACTGTGCATGTGATTGGCCAACTAACAAACATCATGCCAGGGAATACCCTAAAAAAGAAGTGTTCAGATCCTGGATGCCTGGTAGTAATAGTCTAGCTCCATGACCAATAATTGTCCAACACATTGATCAACCTGGGGGCTCCAATAAATGTAGTGATAACCAAAACTATGCACAAAATATCATTGAATATATTCATCTCACATTTACAATGCTACAAATGATTGATATATCTATAGTTATACTAAAGAGAATCATTGAAGATCTTGTCATTACCGTAGATTCTTAGGAGTATCTTGTAGATTTCATTCTACTATAGCCTAAGTCTAAATTGGGTGGATACCTCCTTATCTTGGTATGACATTGGATTGCCACAAAAAATACCTTCATCATATGTAGAATAGATAACATGATGATATCCAATGGATACCACACTAAGAAATTGGTTCTTGATCCCCCAACATAGCCAGTTTTTTTTACTAGAACAATGGGCTAAAAAAGAGGAGGTAGATCAACCTTCCTTGATTCCTGTATTTAGCATAGACCATGCATGCACATTGGATGATAATAAATAAGATACCATTATCTTTAATATTATTTAGCATAATTACCAAACTCTTACATATCTCAACCACTTGCAAAATATTGAATGCCCTTTTTCTAGCTTCTAGGAACTGGATAATTTTGATGCATCTATATATGAAACATTTCACCAAATGCTGCCTCATAGCTATAGCCAAATTAGATCTATCATTAATATGGAAATAATGAAATAACTCTCACAACAAATTGAAATCTCTAGGGAAAATATTACTTATTAATAGCAAGTTGGAATTAAATGAGGAAAAGCGCCTAGTCAGCATTTTGCATGCTAACCAACATGTTTTTGCATGGGATTATGAAAATATGCAAAGAATCAGCCCCAAAACATACACACATCATATTTACATCAAAGAAGAGTGCTAACCAATCAGATAATAACAATGTAGGATGAATCCAATTCTTCAATAAATTGACAAAAGGGAATTACAAAAACTTTTGATTGCTAGATTTATATATCATATCTCTGACAGTGAATGAGTGTCACCTTTGGTAATTATACCAAATAAAAATAGAGAATGGTGTGTATGCATTGATTACAAGGAAATTAATATAGCAACTAGGAAGGATCACTTTCCTCTACCCTTCATTGACCAAGTGTTGGACACACTAGTAGGGAAGAACATTTTGCCTTTCTGGATGGCTTCAGTTGTTACAACCATATTATAGGCTATTGAGGACTAGGAGAAGACCATATTTACTTGTCCCTAGGGTACTTATGCTTATGTTGTATTCCCCTTTGGGCTATGTAATGATTCAACTACATTCCAAAGTGTTGTTCTAAGTATCTTTGTAAATATGGCCAATGAATGTGTTGAAATACATATGGATGACTTCACTGTCTATGGAGAGACTTTTGATGAATGCCTTAATAACTTGAAAAAAATTCTTAAATTTTGTTAGGAGAAACATCTATCTCTTATCCACAATAAATTCTACATGATTCATGATAGAAGGTATTGTCTTGGGCCACCACATATCTATTGTATAAATTAATGTTGACCATGCAAAAATCAACATCATCAAAAACCTATATGTTCCTCAAAAATAGAAAGATGTTAGGAGTTTTTTAAGACATGCTAGTTATTATAGGAGATTCATCAATAATTTTAGTAAAGTAGAAAACCATTATTCACCCTTTTGGCTAAAGATGCTAAATTTCTCTAAACTTCTACTTGTGATATAGCCTTCAAATAATTAAAAGAATTATTGACTACCGCCCATGTTATGCATGGTACTAATTGGAATCTTCCCTACAACATTCATAAAGATGCTTTAGATACTACACTCAGATCTATACTCAGCCAAAAATGGGAAGCACTCAATTATACCATCTATTTTACAAGCAAAAACCTATAGGCAATAGAATTAAATTATATAGTTATTGAAAAAGAGTTCTTGGTGGTAGTTTATGCTATCAACAAGTTCCACCACTATATCATAGGGTATTAGGTCTTTATTCATATAGACCATGCAAACATTTAGTACTTTATGAACAAACCAATTTTTCTAACCAGAGTGATAAGATGGTTACTCTTATTATAGGAATTTGATATCATGATTGTTCATAAGCCTAGTAAGGATAATGTAGTGGTTGAATTTTTATCATGATTACAAAACCTTGAAGAGGATAATATAGTGGATGACTCATTTCTAGATGAGTACTTATTCTCTCTCGTCCTTACCACACCTTGGTATGCTAATATTTCTAGCTACCTTGTCACATGGTTACTTCCACAAAACTTCCTCCATAAAAAAAGGAGAACATTAATTCACAAAAAATGCTAGATATTCATGGTTGTCTAGATTCCTTTTCTATACTAGGCCTCACTCTATTATCATAAGATGTCTCAAAGAAGATGAAATTCTAGATATCCTCAAAGGCTACCATGATGAACCCTGTGGAGGACACTTTGCATCCAAGTGTACAATAGTCAAAATTTCGAATACAAGATACTATTGGCCCTCACTCCATAAAGATACAATAATATATATGACACATTGTGATAAATGTCAACATATTTGGAGAACCACATGTTTAAATGAAATGATTTTGCAACCTTAGATGTTTCTTAAACCATTTGAAAAGTGGGGCCTATACTTTGTAGGACCTTTTGATCCCAAATACAAAAATAAAGAGTACATCCTTATCTGTACTAACTATGTCACAAAATGGGTGGAAGTCAAGGCTCTTACACATGTCAGGGATGAGAAGGTGACAACTTTCTTCTATGAAGAAATATTTACTCGATATGGTATGCTATGTGAAATAGTCATTGATCAAGGACCCCAATTCATTACTAATTTAATTACTACCTTAGTGAAAATTTTTGAGATTAGGCATAAAAAATAAACTCCATATCATCTATAATCCTATGGATAGGTGGAAGTCACCAACAGAGAATTAGAACATATTCTGATGAAGACTGTTAGTTTGTCTTGTAAGGATTGGGAAGCTAGGCTTCCTAAAACTATGTGGGCATACAGAATAACATGAAATACAACTATAGGCTTCACTCTATATGATTTGTTATATGGAAAGAAACCTATCTTTCCCATCAAATTTGAGCACAAGACCTTATGAACAACACTAGAACTTGCGATGGATATATCTGAAGCCCAAAAAAAGGCTTCTATAGTTGAATACCTTAGATGAATATAGAAAATAGGCATTGCATATCATATAACTTGTATAATAGTAATGGATTGGATGGTATGACAGGCATATTAAGACCAGGTAATTCTATATAAAAGATTGGGCCCTTCTTTTTGACCCTAATACAAGGACCATATGGGTAAACTCTAGACCAGATGGCTTGGTTCTTTTGAGATTGAGCATGTTTTTGATAATGGAGTAGTTCAACTCCAAACCATTAATCTAGTAAGATTTTATCTATTAGTCAATGACCACAGACTCAAGTTGTATAAAAAGCCACTTAGGAAGAATTTACCAATCATATATGATAACAGTTACAAGATGGATATAATGATGTCCTAGTTAGGTAGGTTGCCCCACCAAATAAAAAGAGGACTAGTGCACACTCAGTTTAAGAGGGAGAGGAGGACATCCTTGCCCTCCTCTATCATGATGAATGAGACCTTCCACTAGTCATTGACACATCACATTTCTAGGTGACTTCATTAGGAACACTGAATAAGCATTTTACTACAAATATCAGTTAGAGTAAAAAAAATCCAACAATGAAAACCCATTTTTGGGCATTATTGGTAGTTTTTGGGTAGAAATCTAGCATGTTGGCTACCCAGATATGTAAAAAGGGCCTAAATAGAAAACCATATTTTTGGCTATTTAGGGATAAAAACAAAATTAACTAAATATGGGAATTTGAAGATAGAAGTAGAGAGAAGGCAATCCCTCAAATCCCAACTATTCACATAGGTTTTATAAAGATGCTACAGGCATTCCTAAAGTGGCACCTTCTACACAGTTGGCCATCACTTTGTAGCTTACTATGGGCACCTCTATATCTAATGTAGGTACCCTCTCATGCCTATTTTCACCTTTCTATAGAGCATACAAGATAGATCTACCTATATCTCTCATCGATAACTTGGCTATTGGCTTTTGGGCATTGTATGAAAGTCATCAGACAATCTCATGGATGAATGTAGGAAGATTAGGGAAACACAAGTCATATCTATTGCCTAAATTTACCTCTAAATATCAAGTTACAGAGCCACAACAAAACATACAACTTCCCTTTCCATGAAAAAGTGTTGTAGACCAAATTTTTTACCTATAAGGACACTCATGATTTATTTATAGTTCTAGTTCCATGTTGAAGACCCTATTGATTCATACAACCAAGCCCATGCATAAAACCTCTAGGGCATACACAACATCTAGACTCTTATCAACTAGTTCATCTAAATGAAGGTCACTAGTTAGTATTTCCCTTAGCTACCTACTCAAGATCTTCTAGCCATCACTTGGAGTACTTAGCTTTTCAATTTCTACCTTATGGTACAACAACAATTATTTATACTCTAAGTTCAAGATCCTTATTCCATGCAACTTATCCTACATCACATGCATGTGCACTATAAGCATCATTAATACCTACCAATTGGTGATCTCCCAATCAATTCACAAAGGGTCCACTTCATTCTAGATTTAAATACCAACCCAATCATTATGTCATTAATCATTCCCATACAAGTATCTACATGGCAACACATGTGTGACTACCCAAGCATCACATCCAAAACATCATTATTACAAGGTACATCATATCTTTCATCATTAAAAATTTCATTCATTATTTTGATCTAGCCATATAGTATTAATAAATAATATTTAATTATGACTTTAATAATTCATTAAAAAGTCTATCACCTCACCACTAAACCCACACTATTCTTCATAATGACCTATCTCATCCCGTACTTTATACTCCATCCATGTCACCCAAGCACACATGATAGATCAAGTGGGGGAAGATGCTATGAGTTAAACCTCACATACCATGGGAACCCTAAAACATCACACTCACCATTTATGAACCAAACCTTACAACTTGTAAACCCCATATTTCACCATTTCAAACCCAAAACCTACCATAGGTAGATTTCCATAAGTCCAAAGAGTGTGTAGTTGACTATTGATTAAAGGGAATAATAGAGAAGTTAAAATGGGAGGGTCAATCATGTGGAAAGATCCCTCAGACCATAAGCACTTATAGGAGACCAAGCTAGTTGGGATGTCTTCCATAGAGCTGGTTGGACTACCTATTTTGAATGATTGCAACATTTTTTAGAACATCTTACTAGGGCATTTGTAGGTTATTTTGATGGAAACCAAGCCACTATATGTGGCATCACATTTCCATTTACTAATACCTTGGTGAGATAAGAAATTGAGCTACTAAGCATGGGGGGAAATTGGAAAGATAGACCCAATAGCCAAGAGGCCAAGCAATAGTTTTGCTAGGAAGATGAAATATTGGTATTAAAGAAGGAGGGTGTGTAAATACTTAGTCTACCTATAAAATGGAGAGAAATAATAACATATATTATTAGGTACATGGCCTGTGAGGGAAGGTATTCCCTCATTTACACTCTCTAGTTTAAAATTTTAAATAATTTTAGACATAATGGAGTCATTAATGTTCCCAATTTCTTATGAAATATATTGAAAAGAATGTCCAAATAATATTAGAAAGGCACTAAAATATCCCTATCTCACCACTGCCTCATATGGTTCATAATTATATAAGGAATAGCTTCTTTCAGCCCTGACCTCACTTGGGAGTAATTTTTGGCCCTAGAAAATATTTCACCCCAAGAAGAAGAGGGCACTAACGAGAGGGAATCTTCTAAGGAGTAGCCCCAATAAACTATTTAGGAAGATGTTACAGGCACTAGTGTTGTTGGTCAACCCATAGCCACTAAAGGTCCATCTGAGATTGCTATGAGAAAGAAGATGATAAGAATAGTCTTATCACCTTCCAACATAGAGGAGGAAAGCCCATATCAACATGGCCCTTCTCCCATTATGTCCTCACCTCAGGTTGATTCCTCCACACTATCTCCTATTGGACAAAAAAAAGTTCCCTTATCAATTAATGTACAAGAAGAAAAAATTCCATCAATCACCCCTCCTGCAAGGAAAATAAAATCTAAAGGAAATAAACCCATGGTGTCAAAAAGAATGAGACCTCCTTTTAAGACATCTCAAAGGATGAATAAACAAAATACCTCTTCAACCTCCTTAACCATAGATATTAGTGATGATGAAGAACCAATGAAAGAGCCTAGGCTTAAGAAAACCCCTAATGTATTTGAAATATAAGAATGGTCTACTGATGAAGGATATACTAAAGCAAAAGAAGAAGAATCACCTCTTCCATCTAGATTCACTGAGGAGGACATTGATGTCCTCAAAAAAATTGGATACACAAAGGAGGAAATGAGAAAGGTTATGGAAAAAGGAGAAGAAGAATAATTGAAGAAGAGGTTATGGAAAAAGGAAGAGAACACGATTTTTTTTTTTATGATCAAGAGTTTAAAACATTAGAAAAAGCTATGGAGGAAATATATAGGCTCAAAAATGAGATAATAAAACTAAAAGGAAAATGAGGCATTAAAACACTTCTAAGAGCATCAACGTTTGTAGACCCCTCTAGGGATAAAGAGAAGATAGTGGACAAACCTATAGTTACATTCATGGAGGCACCTACAACATCCTCATCCACCTTGGTCATAGAAGCCCCTACAATAGAGGATGATCTAGCTTTGGTACCCTTCTATCAAATATTTCCTCCTCTCTTGCCCACTACACCAACACCTACTGTAGAAGAAGTCATTGATGTTGATTTGTCAGCCACTACTCTAGTAGAGATTGATGATATTTTGATTTTTATGAAAGAAAAATTTGGTAATAATGAAGCTTACCATAAATAATTAGTACAGAGATTCAAGGGTTATGTTGAATCAAAAGAACAACATAATGAATTACAATAAAATTGGAATTTTCTAAAATTAGGATCAATTATCTAAAGGAAAAGATTGGCAAATTGCATGAAACTACTGAAATGCTAATGGAGTGCAGACCACCTTCTAGGGTATATGTCATGTACCTAGAATAAAAATGGTTAATATTCAGGTATGATAGGATTTATAATGATTAATATTATATGTTTTATGACCCAAATTTTTTTTTTGAAGATTATAGACATGTTGATCCTAATCTTCAAGCCCAACTAAGTGAATTCTACATTCACCAATATGTTGTTCCTAGTGATATAGAATGGAATCCCAAAATGTATTTCTGGGATGTTCTTTTAAATGCCTTTTCTTCATAGGTTTTGAATGAATTTGGAAGAGGAAAACAAAAGGAAGTATATCAAGCAAAAGAAAAATAAGTTACCCTAATGATCAGGAGTGAAGCAAGGGATTTAGATGCTATGATAGATGAATGGATCTCCTTTATGAATAAAGACACTCATTGGGAATGGGTTGCCATAAAGTAGGTAAAAGTCTAGAACCATTATTTGGGTCTTATAAAAGGAGATGGAAAGATTTTTTTTTTGCTTGTTCTCGTCGATGGATAGAGCTCTCAGATGCCTTAATAATAAAGGAACCATACTCCCCTCAAAACCTTAGCAAGGCCATCCATAGGGTATATTTATATATTGAACTTGTTAGAAAGTGGAGATTAAAATGGTTGGGTTTGATGTTCAACCCCCTATATTCTAGTTCCAAATTCTTTATTGGGAGGGAAATGTTTCAGCTGATAGGGAGAAAGTGAAGAAATGATGGAGTGACACTGAGAATGTTAATGGTTTTTACATCTTTGAAGGGGTAGGTGACCTTGAGGCCCTAGACTTTAGAAAATTTTGTGGTTTTAGAATGAAACCAAGGCTTACTCGAGGTTGAATAAGAGATTAAGTAGGGGGGTGTGATAAGGCCACCAATTGCTTACTATTATAGCCTCATCCATGCTTAGTCTATGTCCTTTTCCATGTAAATCTCATAACTATCCGTCATTAATGCCAATTAATGAATGAAGTTATGATTTTGTATGTTCATTAATATATATATATATATATATATATATATATATATATATATATATATAATCAATGTGTGTGTGTGTGTTATGTTATGAATTATTAATGTTTTTCCTTTATTGAATTATATTAATGTGACTTTATCTAACAAGCATTTGAAGGGTCATGTAAAGCTACAGATTCTTGCTAAAGCTATAGCTTCTACAAGTTGCCCATATCAACTATGGGCTTCACCTATAAGTTACCTATAACCACTATAAAGTGCCCATAGAAACTATAGGTTTCCTGTAGCCACTAAATAATACCAACAATAACTATAGACTTCACCTATAGAGTGCCTGTAATAACTGTAGGCTCCACCTACAATTTGCATACAACAATTGTGAAATGCCCATAGCAAATGAAGGTTTTACCTATAGGTTGCTTGTAGCTACTAAAGAGTGCTTGCATCCACTATGCAAAGTAGATTCATTATTGAGGAGACCTTATAGACACATCTAGCTATCTTAGGAAACCAAATGAACAATTAAGAAGAGTCATAATTGTTTTACAGATTCCATATATGTGAGGGGAGATTGGATGTGCTTCCAAGCATGGTAAAGATGAGGATAACGAGAAAAGACAAAAGGAAATAAAATAGCAAAATAATATGCCTTGTCTCTAACCCAATTAAACCTAAAAAAAGTAACTTTGATTACTAACTACTTAAAGGTTGACTGGGGTAGTTTCTAAGTATTTGTATTCTTTCCTAGTTTGGTATTTTTGGATAAGAGTTAATAAACTACCTGTTGTATTTAAAGGTAGAACCTAGATTAGATTAGGATTTATATAGTTTGGAGGAAATAATAGTAGATGTTTTTACTATATCCTTTGTATCCAAAATTGAGTAATAAGAAAGTTGAATTTGTAATAGTTTGTGAATTCTCTCAAAAAAGGATTGGAGCTCAATTCTGAATGAGGAAGGCCCCCCTCAGAATGAGCTACTATGAAGATCTTGACACTCATTAATTATTAGTGTGTTGTGTAAGTTGATTTTAATGTTAATTTTGATTATATAAGTGTGATGCATGTGTGATACATAAATGTGGAATATTTCTATAATTGTATCACAATAATTTCATAATATATCTATATGGTAAATTTAGCATAAATTTATTATACTACAACTAGAAAAACAAGTTGATTTTTGAATCAGTAATGCATATATAGTGCCAACACTCTTGAAAATCTTAAGTACCTAGGGTTGAAAATTAATGTTTAATTAGATTGGTGAATTTGGTAATCATTGGGTAATTATTCTACACATTAGGCATTGGTTAAGACAAAAGGCATAACCAAGAACTCAAAGTGACCACAATGGCATCAAAATGCTATCTTCTCTACGTCCTACTCTCTAACTTTGATATGATGATATCTGGAGCTCAAATAAATTTTTGAGAAGAAGCAAGCACCATGAAGATCATCAATTAGCTCATATATAAAAGGAATGGGTTACCAATTTTTAATGGTCCTATTATTCAAATCCCAATAGTTGATACACATGCGAATATTTCCATCTTTATTTTTCACCAATACCACTGATGAAGCAAAAGGAGATTTACTCATACTAATGTGGCCCATCCCAAGCAACTCTTTTATGGTTTTCTCTATTTCATCCTTCATCCACTTCAGATGCCTACAGGGTGTGACCATCATGGGTGTAACACCCTCCTCTAACTCAATAATGTGTTCAATACCCCTACCTAGTGGTCTACTTGGTGGAGTGTCACTAAACACCTTTGTATGTTTAGTTCCCAACTCCTGAATGCTTGGAGGATAAATCAATTTCTGTTGCTTCATTTGTGTAGGCATAATCACCAGGTTTGCTACCCACTCCACTTGCTCATGATGAATTAATCTCTCCATCCTCCTAAAAGATATCATCTTCAACCCACCATTTATTATTTCTTTCAATACATGCTTCTTTCCATCTGTTTCAAACCTTATTTCTATTTTATGAAGGTTAAGCATAAATTCTCCTATGGCATGAAAGCATCTCATGCCCAAGACCACAACCATGTCTCCCATATTAACAACATAAAATTTTACCTTGAAGTCATAGTTATTTAGACATAAGGGAAGATCTGAAATCATTTTGTTACATGAAAGGGTGTAACCATCCACTACTCTAACCTTGATACTTTCAAACTCTATTGTTTGAATTGCACACCTCATAACCAACTTCTCATCTATGAATTTGTGTGTTACACTTGTATCCAATAAGGTTATCACTTTTTGATCTACGAACACTCCATGCATCCTAAAAGGTCCCTCACATTGGATGTTAGATAGGTGAACATGAAGAACCTTCACTTCCTCATCATTTGAAGACCTTTTTGCCTTTGAATCCTCATTATCAGTTTGTTAGTTAGAATTTTTAGACTGATAATCATCAACATATATCCACTTCATTTGCCTAGATTTTGTCTTGGGTCTCAAGGGAAAATCATGATCTTGAGTGTATGAGGCCTTACACCAAAAAAAACTTTTACTTCTCAAATTGTTGAGTATTTCTTGGTTTGGTTTGACTACAGATTTAATTTTAAGGTTTGATTTTTTATCCTTAAAATTCTTCTTTTGGTGCTAAAGTGAAGGAGATGACATATCAAGATCTAGTGCCAACTGGATAGCATCATGAAGATTGATAGGCTTATGAGCCTTTACTAAACCCCTAAATATATCACTCAGACCCTCAATAAATAGAATAGTGACTCACCTCTCAGTCATATCAAGAATCATGATTGCTATTTTTCTAGAATTCATTGATGCAGGCCTCAACAAGTCCACCCTACTTCAACTGAGCCAAGTCCATGTAATAGACATCAACATCCTACTAGTCAAAGCAAGAAATCAATCTGTCGACAAAATCCTCATATGAATATATCATGGCATGGTCCTATGATACTAACCCATGGTGCCACTAATCATATGCTACACCTTCTAGATGCATCATAGCAAATTGGATAGCCTTTCCTTCCTCCATAGGTTTCAAAGACATGAATGTATCAAGTTTATGCACCCATGATTGAGCACTTATGTTTCCACTCCCATCAAAATTTGGTAAAGGAACCTTATTCAATGCTTCCTTATATTCCTTGGGTTGAGTTCCTTGACTGGTTTGCCTTCGAAGACCCCTTTATTGCCTCTCTAGTCTGGCTTTATTTTTATCTCCTTACTGATTCATAAACTGATTCAAGTTAATCATCTACCTCACTTTAGCTAGAAGCATTATGTATTACTCATGAGCCATCATAACATCATCAGTGATGTATCTTCCTCTAACTCTAAAATCACCTCCACTTTAGTTTGTCTTGTCACAAAAGTAGGACATAAAGGTTTATTAGACCTTGTTCTTTCTATCTTAACAACATTAGTGGCTATTCTATCATGATTTCCATTATCTACATCACTTATACTATGGCCACTACTTGATATACTCAATCTAACATGATCCAATCTCATTTGACCCATGGTTATGATCATATGATATTGAAACTAGTGTAGCATGTTGTTAGTAAAATGTGGTCATGAAATTATCCAACTATGTATTTAAATTTCTTGATGGGTTTTTGCCTCTTCTCTCACCCATCTTAGATTCAACTATACTATTATCAACTCCTTCTAATTATATTGACTTACTTTTAGTGTAATATCTATGTGACATGTAATAATGAATCCCCAATAGGATGGTATGATTCTTTCTCTAATACCACTATAGTATCCCACCTAAATCTGCCCTAATTTTTGAGTTTTAGTAGTTGGCATTCATCAAACACTTATCATTCAGCCAACTGTATTTTGATTTCCTGATGTTTAATGTAATTTTTTGAGTTATAATATTTGAGTTTGGTGTTATTTGAGTTTCAATTACATATGTCATATGAAATGAGACATAACCAACAACTTGGAAGTCAAAATTCACCATAAACCAACATCAAAATGTGCATTAATTATCATCTTAATGAGTCTAATTACAAAGAGATCAGGTTTGATACAATTATAACAATGATGGAAGATGGTGTTAAAATTAAAGATTTGAACTATAGAAATATAACATTACATCAACATCTTCATATTAGACATACCTGATGGATATCTACACAACTTGATATAATGGTGATGCCCAAAACTCCTTTCTAAAGCCAAAACTGAATTTTACTATTCACATCACTATAGAAGCACTATTCATGTCACTATTGCAGATAGTGTTAGCAATAAGAGAATGATATTCAACACTATTCCTATCAACAATCGATGATCTCATCTTCAAACCCTTTACAAACTTCTCCAACTTGATATAATGTTGACTCTTGGATGAAGCCAATCACACAGGCAATCTTCAGCTAGTATTTCATAGCCTTAGAATGCATAAAATTTAAAGCAATTATACTGTCTAAAGAAATCAATGGCTGAAACCCTTGTTTCTCACAACTCCCAAGCAATAGCTAATAAAATGTCAAGTGTAGGATGAATAAAAATGAAGCTTATACACTCTTTTATACCCTCCTCCAAAAAAGCATGATTTCCAAGAAGAATTTGCTCATTAAAAACATTTCATATTAAATACGCTTTGAAGATGTTTTAAAATCTTCTTCCTAGGTACTCCACCCAAGATACATACTATTTGACTTTATAATATTAAAGTGTCCCATTGTCATAAGTCAATTAAATTATTAATGTGTACTTTTAATAATTAAATATTATTAAAGTATTCACTTTAATAATATTTAAAAATAACATGACTCCCTCATAACACCTCAACTTATGATTCTATCTACATCAGGAGAACAATGACTTAGTTAACTACACTACCAAGCACCCAATAAAAAATAGTAACACTGACCCCTATTGACTGATGACTTACTAAAAATAGTATGTGAAAGTAAGTCCCAAAACCACTTATAACATAAAAAACACAATATCACCAAATTTTGGAGAAAAAATAACACACTGAGGACTTTCTAAACAACTCCAATAGCCTACGAGAGTATGTTAATAGATTGATTTAAGAGAAATTGATGTGAGCTAAGAAGGGGACATTACAAACTACAACCTTCATGATGCTATCCTTGGAGATTGATCTTAGGAATGAAGATATTTTTATGGTATATGAGATATATCAATCATCATATAACACTAATTTAAAACCATTGAGAGAAAGAAACCTTTTATAACTAGTGAAACCTAATTGCAACCTCAATAGCATATGCCTCCTACAATCTAAGAGGTTTGAACTCATCAAAAAACTTCCAGACATGAAAACAAATATATAAAACATGTGAGAAATAATTTTTTATCCTTTTTAAGTCATTTCATTAGTTGGATTGTATGAATTAGCTCAAGTAGGATCAAAAGCTATAGGGTGTGGGGATTTGTAAGCAAAACTAGATAGTGAACTTATTAAGAATGGTTCATAAATTATAAGCCACCATTCCTCCAAATCCAATCATGATAATGAATCTAACTAAGTTTAATATCCACCACCAAGATCATTTAACTTGGGACTCTTCCTACTTGCCGTACCATCCAAAGATTTGTAGACTAATTTGACTTGCTTAGTGGAATGATAGAGGAAATAAATGGTTTTGGTATAATTTTGGCACTTATAAAGAATTTCAATCATGTAAATGGAGTTAAGGAATCTGAATAAACATTCCATAATATTTTTTCATGTGTCATTCTCTTTTATAGGATGTACAACCTTTGAAACTCCCTCTTTTTTACTTATTTTCTTGATTTTTAGTTAGGAACCTACAAGATTCTATTAGTAATGACATTTATGATAATGAATACTATATATAATGACATAATGGATGTTTATAATATGTTTATATAACTTGACTACCATGGAAAATTTTACCACCTTCATTTATGACTCATATGACCCCTAAATGACATAAAATGACGTAAAGACTAAAATGAACTATGAACAAGGTCATAATCACATCAAATAACTTAATTTGACCATGAAACACCCTATGAAATTATAATATTCCCCTATATCAAGTTTTGGACTATAGGGGGTTGACTCATTTTGACCTGTGATCAAAATGGTCAACATTCTTGGTGATTTCCTAAGGGTGGTATGCTTGCTATACCAAGACCAATTGCATAATCCTATCCATTAGGCCATGGAGTTACCTATACAAAATCTTGACACATAATTCTACTTTAAAACTACACTAAACAATAATGAAAATATAGAAAATAAGACACATCGAAGGGAAACAAACATTTGTTCTCTAGAACACTTATGGAACACAACACAACTATAATAAAAAAACACACACACACACACACTCACACACACACACACACACACACACCTAATTTACTATTTTAAAAACCTCACTAATTAGGTAAATAACATATTATCATATGTCAATTAGGATAAAAAGTAGTTCCTCTTGCATTTTTCTCACTCTATTAAGGTAATATAGAATGTGTACCATGTCTATCATCAACCACTTGCATATGTGAATGTTCAAGAAGCCTATCACGTTTGGATCTTCTTAGGTCTACAAGTGAAATTTTTAAAGACTTCATGAATGATTTGTATTTCTCTCTAATAGTCTTGATTGGATCTACAATTTTATTTATCTTTATCACATCTGATATGCCTTCCTCAAATTGTAGATAAGAATGTATGATAATTACCTCATCTTTATGTTCTTCTTGGTCAGCATGTGCTTGATATATGGAGTCATAAATATAATCTTATTTATGTTAAAATACATTTGAATGTGACTCAACATTATATGGATCTCTTGACTATCCTTGAAGCACAACAAAACCTACCTTGGACTCATGAAACTTCTCTTTGATTGTAGGCTTTTGAACAACAAATTTATGTCCATCTTCCTTCACAATATACCCCTTACTTTCATGCTTGATATAAAATTCAAGAGACTACTCATTATTCATATCAACAAACACATTAGATATACATTTATTTATTGGATAAGGAGTTTTACTCAACTAGTCAAATTCTTGACATATGGCATTGAATTTTAATAATATGTTAGCTTCCTCTTCTTCATAAGTTTCATCATTAAGGGTAGCTTCATCAATATAAAGTAGAAAGACACCATTCTTCCCATTATGGTGATCAATGATATTCTTCAATCCATCATCATTATATATATGAATCAAATAATTACTCTCAAAAACTTATAATAAACGATGCTTGACACTTACCTCAGCTCCCTCAAATGGCTTTTCATGTATGATATATGTCCCAAGGTTAGTTTTATCAAAGTATGCATAAGGATCATGATAATAAGCATATAAATGATATTCATCTACAAACATGTCAGATATTCCCTCAAATTTAGAAGCAACATCATCTACAATAGCTTCTTCATTTTCATTGATCAAATAATTCAGGTTAGAGCTTGTCTCAATGTAGGGCTCAATATGAAACCTTGAAAGAGGTTGAGTTATAATGGCCATATTGGTTTCATACCTTGTTATAAAGGCCAAGAAGGAACAATCAGATAAGAGTTAGCCAAGTATCTTGGTTATAAAGTATCTTGAAAGGTAGATTGTAAAATGAGCAGGAAGGTTCAACACAATAATGTCTTGGAGGTTAGGAAAGCTAGGACAATCATGTAATAAAACCATCAAGTTTTTGATCAATTCTATTGTCCTAGTAGGTGTACCAAATAATTTAATCACTCATTTTCTATGGGGTTTATATTTTAGGCCTAACTTATCATCTACAACCTTGGTCATGACTAATGTAGAAGCACCACTATCAACTATGCAATTGTGTACTTATTTGTCACCCACACTGAGAGTGATGTAGAATGGTGGGGGTTTTTCATCTTTAGTAGATGGTTAAACAATGGTATTAGGGGAATTTTTAAGAGAAAAATGTCCATGAATTTTATTTGAAGGTGAAGGACTATTAGGAATAGTGGATAGATACATTTTTAATAGCTCTTTTTGGCTAGGGATGTGTAGGACATCCCATAAAGAGATAGATGTTTTTGTATTCTTCAAATAATCCTCTATGTTTAGGGAATTATTACTCACCTTATATTGATTATTTAGATGTAAAATATTTTTTTATACTTGAGAAATTGAATTACCTTGAGTAAACCTTACCACATTTTGACTTGAAAGGGGTGTAGGATCATTAGGGATTGTCATGCTTGTATCCATGCTTTGCTACCTTGTATAAGGATTTGATGATCTTGTAGGAATGCTATTATCACCTCCTAGATCCTTACTCTTGGCCCTTTCATTTTATAAAATATAATTTCCTTGATTTAGCACAAAAGTATCTTCCACCAAAAGGTTAGTGAAACTTTCTCCATGAGGTTACCAATTTTAATTTGCTTACATCATGACCTCATCATTAGCTGATAGGAGAGGAGTGGCTCATCCTTGATAAAATAGAGCTTGATCTCCACCATTATTGACATCCATAAATTTTTCTTGTTTCCAATCTTCTCCTTGCACCATGTTTCTATTCACTAGTACCATCTCCCTTGCATTGGTGGTGGAATTGGGATTATACACATTAACAGGCCTATTGAAGTTAGGCTACCCTTGACATCTTCCTCTTCCATATTTTTGTAAATATTATTGTTGATAGGGATATGTATTTTTATGAACACATTTTTACCTAAGATAAGATCTTAACATTTGAATTTTTCCATATGGATCCATGATATCATCTACCTTCTTAGGAACAAATTTAGGCTTGGTGTTAGCATTAGGAACTTGGGCCAAATTTGAATATTAGTAGAAGTATTAGGAAGTAGAGGCATAGACACATTAGGATGAAACTTTATTGAATGAATAAGGCCATTATTATCTATAATGTCAAGTTTATATGCTTCAGGAAGAGTGAAACCACCCATGGATTGAAGCACAATAACAATATCAATACCAATGGCTCTCAAGTAGGTAAGGAACACAAAGCTAGTAGGTGATCTCATGGGAGGAGGTAATAAATACCAATTTTTTTGAAAACTCTCATTAAATTCATGCATTATTTCCTTGTTTCCCATTTTCATCACATTGATCTTATGCATGAGAGAGGTATGGTCACTTTCATCTTCAAACCCTTAATTTAACAATCCAAAGTCATCCCATGATGTGATGCATCCACTAGTCAAAGTCCTATACTAGTAAAGTGATTTACCTCTAATGGAAATGGAAATGAGTCTAATGGAAATATTCTCCTTAGTGAAATTGTGGAAACTACAAAAAATTGAGATATCCCTGATGTGTACACTAGGTGTAACATGAATTTCACCATTAAATATAGGACATTATTTATGGCATTAGGAAGAATGTCATCATAGGCCTGAAGGTGAGTTGTATTTTTAATATTAAAGGTAGGAAAGGCATGTTTATTAGCCATGTTTTCTTTAATGTCCTCAATTTACTCAATCTCTTCACTTTTTTGGCTAGCAAAATCTTCTCTCTTTAAAAGGCAGATTAAGATTAGGGTATTGAACTTCAAGAGGAAGTTTAAGATGAATAGGTGGATTGATAGGATTGATGAATCTACTATATGATGACCTAGTAAGGACCATGAATTATGAGAGAAAATTTATGACAAAATAATGTCCTTAAACTATATTTTACCTTGAATGAAGTCACCAATTGTTGAGTAGTACACCAATTTATAATTGATATTGTCAAGAACAAGATTCACCTTGACAAATTGTCTTAAAGACAATGGGTCCCATCGAGTGTGCTAGAATTATTTTCACCAAATATTTCACCCTATAGGAGGGTGTTTAAGCCTCCTTCATATTTGGGAAACATGGGAATACTTCTAGGTATGTGGGTTTACATATAGTAGAATTAGACCTCTAGGTTTAAGGGTTAGCTCCCTAAATATATCTTGAAATGCTTATCACCTGATTAGCTAGTTATTTATTGTAAAAGGGATATAATCTTGTATGAAATGAAACTATTATAAGGGGGTGATACACCATAAGGATTTACACAAGACCATCATACTTATTTCATTAAGAAACAAGACCTACAAACTTGCTTTCAAGTCCTAAAAGATTCTAACATAAGTGTTTCAACATAGAGGTGATATACATGAGAAAACACAAGGTAAGTGAACTAGAAGGAAGATTACACACTCTTATAAAAATTATACAGTTTAAAGGATACCATCACATTAGCTTCATTTTATATGACCTGTTAGAATATGAACTCTTGCATAAACATGAGAAGATAAGGAAAAGAAAGGAAAGAAGATTATCACTAACTTCACCATAAATCAGTTTAAACACATATAAAAATGTTAATAAACTCATAAATATACTTTAATTTATTTCTTGAATTCCAAATACAATGTCATTGCAATAGGGATTCACCATACATGGTCTGGTATTAGTCTATACAAGCCAAAATGGATACTACTTATAATATTTGAGAGAGAAGTGAGAAGAATGAAGTACAAGAGTTACTAGGACATGTGTCATGCTAAGAAAAAGATTTAAAAAATTAGGAGAGATGAATATGTAATATACCATGAAATGTATACTTGGAAAAATGTCCCTAGAAATAAGAAACTCTTGAAATGTGGTGTAGTATATTTATTGCTTGCTCAAAAAATTACCTTCAGTATTTGACCCTTTTGGAATGTTACATAGTATAATAGGGATAGATTTAATTATTTAAATGAGATGAATGGGTTTTAGACATGATCCAACATGAATTTGATGTGTCCCTAATCATTAGGATTCTTTTGTACATGAGTTATCACCACCTACACTCTATATAACTCCTCTTTCACTCACCTTACATACTTGACACCAAGGTTGCCTTCAGTTTTACAAACTAGTCAATACAAAGGATAATATGACACCTTTAAAGATCCATCATGGACTTATATTCATGAAAAAAAAATTAAAAGGCCTCCCACTTATAGTTTTCATCTTCTTACTTGCTTGTTCACTATGCCAGTTTTGACTGGCTGAGATGAAGGCACTTGAAAAAACACTTGTGATATTTTATGATACATGAAATGGAAATTAGAGGTTATCTAAAATCCCAATATATCTCCAAAATTTACTTTCATCTATTGAAACACTTTTGTACCTACATAACACTAAAAATAGTCAAGAAAAGACACTTCACACCCTATCCATATATGTAGGGTAAAACTAAGCATGATAGGGAAGGGACCTAGAGAGTATTATACAACTTAAAATAATTTCAAAATCCATTATGTTCCATATATATACCTCTCCTTCTTCATTTTCCCAATCAAGTCTTTAGCAAGGGTTTGAGATGGTTTATGATAGTTTTGAACTTTAATGATTGTTCATAAAGGTTTAACATTCAAACCTTGAAAAAATTATTCAAAAATGAATTTAAATACCTTATATAATATCTCTTACCTCCTTAGTATCCCACTTAAAACCTCAAATTAGGTATGAGATCTCAAAGTTGTGTTCTTGAGCTTTGTCCATGCATTTTGCACACCCTAAATTGGTCTAGACCAAAAAACGGATTTCATGTGGATTATTTTTGATTAAAATAGATTAAACACACCTTATTATTACCCATTATAGTTTTATAAATGTCTATATAGTGATATAAATCAATACTGGACCCTATAAGGCACTAGGCCTAATCAAGACCTAATAGGTCTATCTGTATGCTTATAGGTTTATGACACCCTAACATGTCTCTCACCTTTGTGCATGGTTTTTACTATTTTTCCATGTCCCATTAAAATTTCCACACCATCATATGAGGTCTTGTCAAGTTTTCAACTTGTCCTTATCTTCTTTCCTCCAAACCTGCAAGTTTGTACCTTTAGGGAATGCCCTCTATCTGAGATAAAATATAGGGAACTTCCCCTATTTCCATAGACCAAAGGGTGATATTAAGGGTATATAAAATTCATAAGGGAATATCCATTTTAAATTTTAAGGTTTTATGATACTCTCATAAATATCCTCAAACACTCTGAAATGCAAGATAAACTTCTTGAGAATGGTGGCTGTGCACAAGATGTTAAGAATAGACTATAGGTTCTCTGATAGAAACCTCTCATTATCATATTTACATGATATGGGGTTAATTTAATATGTCAATTATCACTATTTATTTAATTCAAACATTATTTCCTCCTATTTTTTTCTTAAACCCTTCATTGCACACTCTTTCTTGACTAGTTTAGATTGCAAGTTATATGGATGTGATAATGTTTCTCCTACATGTAGGTGATACCTACATGTTTGGAACTTAGATAATTATCACAAGACATAATTTAAGTCCATATATTCATTTTGAAATTCATATAGACTATTATCATAATTTTCATGCTATGCCAACATCTAAAACACTATATTCTAGCTCACTGTTATCTATAGTCAATTATAGTTGACTAATTTGGAACAAGTAGGGTTCTTGTAGGTGGATATTAGCCTTGAGATATATGATTAATACATTAGAGTCTTTTGAATAATTTTTAATCAAATTAAATTAAATATTATTTGATTTTTCAGGTTTCCATCTCATAAATCTCACTCCATGATTTGGTGAGTCACCGATAGTCAGCCTATAGGTGACTTTTCTAAGTAAGGATTAAATTTTAGGCATTAATGGAGGTTCATACTCATAATTTAAAAAATTATTTATAAAATTTGAATAATCAATGTGTCCCTTATTCCATTGGAAACACTAGTCATGGTGATATGTTCTTGTATTACTATCTTGGGTGTAAGGTTATTTGGAACTTGAAATATTGTAAAAATCACTAGAAAATTGTAGTGAACAAAAGATTTAATTTGAAACCTCCTAACATATTCCTTAATTTTATGGCCTCCATATCCATTTGAAAGTTAAATCCCCTATGTGTAGTCTACAACATGGAACCATTAAATATTACCTAGGTTCTTTATCTATTCATCTTATGGCATCATCAAAAGTGTTGAGGGCTCTGTTTTGGAGATTTTTAGGGAACTTGTCCCTAAACATAATTCACTTCTCTTGAAGTGTCTCTCAAGTTTTCTTGCCAATATAATGACTCACTCATAATTTACATGGTCTAATCTAACTCCACAAACCTCATGAAGGTATCTAAACATGCTAAATTGCTCCATGAAACACTTTCAAATCTTTGTGGAGCCACTTGCAGGTGTACATTTTTGTATGCAAGTAGTGACTATGAGTGTAGGCAATGTACATGAAAAATGAGAATTATATTATATTTAGACCCTATATCAACCTTAAAATAGGATATTTTCACCATGGATATTCTCATTCAACTTAAACACTCCCTTTCAATGTGATTAATACTTGTGAGGCACTAGTAGGTATTCCTTGATATTGCAGACACGGTAGTGAATTTGAGTGTAGGAAATTTACATGGAAAATGATCATTAAATGAGTTTGAGACCTTATATAAACCTTAAAAATTGATTAATATATCTAAAATGTTTTAACATCTTTCTACAATAATCTCAAGTCTCTATGAGATCCTACAGATGCATATTCAATAACAAACAAGGCAATGATGGTATAATGTAGAATGTACATAAGATGCATATTTATCTAACTATATTTAGACATAAATAAGGTATTAAATTTAATCTTATGTGCCTCATGGGGACTCATAATTGATTGAATGAGCTACCTCAAAATGACCAACTTCCTTTTGAGGCACCTATAGGTGCATACCAATAACGTATGACTGTGTGTCTAATTTGCATTGACTATCATATCTCTTCTTGTGTAACTTGAGAGTTTGGATTTATGGATTAAGATAAAATAAGGTGTCATATGCCTTTAAATCATTCAACACATCATCATAACCTAGCTTAGATCTCAAAACACCATGACTATAAGTGGGAGTAAGCAGAGAATTGGTTGTGTGTAACATTCTCAACTATAACCTTCATGATGCTATATTTGGAGAGTAAGCTTGGGAAGGAGGATATTTTTATGGCATATGAGATTCATGAATCATCATATCACATTTATTTGAAATAATTTTAGAGAAAGAAACCTTTTACAAGTAGGGAAACCTGATTACAAACTCACTGGCATACTCCTACAATCTAAGTTGTTTAAACTCATAAAACTAACTCCAAAAATGAAATAAAATATTTAAAACATGTGATAAATAATTTCAAATCCTTTGAAAGTCATTTCAATATTTGGATTTTATAGACTAGATCAAATAAGAGTAAAACCTATAGGGTGTGAGGATTGGTAAGCAAAACCAGACAATAAAATTATTAGGAATGGTTCATAAAATATAGGGAACCATTATTCCAAATAAAAAAATTAAAATTATGCTAAATAAGTGAAATATCCACCACCAAGATAATTTGACCTAGAAGTCCTCCTACTTGCCATACCATCCAAAGACTTGTTGAATAGTTTTACTTGCATAGTAGAGCGATGGAGGAGATAAATGGTTTTGGTCTAATTTTGGAATTTTAAAATCATGTTAAGTGTGGAAATTGTGTTATTTAATTTTAATAACCATTTCATAGGCTTTTACCACATGCCACTCTCTTTCATAGGCCATACAACCTTTAAAACTCCCTCTTTTTCAATTGTTTTCTTGATTTTTAGTTAGGAACCTATAAGATTCTATTTTTAATGACATTAATGATAATTAATATGATATATAATAACATGAAGTACTTTTATAATGATTTTTTAACACTTTGATACGTTGGAAAAATGTGCCACCTTCATTTATGATCCATATATGACCCCTAAGTGACATAAAATGACATAAAGACTAAAATGAACTTTGACCAAAGATATAAGCAAATTAAATCACATAAAATTAATCATGGGACACCATATGACATTATAATATTCCCTTATAAATATTTTTTGACTATAGGGGGTTGACTCATTTTGACTTGTGGTCAAAATGGTCAACAATCTCTATATATGCCTTCAAACTTCTCCTCATCTATAACTTAACTTCATGAAACCTCAAATAATAACCTTTATTACATAAAATAATGAAATATTATTACCTATTTTGATATCACGTTATGTAGAGTTGATATATACACTCTTTTTTACCTTTACATGGTTCTAGTTTCTTCATTTAATCTCTTCTTTGAACTCTGATTTGATTTCTTATCACATGTAATCTACTTGTATCTTAACACTCTTGATCAATTATTTAATTCAATAGTATCATAATACTCCTTTAATACCTATTTATCTTCTTTATCTTTAATAAATATCACTCTTCATCTCCATTTGCACTCTTCCCTCCTTATCACCACCATCGTCATCTCATACACAACTATCCATTCTTTGTTATTTCCTCAAGCTTGTTCATTCTTTGAGAAAGGTTCATAGGCCTAATAACTTAATACATAATTAAAAGATTATTTTATTCACCCTATGCCTCTTATTTACATCAAATTAATCATTTATATCTCCTTTACACATCCAATGATCATGCTTAATCTGTAAGCTAGAGTTCTCAAACAATCCTCTCTTTCCTCTTTGAAGCCTAGTCTTTTGTATCCCTATTTTCACAAAAATATCATATTTTTTAATAATAAACTAATTTTATATACATAATAAATACATTTTAATATATCCTTTATCCCTTTTTATCTTCACATAAATTTTCAAGTCTCAATCCTCAATGGAAGTCCTTCTTTGACACCCTTCTTGGCAATTACGTCTCTTTAGGCCTAGTTCAATGCTACCAACCATATGGTAAGGTACCAAATTAAACACACCAAAATATTTTATATAATTTAAAATAAAAATATAATCCAAATTTTCAATAAAAATTAAGGTTGGAAACTCAAGTTATGCAAGTTTCAAGATGAAAACCCTAGCTTAAGTTTTGATAGGCTTATACAAGGCTGAGAGCCTAAAAAATTAGATAAAATGAATTTTAATAAACTTAAAACCCTAATTGGACCTGTAAAATGTCTTACTCAACTCTCTTCACCTTCCATAATTTTTATTTTCTCATTAACATTCCCAAATCATATCCAACATGCAAAGTTACAGAATTCTATGTGCTCTTTCTAGGATTGTGTTATGGTCATTGAAGGTTTGATATGTATATTTAAATCCTAAGTGGAATGATTATTGTTTAGGGTATTTTAATCCTTATTAAAACCTATCCAATCCTTTTCAAACTTTTAATAATTAATACTATCCTCCCACATACACATTTACATAATTACGAGAACTCCTTTCTTGGTTGTGTCAATTGATATGAATATTAGCATTTAGGATTGATTTAAGAGTATATGAAAATAATTTAAAGGATTAAAAACATCAATAATAAAAATTATACTATTTTTATGACTCAAATAATTCAAAACCTACTTAAATAACCATCCATCCATATTACATAACTTACTAGACATACCTGACTAATTATTAGCAGAATTATCTCTAATTCAAGAGCACTATGTACAACCTTTTGTAGACTAAGAATCAAGTAAAACCACAAAATAAATAAATATGTAATGATGGTATGATTATACTTAATTCTAAATAATACTCATATATTTAATTAAAATACAACACAATTTCCTTCTTCATTCGTTCATTTCTTGACAAAGCAATTACACTCCATTTGCACCTACAATAGAATAGATTGCCTTATTTAGGTTCTTGATATGTTTATAATCTTTATTTCACTCACCTTAAAAAATATACTACCCTACCAACCTAATATTAATATCATCCCACCTTACATAAATTTTATTCTTATTATCATGCCAAACATGCAAGAAAACTCTCTTTTCTTTTGGTCAACCCCATGTAGGGTGGCTATTACAAATCAAGTTTCTTAGCTTATATTGCTCTCTTTATGACTGTTACATTGAACTTAACACATATTCCAAGGATAAATATGACCCTTCATAAAATTCAACAACATTATTCATTCCTTACAAGATCAAAAATATCACTCTAAGCCTAGTTACAAAATTCAAAATTTTAATTCTTCCCTTTTGATGAGATACTCCAAAAGAGCCAACAAAACATTGTATGAAATGGGAAATATAGTAGATCTATAAATCAATCCTATCTTAGAGAAGATAAATCCTACTTAAACTTATAATTGGGGATACATTATATAATTGGGGTCATGGATAATATGGATCCATTAGACCTAATCAAGGGATCTCTTACCACAATAATATCACTAAGGAGGGTTCCAAAGCCTCTAGTCGAGAAAAGCCACATAATAACCCTAACTAGGTCCTATGTTTTCATATTCACTAAACTAATAAAAAGTAAAGTAAAATCTAATCTATTTCTCAGCAAAGCTTATGGCACAAATTCAAGTTAATAATCATTAAAAGTAAACATGCATATACGACATATACTCACATCAATGTATACAAAATATTAATTTATGGAAGATAAGTGCAAATGCATATCTATCTACTCTTATAAAGGAGGATTTTTTTTGGAATACTTACCTTTGAATATTAACCTACCAAACCTCAATCTCTCCCTTTGGCCAAGGTGCTTCAAAATATTTTTTTTTGGTATGTATGGATGACAAGGATAAATAAACTCTAGGCTACACAACCTATCAATGCATCCAAAAGACTTCTCCACAAGACAAGATCCATATCTCCAAAGAAAATATGAAACCCTAAGATTACTCCTCAAGTAGAATGGTGGATAAGCAAATGTAAAATATATCTTACTTCTTCTCTTCTATTAAAAATAGTGAAATGAATGTATTTATATAGGTGAATCTAACCCTAAACCCCTCTAAAATTTAGGCTAACAAGGTCAACCCAGTCGATCTAGTATCATAATTAACAAAAATAAACTAGGTTATGGACTAGGTTGGCCAGGGGCTGACCTAGACCCTAATAAGTTTTGTTAATAAGGATATAAGGCCAAAGTGGATGACTATGTAATGTAAATTATTAAAAAGGGGTTTAGGTCAGGGAAAGGGCTAATGAAGTTGGTAAAAGACTAGAGGAGGTTGAAAAATAAGAGGCAAATATTAGAGGAATGGGTTTTAGGAGACAAGTGTGTAGATATAAAATGGGAAAAAGGGAAAACAATCTTATGAAACACTAATGATCTACCCACCCCTTTCTTGGTACACCCATTAGGGCATACACTCATAGAGATTGAGACTCAATTAGTTCCTGCAAGATAGATAGCATTAATAATTGATAAATTCCACTTGAAGATCATCATGTGTCACATAGGTACAACATGAGATGGTGCTTTAGGAAAAGAACATAGCAATGCATAATGCTAAGGCTGAATAAAGTGTACCAAGGATCAAATTAGATAAATGAAAAGACAAAATTGAAAAACACTAGTGCTGTAAATAAAGGAGTAGATTTGAGAAAATGTGAAGTTTTCCAATATGAGGAAAATTAGGTAAAACTATAGAGATTAGCAAAAAAGAGAAAAAAATCAAAAGTTTTGCAATATAGATAGATAATAGTTGAAAAGACTCTCTACAACATTAGGCTTTTAGAAATTTTATAATGTGGAAAAAGAGTGATTAGAGACAAAGATATGAGCAAAATAAGAAATCTAATGGTAAATTTAGAGGGTAAATAATTTTGGAATAGTAATTATAAATAGGGTGAAAAAGAATTCATATGGTATTATTTACTACTCTGAGAAAAATATAGCTCTAATAAACCTAGTAAGAGACCTATAGAGCTAGAATGGTGATGAGGAGATCACTGAGACGGGGAGGATGCATAGTAGCTATAGTAATGTAACATAGGTAAACAATTAATAATTTCAAAATTTTGAGTATTTTTATTTAAAATTGGGTGATTTATAGAAATTTTATAATTAGGCAAAATATAGACACCTAAATGAACACTAGGAAATTTTTAGGGACACTATGAGTCAAATAGGGTATTACATAGGAAAGAGTCAGACCAATAAATACCTAATGAATTTATGGTAATTTGTCAAAACATCATTGTAGTGAAATACCCAGGTTGGCCAGGTTGAGCTAGTTGGTAGAAGATAAGAAAAATTGTTGGTCTGACTTAGTAATAATTGGCCAACTTAGTTCGTTGAACAAGAAGAACTAGTGGGCCAACTTAGTAGTAAGTGGATGACTTAGTTTGTTAGGTGAAAGGGTCAACTTAGTACTAATGGACCAACTTAGTTAGTTGGTAAGTGGTTCACTTAGTACTGTAGAAGATGAAGTAGGTTGATTTATTACTATTAAGCTAGATATGGGTTGACATAGTAAATAAAAGGCTAATTTGGTTGAAATTGTGATAGTTTTGATATAGTAACCCTGGTAAAGGAAGGTTTGATTGATTTTGTAATAGGTTAATCTAGTAGAAAATAAAGAAACTAAATCAAACCAAATCATTTTTTTTTAAATTTTAAGAATGTATTTGGATTATGAATGATATGGAGGTCTAATACATCCTTTGTTGGTTGATATTTTGTAGAAGCACTAGAGATTTTGGTGATTGATCAATGCCTCATGGTTAATTGATTTATTAGAGAATTTGATAGATGTGGATAGAGTGAGATTGGTTGCATTGGTACTGGGAAGTATCATGGAGATGAGACACATCCCTCTGAGTGTTGATCTCATTGTCATGTTCTTTAGAGTATGGTAATGATTGACCAACAATTTTTTATGGGTAGTGGATGGGTATATCATATAGGTAGGTATCACATGAGAGGATGTCTATGCATTGTTTGTAAAGCCTATATGAGGGACACTAGTGATCATAGGGACATCAAATGATTTAGAGGAGAGACAAGTACTATCTAGGTGGGAGATGTTCTCATATAGGATCTACCTAGGGCTGAGGATGAGATTATTCAATGTATATATTACACAAATTTTGAATATCTAGAAGGTTGTGATTGGACTTGTGATAGCATAAGTGATGTGTCATAAATCAGATGGAAAGGTACCACTATATGTGATAGCCTTATGCCATTCCATTTTGAACGAGGGGGAAATCTATGATTTTGGGTATGTCATCTAGGTCTAGCTCATGCACGATATGTATGGGATACTATTCAGAAGGTATAAAAACATAAGACCAATGGTATTTATTAGTGCATAGAGATATGAGAGGTTCTTGATGTATCAACCAACTAGTTTACCCTATGTGGTCGATGATAGGTTACCTCAGGTTAATAGATGGAGATAGGATCAGTTAACATGGACAATGCCCCATATGCTAGTGATATAGATAATCATGAAAGGAGATATCATGTGGATTCCCTATGCACATATTAATACTATTTAGCCTTGTTGGGTGACTATGGTGCTAGGGTTAGCTAGAGTGTAGATTATGAGACATTATACATGGTGGGTAGAGCCATAGCCAGTGACATGCTTACTAGGACATTTTAGACTCCCATGCTTAATGGATATGATAGTAGTACCTATGTTTTGGGCACAACATGCAAAAGAGCTGAAGGGGATAGGAGGAGGAGTGATAGTCAAGAGACTAGAGAGCAAGTCATAAAATGTGAGACCATGGAATGGTTGAATATGATAGCTAATAATCAAAGGGGGAGAGGTCATAGATGTGGATGTAGGGGTGTATAAAGTATCACAATAGGCACCATAGTAAGAAGAACAATGACTATCTAGGGCACACCATCGATGGATATTCCATCAACAATATCAATCAGAGAGGGTGGTTACATAGGAAGACCTACAAATCATTTTAGGGTAGAGCTATTTGATAGAGTCACCACTAAGGAGAGGCTTGTAATGTGCATGAGTGGTAAATTAGGGTTTTTATTTGATAGGGAGGAAACTCAATGATGAGGTGCTCAAGGGATGGGCTAATGGAGATACCATGGTTGATAGATGAGCAAATGGGGAGATGGTGGTTGTTGATATTGAGGTGGGTAAGAAATTGTGTAATTTTAAGTCTTTAAGATAGAATATTAGTTGTATATGATGGTAGATAGATAGATATATTTTTAGATGTATGTGTTATCCAATATATATATATATGAGTTTCATTTTTTGTAAACCCTATGATAGAGGAGATCATATAGGAATCCCTAGTCATGGTAATGCACCATAACATTATAGATGGGGTGCTAACGCCATACAACCCAACCACACTAGATGATCCTATGGTACCATCTACACTAGATCAGGGATGCTAGTTTAAACTAGTGGGGGAGAATAGAGGAAGCTACAAACACGTGAGGATGGATTACAACAACTAGTAGGGGTGGGAGAAGGAGAGGTAAAAACTAGGTAGTCTTTAGCTCAAGACAAAGATGCACACATGGCAACCATTATCTAGTTAGGATAGGTACATATGCCCAAGTGGCCAACCTATAGGGATAGGTAATAGGGTTCAGATATCAAATAGCCTCATTAAAATGTATTATGTAGAGGAGATGGTTTGAGACATCTATGGGAAATGCGTCTAGGCCATGAGATAGGCATGATGGAACCCATCCATAGAGTTCGAGAGATGTATTTTTATATTTTGTATAAAAACACTTGATATATATATAGATATATTATTTTCATAGTTGCATTTTGGTCTCATGATTTTTATTTTAGTTGTGGTTATTTATACATGGATATAGTTAGTTATAGCATATGTATTTTACTTTTGTTGTATATGTTATATGAAATAAATGAAGGGTGTTTTATTTTCTAGCATTATGTAGAACACATGCATGGTTAAAAAGAAATAGGCAAAAAGGAAGTTGGAAAAATATAAGTAATCATAAAAAAATGTACTACACACTATTTCATGATGGGAATGTTTAATAATAAATTATGACAAATTATAAGAAACCAAAAAGTGGTAAACAAGAGTTCAAAAATGTTTTTGAACCATGAAAAAGATTGGCACCAAATTAAAACAAGCAAAATTGCACTAAATCATGTTAGGAAGTATGAAAATAAGGTAATAAAATGGAAGACACATGGAATACCAATAGAACAAATCAATTATTTCAATCAATCATATCAAATCACGTTGGGAAGTATAAAACAAAAATAAATTTGGAAAAATGGTCTTAAATTAATCACACTAATTCAAGTTGGGAAGTATGAAAAATGTTTGGATTCTTCCATGTAATAAAAAAATAAGAAGATAAAAGTGAAATATTAATGAAATAAGCATAATTATTCTAAATCAAGATGGGAATCATGTCAATGATGTGTAACTCATAAACAATCATGACTTGTCTCAAATTTGACACATGTAATTTCATTAAGACTTGTGTATTGGAAAATTTTGTGAGGAAGACCAGATCCTATCCATGGTCTTACACTATAAGTCACAAAGGGAACACTGATGAGTTGGAAATAAAGGGTGAAATATGGTAAAATAGGATATTTGGAGTGTTAATGTGAAAATTTGATAATTTTTGTTGAAGGCGTGGTCCTATCCAAGGTTTTAAACTAAAAATCACATATGGAATCCCTAGGGGGAATGATCTATGAACAAAAAAATATTTCTCAAGAAAGAAATGTTAGGATTATAGGGAGTAAAAAATGGAATGTAATAAGAATAACACATGTATCTTATGGGAAGACTTTAGGAGACATGAGGCACATTAAGGACATATAAAGACACTAAGTGACTAGTGATCATCAATATATAAAGGATACACGTTTGCTATAGGCACAAAGATGTGTAGGAAAATAAGTGTGGTATTAAGATCAACTCATGTTGGTTGTTTTGAACAAGAAAATTAAAATGGACCCACATTCCCACAATGTGGTCCTCATTCCTTAGGACCCCTTACAAAGTTATCAGTCTCCTATGAATATTGGGTACTTGTGTGAGAAAGTAGGTAGGACTAAAATATTTTCTATTCTCCTTTTCTAATCTACTGGCCTACTTCATCCCAATGGACCTCATCTCTATTATGAAACTAACTATGGAGTTTGATCTTCAATTATAAAAATGATATGTGCTTAGAATCATGTCTTTTAGTGTGATTTAAATTTTAAATATTTTGAATGTTGCCTTTTATATCATTGCCTTTTGTTAAATAATTTAGATTTTAAAGTTTTATATATTTTAAGATTCCTCATCCATACAAACTTAGAATGACCAATCATGAGAGATAAAGTGATATAGATGAATGATATTTAGGCTTAGGCTAAAGGAAGCTAAGTATCCAAAGATATGACTAAGTAGAACACTTAGGATGAACTATGAACGAACATGCGATCTCAAGTCTCAACCATGTGTATGCTTAGTTTGTGAAAGGGAATATGAGGAAATAAAGGGAGATCCAGAGTGGACTGGTAAAAAGATATTATAATGAGATGAATTGTTTACTAACTGATCACTTGGTATATAAGGAATGACTAAAGGGAGCAAGGTTTGTATAACCAAGTCACAATAATAATTATCTATGTTTATAGATATAAATTAGAAAACAATGAAAGATATTAAGATAATCATAAAAAAGGAACCCATAAAGAAGATGTATGTAATCATGAAAAGGAATTAATAATGGAACATAATAATAATAATGACATCATAAGTGACATGTAGTATTAAACAAAAGTCATCATGTAAGATTGATAGGGTTTTGACATAATATCACATGATATAAGATAGATAAATGTAAAGTTGGAGCACATATAAAACAAAGGAATAAATAAATGAAATAAAACCATGATTATGTTCATAAATACTAATATATTTGTCCACACACATTATCCATAACATCTGATAAGTTTCTATGAAGTTGAACTTAGACTATAACCAAAGTCTCATCGATCTTCAAAGAGAGTTGAGAAAATACTTCACATCAAATCTCCTTGATAGAAAATGTAAGAATTCCTAAAGGATTATGATAATGAAGGATTTCATGTAAGGGATGCTCAAGATAAGGAATTGGAATGGAATAAATGGGAGATAAATGGGACACCAATAGGGAATGGGCCATAGGTGAAGGAGTCACCAATGGAGAAGGGGATACCGATGAAGGAGGATCCATGGGTGAGGGAATCACATGTGGATAAATGGTAGGTGGATAAGGGACCATAGGTGGTGGGGACATAATGGAAGAAGGGGGATCCTTATTTTAAGGGTTACCTATGATAGGAAGGGTAGTAGGTGTAGGAATGGTCATGAGGTGATCCTTGAGATGTTGCTAAAGGATGCAACAATGATTAATGTGATGAGTAGTATATTGGTTCTATAAGAAACATACATCTCCATAGTTAGGAAGATATCTATGTAATAATTTAAAAAGAGGTATATCCATGTCTATTGGGTAAGGAGTGGTGGGATGCAAGGTGTCTATATATTGCTACAAATTACGACAATATGTGGTTGAATGATTATCTATGCCATGAAAGTAGTAGATATGTTTTTAGTATATTTTACAAGTATACTAACAAAGGGAGTGGAAATAGAAGCCAAAGAAAGATGGTGTAAGGAATATTCTCGAGTCCAATGACCAATAACTTTATGAATACCACAATATGGTTGATTGACCCATTTGGCAGGAAAAGGATCAAGCTGTGGTAATGGGAGAAAACCATCACTAATGAAAGGTGGAAATCATGGACAGATTGGGTGAGGCTCGATTGAAGGAGTGAAAGTATTAAAAATAGGAAGAGACTCATATAGAGATGGAGTGGGAATATGATCTTAACTAGGATCAACTAATGGAGGGGAAATATGCATAGAAGGTTGAAGGATAGTTGAAAGCATCTCAGGGATACATTGAATAGAGGTGTCCTAGTATATAGTAAAGTAATAGGGACCAACTATAACATGATCCATACGAATAATATTGAGGATATTAAAAAATTGGAGGTGAACACACCATCTCTACCCTATGAACAAGAGGAAAAATTATAAAATTAGGAATTATATAAGATGAAAAGATTAAAGCAAAGAGGAATGATAATGAATAATTTATGCATCTCAGACCTAAACAAGACCACCTAATAATGGATCATATAAGGTATATCCATCTTCATATTCAAGTGTATGAAAATTAATGGCATAGGTAGGGATGACCTTATCATCTAGTGTGGTGTGATTAATGTAGTGTTGATTCTTACTTAAGATAAATGGTATATCATCACTAGATGGTTGATAAAAACATGGCTTCAAATAAGGGGGAAGCTAGGAAATGGGACGAGGTAAGAGATCAAAGGTTTTAATCTTGATATTGATCTTGTTAGGCTCATACTCATCTAAATATAGGAGGTTAAGTGGTATAGTCTTGATGAGTTCAGGGTGACCATTATAACATCATATGAAGTTTATAAGAAAGTTAAACCACTGAGATTCATAAAATAGAATGCTCAATAAGGTTTCAATGGATGGAATCTTGAATAAACCATAGTCTTGGAATTATCCAAAAGTATGAGGGCTAGTGTCACTTTGAATCCTTTAGATGGTTCCATTGTGAGGAAATTTGACACAATATCAAGTGAAATAGGTAACTTATCTCATTCAATGAGTCTATGGCATACCAAGTAGAATATTATAGGATAGAATAAAGTTAAAGACCATCACCTTCACTCAAATGATGATAGGTGGGATGGTGATAGGGAGACACACTAGCCTAAGGGAGGTATTTTCCTTTGGTCATAGCTTTGACATGTGCTGCATGTGGATTTAAGGTTACATTTAGAATATCCAAGCATTTTTATAAAATTGAGAGAGATAAACCAAGTGCTTGAACCTTTACCAATCAAGGCATGCTAGACTTAGATATCACTAATTTGGATATTAACAAAAAAGGGAGGATCATCCACATGAATAATAATCTTGTTGGGGATCATAAAAGGAATGGGGAATTTAAGGGAAAGAGAAGTGTCCATTATTTCATCAACATGTATGGACATCTCTTTATATTATTGTAAAATGTTATCTTCTAATCTGGATAAGGTGGATTTGTGTCCTGATAGGGGAGGATGAGGGATTTTCATTTCAAACCAGAGCTACATAAGATTATTATGAATATGTAGAGAAGTTTTCATAAGTTTGGGAAATGGGATTTAAGATGGGAGATTAGTAAGTTTCATGATGGGATCTTACTCATAATAACCCATAAGGGGACTATTGGAAAGAGGTGCATAGTGTTGAAGGAGGTCCTTGGAATGAGGATCCAAAGTACATTTGAACTTATGTTGATAAGATGCATGAGGTTTAATTGGAGGACATATTTGTTTATTGTCTTGATAAGATGGGGTAGTTGATGTAGGTTTGGTTTGAGATAAAGTGGAATATGTGTTAATATAAGTTTGAGTATCATTGGTGATGGGTAAATAGGTTGGAAGAGTGGTAGAAATGGTATGCAAATTGTTATCCAAGGGAGGTAGTCAAATTAGTTCATCAAAAGATATAAGGTCTTCTTACCCCAAATCTATTGAGTTGGGGAAGAGTTTTGGATAACACAAAATGTGTGAGATGATTGAGGAGTTGGATAGGATGATGATTAATGAAGAAAACCAACCTTCACATATTATTAATATTGACTACATTCTCTTCTAAATTTGGGTCAAAAAGACTATCAACATTATTGGTTGAATAATTAGGCTTGTCTTGATTGTCTTGGTGATTTGAAAAAAAGGATATTTGTAGATGGCCAAATAAACATTAGCCTAGTTCAAAGCTTGAGATTTAGTTTGTGTTTCATGGGATTTTAAGACAATGTCATAGGCTTGTTGACATTTATGAATGATAGAATCATGGTCAAAATTGGGACCGAGAAGGAAATCCATAGCCAAATTATTAAGTTGCCTACAAGTCTCATGAGAATGACCCTAACTAGTATGAAACCAACAAAATTTATTGAGATCATACTAAGATTTAATGGGAAAAGTGGGATCAAGTTCTTGAAGAGGAGGCCTTGGTAGATGCTTTTGTAATTACACTAAGGGTAAGGGTTTATGAACATTGATTTTATTTGTTGAAGATACATGAGGATTAGTGATGTGGTTGGGAGGGGAAGCTTGTTCTAGAACCTAGTTGGGAATAATAGATTGAATAACATGAATGGTATCATAAGAGTTGGTGATACCATCGTTAATAACATGATAATAATTATTTTTGATTAACATATGAGTACTCATAGAATGTTGGGATATCTCACATTGATGCATAAGGAAATCTTAGCATTTGGATTGGTCAATGGCCTCTTCCAAACTACATGGAGAGAGAGTCCTGACCTGATATTACAACTTGGTATAAAGAGTGTTATTAAATAGATGAAAGAGGTTATCATTTTACATATTTGGTTCACATTTGTTAGACAAGTTCTTCCACTATTTTATGAAATATTATGTGGTTTTTGTGTCAAGTTATTTATACTTAATAAAATGGGCCAAAGTATTTTCATGGAGATCACTAGTTTGAAACACTTGGACTATAACATTGACAAAATATTCCAAACTAGTGATGGAATGATAGTTTGAGTTGGTTATATCAATCTAAATCATTGACGTAGGAGTTTTTGGTAATAGCTTGTTATCAACAAAAGTATTTAACTTGAGCCAATCTTTGTATAGATTTATAAATATTTTTAAGTGAAGAGTAAGATCAGTTGATCCATTGTAAGTAATGGTAAGGGTGATGCCTCTTATATCGATGTTAAAAATTTGAGGTGTAAGAGGCTCATTTTGAAGGTGCTTGATTGTTTTGTTAACAATAGGAAGTTGAGGGATAAGATTACCATGGTAATCCTAAAGAGGAGGTGGGGAGAATTTTGGTTATGCATTCACCATGGAACCTATTGAGGGTGATTTTGAAGATGGATAATGTGATTTTGCATTTGCATCATTTGGTTGGCATTATTATCTTGGATATCATTCATTTTATTAAGAGTTTTTAATATAAGTTGATGGGTTTGAGTGGTGTTATTTACATTGGGTGAAACATTGGCATTGGAAGTAATGGCTTAGATACCACTATGGGTGTTATTAGTGGCTTGATAGGAATTTCTAGTAAGTCAGGAACTAACAACATTATTTTCTTGTGTGGAAAAATATGTACTAGTAGAAGGATGAGAAGAAGTGGCACTAGAGGCATGATTTCCATGGGTATCAAGTGATGCACTAGTGTAGGAATTGACAAGAATGGGTCTTAGAATATGCCAACTAGAGGTATAACATACCATCTTAGTAGATATATTAGGCTTAGAGGTGGAGGAAATTTGAGAGGAAGATGTCATAGTATGAGAAGGGGTCAATGGAGAAGGAAGAGGTTGAGAATCAAAGAAGCTAGTGTCCCCCAATTCATGTGAGAATGTTCGGGAAGGTTAATGGGGCTCCTTGAATTGACCACTTATCATGAAATGGTAAATAGTAAAAGGATATTTTCCTTGATGTTAAGGAAACTCATTGATGAAGAAGATCATTTTTGAAGTATACTCTAATTCAGGTTGATTTTATAAGGAGAAGAGAGGGTTGAGAACTAAAGAGGAATGAGGAGGGGTCCCATAATTTATAGTGTGAGTGGATACATGTAAATTATTTTCATATATGGTAGGATCCAAAATATACTTATTGGATAACTTATTGGGGTTGGTAAAGCTCATTAAATATATTGAATTCAACTCAATGTTGTCTTTAAATAGGAAGTTCATGATGAATAGGAAGTTCATGATGAGGGAGAAAGATTAAGGAAGATAAATATAATGTAAAGGCAAAGAGGTAGAAAGGATATAAAGTCAATTAGGTTGAATGTGTTCTCTAATATAAGAGGAAAATATGGGTACACCATCATCTAGGTCAACTTTATACTGCAAATAGGGTGTGGAATTGAGATAATAAGGATATAGGGTCAATTAGGTCGACTTAGTAATATAAGCTAATTGGAAAAAGGGATATAAAGTCATATAGGTTGAACCTGTATTACTTTTTTGGAGATAAGGTAGGAAAAAAGGGATACACAATTTTACAAGTTGACTATGCACTACTAATAGGGGAAAACACAATCTGTAAGAGACTGTACCAAACAAAATGATAGTGTGCTAAAATAGAGATTTTTTTTGTAATTTGATTGAAGTAAGAAATGGAAGCAAACATATAAATAATTATATCAATGTGAATGATCCAATTAGGGAAAACATTACAAAACCTTGCACCAATGCTAGACAATGCAAATTTTAATAGCAAAACACATAATGATTAGAAAGCAAGCAGTCAACTGAAAGGTAAGTTATAAGTAAGTGGTCATCATGAGTGTTATTAGATTATTAGAAAGTGTTATTTTAAGTGTGATAAGAAAGTTGGCTAAAAATATAGAATTAGAAAGCAATCTATACATGGTTTTATGATGTTTATATTGAAAGGGATCTGTGTTGGAAATGGTACTGGCTTAGTATTGGGGCCTACCCTCTCACTTCACAATCTCACAATGATAATGGTTTCAGGCTTTGCCATTATATACCATTAACCATGTGTTTATACTTGGCCAAAAAACCAAGTTAGCTTCCCATTTGGTGATGAAATCCAAGTAAGTAGGCCATGGGAAGACAAGTGTTTAAATGCATTTTGAATTTTGTGTGATTTGGTAGTGTGTGCAAAAAAGCAAAATAGTGTAACTAAATCATAATTTGAAAAAACTTCTATTTAGAATATGTGAGTCACTTTAAGCATGAAAATAAATAAAAATGAAAGTGTGAAATAATTATTATCAAATAGTTGTTAATTCCCAAATTTAGAATGGTATAGAGTCAATTCAGATGACATTGTATGCAAACAACATAGAATAATGTCAAATGGGTCACTACTATATTATAAAATCATAGTATTTAAGAATAGAGTTAAATAGTTTGAATCAGTCTTTTAGACATAAGATAGGCTACATAACTAAGTTGATTAGGTTGACGTTGATATAGGGTTGTAGTTTTGAAGACTACTAACTTTTACAAAACAAAATAGAAATGAAGTAAAATAACTGAGAGAGAAAAAAATGAACCTTGGTAGGTTGGAAGATGATTAGGTTTCCAAATTTTATGTTGGTGTGCCTTGAATGCTACTTTCGAATTATACAAGTTATGTCGACCCATTTGACCTATTTTTCTAAAAACCTATGTGCTCAAGAAGGATAAGATGACTAAGTCAACTTGTTTGACCTAGTTTGTTGATCTGGATACTAAGTTGACCTATTTGACCTAGTTTATTAATCTAGATGTTGAAAAAGTGAATAAGATGATATAGTCAACTTGTTTGACCATGTATTCTTATCTAATATGAAATAAGAACACAATGTTGACTTATTTTATCCAATAATATATATTTGATAAAGGCCTACACACAATGAACATAGTTGTTTTGATATGACTATGCATTAAACCTATGCACACAATTTTAGAACTATGCCAATTGGTTGAATATAGTATCACAGGCATACAAAAATAATAAGATGATAGAAATAAAAATTATGAAAGAAAACCTACAAAGATTAATTTCATGTCAGGTTTACCAGAATGTATGATATGGTAAATGTAGTAGATCTATAAATCAATCCTATCTCAGAGAAGATAAATCCTACTTACACTTCTGATTAGGGATACATTAGATAATTAGGGTCATGACCAATATGGATTTTCTAGACCTAATAAATGGATATCTTACCATAATAGTATCACTAGGGAGGGTTTTAAAGCCTCTAGTCAAGCAAAACTATGTAGTAACCCTAACTAGATCCTATGTTTTCATATTCACTAAACAAATAACAAGTAAAGTAAAATATAATCTAGTGCTCACCAAATCTTGTGACATAGTGTGAGGGTAATAAACATTAAAAGTAAACATGAATAGATGATATATTCTCACATTAATGTATATGAAATCCTAATGCATGGAAGAAAATTACAAATACATATCTTTCTGCTCTTACAAAGGAGGAAGAAAGTTAGGAATATTACCTTTGAAGATGAACCCAGTGAGCCTCAATCTCTTTCTTAGCCAAGGTGATTCATAAGAGGTAATTATGGTATATACAAATGACAAGGATACATTAGTTTTAGGATACACAACCTATCAATGCATCCAAAAAACTTCTCCACAAGACAAGATCCATATCTCCAAAGAAAGTATGAAACCCTAAGCTTGCTCCTCAATTAGAATGGTGGATAAGCATATGTGTAATAAATATTTATTATTATTATTATTATTATCTTATATTATAAATATAAAAATTAATTTGTTTATATAGGTGGATCTAACCCTAAACCCTTCTAAAATTTTGGGCCGATAAGGTTGAATCGGTTATCTTAGTATTGTAATTGATAAAAATAAACTAGGTCATAGACTAAGTCAGCCAGGGGCTGACTTAGACCCTAATAAGTTTTATCAATAAGGATAAAAGGCCAATGTGGCTAAATATGTAATGTAAAATATCAAAAAGGTGTTCAGGTTAGGGAAAGGGATAGTGAAGGTGGTAAAATACTAGAGGAAGGTGTAAAATAGGAGGCAAAGCTTAGGGTAATGGTTTTTAGTAGATAAGTATATAGATAACAAGTGGAAAAAAAGAAAAAAATATATTATGAAGCACTAGTGGTGTAATCACCCCTTTCTCAGTGCACCCCTTAGGGTGTGCACTCAGAGATATTGAGACTCGATGGGTTCCTACAAGAGAGATAACATCATTAATTGATAAAGTTTTGAAAATATTATTTGTATGCACACACAATCTAAAGACTCTTAATGAATCAAAAAAATTAGGGAGGAACATATATGACCTATAATACTTATATCAAACTAAAAATGGCTATAATAACTCTCAAACACATTAATAACTTATGCTAGCTTGTGATGCTCTACATCAACTACCCTTTTGTCACTTCTTATTCAAGTATAACAAGTGATATCAAATTTTGATTCTAAAGAGAATTCCACTCAGAAACTTATTGCACTTAATAGGTTTACTAAAAACACTATAAATCAAGAATATATCTCTAACTTTTCCATTGGCAAAAATGGGAACATTAAATCTGATAATAAGAATCATAAAGTCAAGTTTGTGGTGAAGGGGTTAAGGAAGAATCAAACTTGAAATTTTGTTTATGAGAGACATTATACCTAAAACCTTATTAGATATAAATATTAACTAAACATGATATAATTATGCTATAAAATAATTTTTCACATTCATTTGATGTTGTCTCAACTCAACATAATGAACTATTCCTTTATCCAACCTTGAAAATGCAAGAAAACAAACAACATGGGATGTAGCCTTTGTAATTATGCCTGAAGATTGAGAATATTAAATATCTCAATATGTAGATGATAAAAAAATATAAAATCCAATTTAATCACTTAGAATACATCCTTTTATTTCTTTGTACAAAGTGTCAAGAATTTTAAAGGGTTAGTTTTTATTTTATAAGGATTTTAGTTTTCAAAACCATAGTTTAGGTCTGTAGACCTATACTTAGGTGGAGAGATCTAAATAAAGATTAATTTGAGTTTTTAAACCTATTTTTAAAATATTTAAATTTTAAAATGTCTTCCACATAATTTTCCTATTCTTTCAATCACTTAGACAATTTGAACAATCCATTAACATGATGAAAACAATATTTTCTTGATTGTATAATCACTTTTCTAAAATGCACACAAGCAGTGAGCTAAAATTTAATGGAAATTAAATATGTAAAATAAATTTTAGAGTCATTTAAATTTTAAAACCTTTATAAAACTTGTATATTTATCTATCATAGAAAATTTACTTAAAACCAATCTTGAAAGGTGATACAAAATAACTTTTACTTGACTATAGATGCACATTTCTAGATTGTAGAAGCCTATGCTATGTTTTCAAGTATTTAAATTGAATGAAAACTATTGTAGAAAATGAATATGATTTTGAGATTAAAATAATACTCACATGAATTATTTTATTTAATTTTTAAGAATAAACTAAAATGAAGCAAATTTTCATTTTTTTGATGTAAATTTGTACATAATCTTGTTTATAACCCTATTTTTCAGACTTCTCTCTTACATTTTTAAAAAATATGTGAGTTACTAGTATATTTTATTATTTTATCATCCTAAATTACAATTATATATCCACTTATCTCTCATTCATTCCAAAACTCCTATAATTTCTCAAACTTTTTAAGTTATCTTTGTAACCCAACTTAAGACTTAACTCTTAAATAAGTTTAACATATTCATATATGGGTTAAGACATTTGGATTGTTTTAAATCATTAATAGGATGTTATATGACCAATATTTAAATTATACTGACAAAAAAAACCTTAGAAGGTGAGAAAAATCTATTGAAACACCGAAAACTAGTTTGAAAATTCAAATTTTTAGTTTTGGTAGGAAAATGAAAAGCAAGCCAAAATGATCATTACATTGCAAAGTGAAGCATGGAAAAACTTCATAGAGACAAAAAATTAATCCTAACATATTTAATTGAAAATTTTCAATAGTAATTAACTAAATCCTAATTCTCCTGCATCACAAGTATAATGAAAATCATATTATGTGTGGTAAATTTGGAAATAGAAGGGAAGATTGTTATAAAAATGAGAACATACCTTATCAAAAAACATATAAAAATAAAAATTGGAAGAAATGTTTTAATTATAATCAAATGAAAAATTAAAACCATAATCAAAATAAAAATTAGGAACAAAGACTAATATTATTACTTTGTATGCTACATTGTTTACTTTTAATGAAACTAAATGGATTTTACATAGTGGTGCATCACATTATGTGACTTGTTTATCAAGTATCTTATCTAACACTAGAGATATATCTAAAATAATTTATCTAAGAGATAATTCATTTTATAATCTACTAAACAAAAACTAAATTTTTAAATGTTGTCATAGAACATGTTATACTATTCTTAACTTGCAAATTATAATTTCATAGTAATTATAATGAGGATAAATGGTCCATTAGAAATTAATCTTGTTATATAATGGTTAAAGGAATTTAGTAGAATGGTTTATACATTTTTCTAAATCTTTTTCATGTTGTCTTTCATCACAAAGTAGAAATGAATCTCAATTATGACATGAAATATTAGGTCATGTTAATTTTATAAGTTAATATGATATGTATTATCATTATATTATGGTTGGTATGCCTACTATTTCTTTTCATCATGAAGCTTGTGAGGGTTGCTTACATGGTAAGCAACCCACAAAACCCTTTCACAAAACTCATGATGCAAACTCCTCTCATCCTTTAGAGCTTATTCATAGTGATGTTGTACAACCACTTGAAGTTGAATCTCTTAATGGTTATATATATATACTATTATTTTTATTGATGATCATACTATAAATAATTTATCATATTATAAAGAATAAATATAAAGTATTATCTAAATTCAAGTAATTTAAAGCTTTATTTGAAAATTATTCTAAATTTTCTATTAAGCGATTAAAAATAATAATGGTGGTGAACAAATTAGTAATGAATTTGATTTATTTTGCATTAGTTATGGTATTTAAGTAGAGTTAATAACTCCATATCACCCAAAACAAAATGGAATTACTAAAGGAAAAAATTGAATAATTATTGAAATGGCTAGAACAATGTTTCATTCTGTAAATGTTCCTAAATTCTTATCAGTTGAAGCAATGAATAATAATATGCAAATTATAAATATAGTCCCTAATAAATATTTGTATCTTTCTACATGCTTAGAAATATGGTCAAATATGAAACTAAGTTTTGATTACCCTAGGTTATTTGGTAGTCCTCTATCAATATTTATTCCTAAATAAAACAATAAAAAAAACTTGATCCTGCCTCCTATTCATCTATTTTTATAGGTTACAAATGAAAAACTAAAAGATTAAGAATGTATGATCCATATAAAATATAAATCATTAAAATTAGGAATGTTCAAATCCTTGGAAAATATTTTTGTGAGCCTTCTGTAGAACCTCCTAAAAGTTCTTCTTTTGATAAACTTGACTATCTTATTTCTCCTTATGAAGAAACAAACACCCTTTAGGAATTTGATCCAATTTTGGTTAATTTAGAGTTTAAGAAACTTTATCCATCTCTTATTCAATATAAAACACCTAAATAAATTGAATACCTAATTTAGAGATCTAATCTTGATAATCTTAAAAAACTAAGAAAGATTCAATATACATTTTATGTTTTAATGACTCTATATGAATGTGAACCTCAATATTTTGAGGTATCTAATCAAGATGATAGATGAAAATTTGTTATGCAATATGAGTATAATCCTTTGATTAAAAACCAAACTAGGATCTTTTCCCACCATGTAAAAGACATATTGTTGGTTTTAGATGGAGTTATAAAATCAAATATAATTTAATTGGTAAAATTGTCAAATTTAAAGATAGATTAGTTGCTCTTGGATTTAATCAAAAGCTCATGATTGACTATGTTTAAACTTTTACTCATGTAACAAAAATGATTACTATTATATTTATTATTTCCATTATAGCTCAAAATGGTTAGATATACACTGAATAGATGTCAAAAATTCCTTTCTAAATGGTGATCTACAATAATAAATCTACATGACTTAGCCCAAAGGTTTCTTTGAACTAACAAATAATTTTATATTTGTAAGTTCAATAAATATATTTATGGTTTAAAACAAGCTCTTCAAGCTTGGTATTCTAAAATCAATAGTAATTTTAAATAACTAAGGTTATTTAACTATTATTATGATAATGATCTCTTTGTTAAAGTTTAAAATGGTCATTTTATTTTAATTATATTATATTTTGATGATCTTATTATTAATGGAAATCAAATTAGTTTAATTATTAAATATAAATACAAATTAAATTAAAGTTTTGAAATGATTGATATAGGCATTCTTAATAATTTTCTAAGAAAAATTATATTTCAAGATTAAAATTCAATTATTGTTTCTCGATATTAGTATGCACATAACCTTATTTTTAAATTTTAATATGTTTGATTGTAAACTTACATCTACTCTTATTGATTTTGGTGTTAAGCTTGATCCAAAACCTGTGTGTGTTAAATCTAACCCCACTTTTTTTATAGATATTTTATTGGTAGTTTGATTTATCTAACCATTACAAGGCCACATATTTAGTTTGTTATTGGTGTTGCTTCTAGAATAATGCAATATCCATACTTGGATCATTAAAAATTAGAAAAATAGATAATTTGGTATATTAAAAGAATTATAAATTTTAGTTCATATTATTTTTTCATTGATAATGATAATTTATATGGTTATTATGATGATGACCATGTTGATGATATTATATATTAAAAGTCTACATATTGATATGAGTTTAAGTTTAGTGTAGGTGTTATCACTTGGAGTAGATAAAAGAAACCTAGTATTTCTATCTCTTCTATAGAAATGTTATGGAAGCTACTAAAGAATCCATGTGGTTGTGAAGGCAGTTAGAATAACTCCATGTGGATGATTCTCATTATACCACCCTTATTTATGATAGTCAAATTTGTATAACTCTGGTGAAAAATCTAGTGCAACACTAATGAACTAAGCATATTGAAGTTAGTGTGTATTTTATCTGAGATAAAGTCCCCAATGGTGATATGAATATTATTTTTTCTATAGATGAACAAGTGGAAAATATATTCACAAAACCACTTGGAGCTACCAAGTTTTTTAGTATTGTACAAGACCAAGTCTTTCGGAGTTTCTATTGAGGGGGAATGTGCATAACAATGTTTCTTCCTAACATCCACATGTTCTTTTTTCTTCTCTATACTTCTCATTTATACAACATTATAATAAGTTACTTTATGTGATTTTGGTAGACTTCACAATATGTGAGTTTACTTTGTACCCAATACTTATTAGCATGGAGGTCCTTATGTTATAAAAGGCTCCAATATGATTGGTTGACTATTCATGATAAACTATGAGATGCAGTCTCACAATCATGCTAGCCTAATCTCACTCTGAGTGGTTTATGGAATATAATTTCTTTTGTTTAAAAAGGTGACATTGGCATGATAAAGGTTTTTAAATCCTTCACCTCCTAAACTCATCTTAGATAGTTTAGATATTATTATTTATTAATTATAAAAAAAACTATGGAATATATCCCCACTTAAAATTAAGGGGGTGTTGGAATAATTAATGGTTAAGTGATACTATTCATGTAACCTTAATATATTAAATGATATTAGTAGAATAGTAATATATTTTATTATTTATCATGAGGTAATGTTCATGTAAATAAATAATAAAATAACTTAATATAACCATTGTTAATGGTGGACCCATTAATGTTACTATTCGAAAAGGTTGTACCATGTTACCATTAGAAAGGTAGGACTTGCCATGTTATTATTGGAAAGGTAACTTTACAATGATCACATTAAAATAGGCACTTTACAATGGTTCAGATTATAATGATCACATTAATTTTCCTATATAATAAATATATTTCATTACAAAATATGGTTTGATAGTCTCAAGACAAATGTTTCGTTTGCCATGTCATTAGACAAGCAAGTTGTGACAAACCAAGAGTATTTGTGGAGAGATTCTGAGAGAAGAAGTGAAGAGAATGAATAATTATATTGGTTTATTATTTATCTTATATGGATAATTAATCATGGGTTTTTACCTCTTTATGATCTTTTCCACATTATATCTAGTGTCAATTATCTATATCCTTTACCATTAATCTCACACCTAGATTCATTTCTCATCATTTGTATGTTTTATCACATGGTGATGAAGTCCATGTCACAACCCCCATGATACTATATAATGTGCATGGGGATCAATTCTACATCATGTTTCCCACTAGAAAAGAAAAATTAGAGGTTTATTGATCATTTTTAATCCCCAAGAATTATTGTATGGGTGTGAGGGGAGAACATACATTGCCATAGCCTCAAGTGACAAATAGGTAGCTAGAAAGTGTGCTAAATTAATTAAAATTCAAAAAATTAATCAAGTTAATTAATTATGCTTGATTAATATGTCATAATAAAATTATTAAAATCATTTCAAAATGTAAAATATTTGACAAGCAACCTGAAAAATAGAGGCTCGATAGTTTTTAGTTGGCCTCTTTGGGGGTAAAACCTATTAAAAAGTGTTATAAAAAAAATATTAATCAAGATAATGCTATAGGTCAGACAAAAAATTCCATGCCTCTACAAATCAATCTTTTAATATACCTAGGGAAGATAATATAATGCATATTGGAGGGTAGAATAGAGGAAAATAATAGTAAAATGAATAGTATATTAGAGGAATAATCCCACATGCATAGAAATGATGAGTGGGATAGATTAGAAGTAGTATAAATAGAGGGGCATAAGCTATTGTAATGCATGTAATCAAAATATATCAATCAAGATATAAATGTTTTGATAAGGAAATAGCCCCCTTGAAGTGGCAAATGATTCAGAGTGATTCCTTCCATGAAATAAATATAATATAATAAAATATTATATATTTAGTATTTTGTGTATGAGTTTTAATAATTTATTAAAATATAGTATGAGACTAAAATTGTATAATATTATTTTAGGTTCATATGGTTGCATAGACATAAATTCACTCAAATACAAGGTTAGCTAAAAAATATCTAAAAATAAATGTGTGGTATAAAGAGATAGTGTCAAAGATAATAAAAAAATTGAAGAACACAAAAATGTGATATTAAAATATGAAAAAATGAAATATCACTTGAACAAAGCTATAACTGGATTTAACAATGTGGTACTTGTCCTTTACAATATTATGGTTATACAATTACAAGTTCATACTTGTATGACAAGAATAATAATGTAGAATAAAGCTATGCAATTTAATTAAAAAATTAGTGAAATGTTTTTCAATATCATGGATCACAAAATGTTATTTTTTTAAGAAAACAATAGGGGTTAAAACAAAGAAAATAAATAGTCGACATAGTCTAGATAGAATGTAAATTTAAGACTCAAAAAATTTAGACTATTTTAAACTGTTAATAGAATGTAGAAATGACTATTTTTCATAGTTATAACCAAAAATTAAAATTAGTTATTTTATCATTATATTGTTAAATACTTGTCAATGATTTGAATTATTTATCATCAAATTAGCTATTATACTGGATCATTCAAGTAGAGTATAGTACTAGTGCAAGTATGTTTTGGATTTTCCAGATTATAAAACCATTGTAAAACTTGTAGACTTTTAGGTTAATAACCTTAAAAAATTAAATTTTTATAGGATATATCACTATATAAAACCTATTAAATGGAATAAAATTTGGACTCCAATATAGATAGGTCATTATCACATGTTGCATGAAGAATGTCATGGTTTGACAATGTGATATCGTATTTGTAGAATATGAAGTCACCGTTTCACTTAATGATTTTGTTGTTTGTGAAGTCAATGCTATATTTTTAGGGCAAAAATATCATACATATGGGAATAGACATAGATAAATTTTTTCAAAAAATCCAATAGTAATATTAAAAGGTTAATATTTAACTAAGGGTATTTTATATCTATGTCAAACTATTATTCATTAGGGAAACAACATATATAAAATGTAAATTTAGGATTTTTAGTTTTTTTAGTAGCTAATAATAGAAAAATTATTGTATGCTAATTATATTAGATATATTCAACTATTAGTCACATAAATTTAGTTAAAATATTAATAGTCAATAGATCAAAATTAGCTAGAGGTATATATAAATCCAAGTAGACTATTTCGATGTTGCACTTCAATAAAAATTTGAAATAGGAATTAAAATGTAAAATGATAATTCAAGCATGCCAAATTAGTGAAAATAAAAACAAATTCTAACTAAATACCTAATATTGGGTAGCGTATGAAAAGATAATGCAAATAACAATTGAAATAAAAAATTTATACCTTAATCTTTCAATCAATTTTACCTACAAATGAAAATTATTTGCCCCAAATTGACAAAAATATAATGCTTCTTAGATGCTTGAAATGTTGGATTTATTGATTTTCTCAAGGCTTTGATATCAATGGAGTATATGTGATGACTTGACAATAGACAAGTTGACAACACTAGTATAAGGATATTCAAATATAACCAATTCCATAAGTTCATAAGTTTTTCCTCTCATTCCAAAGATCATAAGTTGGATTTTTAATTAAGGGTGGTGGCTTATATAGAGGGATGGAGAGAATTTCCAATAAAATTTAAATTCCTTAGAGAATTATAGAATGTATAAGACTCTAGATTCAATTAAAGGTGACTAATGAGGATTGGTGAATTATTAGTAAGAAAAAGTGGGGGTAGTTGGAGTTAGGTGGGGATGGAATTTTAAATTCCAAGATAATGGATAAGTGGGATTAGTGAAAATTAAGATGTGATTTACAATAATTAATTGAAATATGGGAGTTATACATTTGGTGTATGGCAAGATAATTTTTAAAAATGATAGACTATTAATGTTAGGATGACTTATGGATGAAATTAGTAGTGATGGAGGATTAATCAAATTTGGATGTATATAAAAAGTATAGATTCTAAATATGATATGATAAATGAAGATGGTGAGGTAATATTTTTAAAATTGGAAAAGGATGTTACAAACGTCTCTCAATCCAAGATGGATCTTATGAAGTTTATGAAGGTTGTCATGGAAAATCTAGAAGTTTCTATGGATACTTTTGAAGCAAGTGAGGATTTCAAGAGTTCCAGTCATGAGAAACTATTAACTATTCTATCCCATATCAACCTCCATTAAAATTAGAGTAAAATAGAAACATTAATCATATGAAGGTGAGGTGAATATAGATAAGTTTTATAATTAGTTATCCCAATTAGAGGTATATTTTAGTTTGCATCAAATTAGTGTAGAGAAACAAATTTCTTTTGTAATATTGAAGTCAACTAGACATGCTCTAACTTTGTTTAAAATTTATTTTAATTAATTTGATATTAATAATCTACTACCAATTAGTAATTAGGTTGAAATTAAACGTTCTATTAAAAAGAAAATTTATCATATTTTTTATGAAGATTAAAGGTATATTGATTGAATGTTTTATGTAAATAAGAAGGAAAAAATGTGTAGGTCCATACAAGTGAGGTTTAAATAAAGGAATTTAAAATGGAAAAATATGGTTTGATAGTGACATTTTCGTGAAGTATGTTGGAGGGTTGCATAGTCACTTAAGGAGGCTTGTTTTAATTTCCAAGCCAAAGGATATAGTTGAGACTTATTCTCAAGCCCACTATCTCTAGATGGACGAGACTAAGGGTCCATATTCCTATTCAAAATATTATAGTGTTACAAAGAAGAAAAGTTTTATAAATGGTACTTATGTTATTGATAAGAATGATTTTAAAAATAATTGTGGGCATTGTGATATTGATGGTCATAATCACGAGTATTTTTATAAGTCACATATGCAATTGCATCCATTTAAGAAAAATTTTAAAAAATAAGATTGTGATGTCACTTCAAGGATAAATAGTTTAATTTAGCTCAAATGTGGATGAGATGTTATTTTATACCTCTATTTAGGAAAATGTATGTTTGGGAAGTAATGATGCTCAAGACAAATGTGAACCTTCTAAAGTTTTGCACATCAAACTTCTAATTAATATAGTAAACATTGATTCTCTTTCTGATTCTTAATCACAATAAAATTCAATTCAAAAATAGTTTATAGATAGTCCTGGGTTAGAAATATATGATCATCTTAATCCGTATGTTCTAGGATGGGTGAAAAAAGGAGTAGAGATAAGGGTTTCAAATAATGCAGAGTCGAGTTTTAAATAAATGAACATTTCATTAATGAAGTTATGATAGATGTTGCATTTTTTTATGTTTGTGATGTAGTATTTAGAAACCCATATATATGTTTTTAAATTTAATTAGTTAATCTCCCATTTTACAAGGACCTAAAAACCATAGTTTAGTACATTAAAACAAATGAGACAAAAGGAAACAAGGCCCACAGGGATTAAAATACATAAAATTTCAACACAAAATCATAAAAATGAGAATTAGACCAAACTAATGAGACACAAAACTCTACTAAATTTTCTCAAAATGATTTTCTTTCCTTCTACCTCCCGTCAATTAATTTGCACTGCTATTCAACATTCTGATAATTTTAGGCCTCTGGCCTCCCATTGTGGTTTTGTTATATCCTATCATGCCTTTGATATTTTATATCAAAGCTTTGTCTCTCTTAGTGTTGTGATACACCAAGGTGTTATTGTTTAACTTCTTTCCTTTGGGGGTACCTTCTATCTTACCCCCACCTATCATCTATTGTTCCCCCATCCACTCCCTCAAGTCATTAATCTCTTGTTTTATTTTATTCCATTGATTCATATATGTAACTATGTATCTAGTCAATCTCTATAAATTTTCATGGAACTCCAAAAACTTCTACCTAATTCCCTCTAGAAGTTTGTTGGGGTCCTCTTCCCTCCAAAATTCAACCACCTTTAGTTCATGAAGTTAAAAATTGGGGTTCTCTATATCTTATTGAAACTCAAGGCTATTGCTAACCTTCTTACTAGGGCTCTTCTATGGGGGAGAAGGGTTATGAGCCTTTTTATTTTCTTTCTTCCCTCCCTCCCATGGATTTGGGCAAGTGGGAGTGAAGGTTTTGCTTAATCTATCCCCCATAGAGAAGCCCTTATAAAATATTTTCTCTTTGCTGATATATAGTATGTGGATTCCTTGACTTCTCACAGGGGTTGCCTATTTATTGAGAATATAGATTATCCCTTGATGGATAATATCCTAAAGGGTTTTTCCTAAAAGGTTAGAGCTGTTCCTTTGAGCGACATGAGAAAAATGTATGTCAGGCTAATTCTATGGCCTTTAAAGTGATTTAGTTGTAAAAAGTGATGTGAAAAGATATGGGTGAATTTACATTCAAGAGTAATATATTTTATTACCTGTAGGTATATTTTAGGCCATATTCTCATAAGGTTAGCCTAGGGGAAGCCCTTCTTGCTCATGTGGTAGACTATGTTAGGCTGGAAGAAAGCTTGCATTAGCTCCTACTTATGCCATTTATCTTTGAAGGCATTCATTCCCTCAAATGGCATGCCATTAAATTCCAATATGAGTTATTCAAAAATATTCACCATGGCACCCTGAAGGTCACCTACCTCTACTTGCATCCTATAGCAAAATCTATGGAAAGAATCTTATCATGCCCTTTGATCCTTAGCATGAATTTTGTTAGGCTACCTTTCCATAAATTCCTCCAGACTTTATATTTGGTTTGAAATTATACACATGATATTGGATGGCAATAGTCCTTGTATCACCCCATGATATTTTTCTTTTTTTTGCAATTGTGTTTATGGTTTTCATTGGTTGAATAGCTAGGTAGAATACCAATGTTTTGTTTTACTCCCCTACCATTGGGATAGGTCTTTTTGAATTGATATCTTACATATTTGAGTTCAAAATTCATGTCATTATCATGACACAAAGTGTAAATAAGCCTTTTACTAATCATGATTAGAGTTCCCATGTGTTTCTCTATCACCATCTTGTGACTTTAGTAGATTTTCATCATAATCAAGCAAGGGTTGGATCCAGGGGGGAGGGGTAAGTTTTGGGGTCCATTTCACATGGCTAGGTTCATACGAAAAAAATAAAAACTTTACCAAGGTGTCCTCCACCTTGTTACCTTCATAAAATATTTTATTCTTGTGATGATATCTAATCAATACTTTTTGGTTAAAGATGGGAAAAACTACACTATCGAGTCCTATGGATGCAAATATAAATCTTATTTATAAGTGACCCTCAAGGTTACCAAGTTGTGTATTTCTAGTGGGAAATTTTTATTTATCATTTTTAAATATAATATAATAGTGAGATTTAAATAAAATTATAATAGGTCTACTAACAAAGAGCATAATATGCAGTCACTACTAGGTTGTCCTTTTCTTGACATGGGTGTTCATTAGCAAGTATTGAAGTAAGGAAATGAGGTACACAAAGGGCATGATAAGGTGGAATAAAAATTTCACAAGCATGATCATATACTTTAACATATATAATTGAAAGTACAAGAGATGTTCAAGAAGTGGGAAAATAAATTTCCTCCTCATATGAGTTCCTAAAGATTTTTAAAACTTAAAGGCCTCAAATTAGGGAGGCATGATACAAAATATGGATTTAGTTTACTAGAAATTTTATAAAATTAATTTCAATTATGATAAATTATGTAATTCTTGTACATGGAATACTAGGTAAGATACATATTTAATATTGATCATGTAAAACCAATTAGTTAGTTAAGTTCCAGTGGAGAAATTAAAGTTGGGATGGTCATGGCATTCTTGTATTGATGAAAACAATAATGTACAAACATTAAAACTAAAGGTTTCATCAAAGATTAATAAATAATTTGTATTTATAGGTGGTAGTTACATAACCTACCATATGGATTAAAAATCACTAATATACTTATAACTGTAGTTTCTCCACAAACCAAAACATAGGAAACAAAGTAGATTTTAGAAAGGTTTAATATTCTTGGTGATGATTTGTCTAAAGTATTTAGTGGATTCAAAGGTAGAGAGACATAGATACAAGTTTTTTTAAAGGAATAAGAAATTATAAATTTTATTAAGTCTTGAAGCTAAATTAACATTTTAGTTTTGAAGTTTGAGTCCTTGTTCATTTTGTCTTGTTATTACCTAGCTATGAGTGGTTGTTAAAGTTGTGTTGGATCATTGTGAAGTGTCTAAGAAGTGAAAATAAGTCTTGTGTGAAAGTTTTGGATTTTTTATTAATGAAAACATTATATATTAATGCCATTTTTAGTAATAACCTATAAATTTTTTTAATTACATAGTGGAAGGGGAGAGAAATTGCCTTAACCACTGGGGTTTTTTCCCATTAGGTTTTTGCATGTCATAAAGTGCATTCATATTATTATTTGGTTTATATTATGATTCATAATTATGTTTAGTATGTTATAAATTTCACTTTAATATCTTATATTTATTTTGGCATTGAAATTAGTGTATAACAATCATCTATCAATCATATGTTGAGGCAGGAGTACATGATCCATGTTGATGAAGCTTAGTGTGGAATGTCCATCTAGTTTATGGATCAATTTACTAATAGGTATGTAATAATGAATAATTTATTTTCTTGGGATAAGTCTACTCTCTTTACATCATCAAAAAATATGGTGTAGCTACAAGAAAACACAAATAGGAAAGTAGATCAATTATTTTGATAAATTAGTGAAAATATAATAGAAAGAAAAAACAAATAGAAAAATGAGCAAAGGAAAAAATATGCTATGCCCTTAGCCTATAGAGTGTATTGGGATATGTGTGGAATAGTTTTGGATACATAGCATATAATTAAGTCATACGGCCATTTTTTAGATTAATATTAGATTTACAGTTAGCCTAAGGTATTTCCATAACATAATTATGGTATATAGAGGAGGTAGTAGTTAGTATTTCATGATCATATTAAAAATTATAATCATATTATAAGGTTAAATATGTTTTACCCCTCAAATTAGCTTAGTCATATGCTTCATTATTATTTTTTCTTCTTTTTATCATATTGTGAACTATTCCTGTGATTATACTTTAGTGGATTAGAAGTATCATTAGAAGTGATATTAGAACTTTGATTTGGGCATGAGAGTGGTAAAAAATTAGTTTTTACGAATAAATTATCTCTTTCAAACTATTGAATTTTTTCTAAAATATTTTATTAAAGTTTGAGAATAATTTTTGGATGATAATGTAAACAAATTAGGGTCTTATATTTATTTGTTAGCGGGTTATTATGAGTTTGCTGTTATTCCCAAATTTTATCTATAGGTTATAATTTCAAGAATTATAATATACTTTCTAATGAATTTGAATCATCAATGAAGGATGCTAGAGTAAAATAATTAAGGTCTTGTTATCATTTTTGAGTGATTTATTGAGAGTTTAGGGTTTTTAATAAATTATATCTAAAGGCCACAATTTTGGGATTTATTTTGACTTATTTAATTTTTGAAAGGTTGAAAATATCTAGGTGGGGTCTATTATTTGAGGTTTTAAATTTGAGGCAAAACTTAATCTATAACCATTTATTTAAATTTTAGTCAAAGATGGAAATAAAAATTTGCACTATCAAACATTTATATTACAGGATTGTACATTAGAGGCTAAGGAAATGATTTAAAAAATAAAATAAAAAACTCATAAAAATGACATAGAGTTAGAATGGGAATTGATAGATCTTCTTATCAAGTGTTTTCTTTGATATATCACACGATGAATGTTTAATTTAATTTTTAATTTAATAATGAAATGATAAAAATAAATAAATCATTGTAAACAAATTTAGATCTACATAATATATAAACTTGAATATGAAATACAATTATTTACAACATTGGAAATGAGTTATAAATAGTAAACTAAAAAACATATATGAAAACTTAGTTCAAATTGATTTTATGTTGATTGTGTAGGCTAAACATTGATGGAAACCTATTGAGAAGACCTGTGAATTATTTCAAAGCCAAAAACAAAATTGAAAACTATTTTAGGATAAGTTTGAGCTAGGAGGATTGAAATCATGTCTTGGTTGACTGTGCAACTAATTTTTTGATCTAGGTATGTGTACTTGTCTATGAGGGTTTACTTTTTATTAACATTCTTGCACATAAATAAAATATAGATGAAATGTAAAAAGGGGAAATAGGGTTAGGGGAATATCTAAACTATCCTTAGAAAACCTCACATAATTTGAGTGTTGCCTACATAGCTAAGAAGGGGGCATCCAACTAAAAATTAGTGGAGATAAATGTAATGGTAAAAACATAGTATGAAAAAAATATAGTATGATAAAAATATTGGAAGGACAAAACATAGCAAGGAAAAATGTAGTGGTATTGGTAATGTCACGAATTTTCAACTAAAGGTCCAAACTCATGAAATCACAACTTCCTCTATTATTTTACTTGTAAATTTAGTGCATTAATTTTTTTCCATGAAATTTTAAATAATATCACCAAAATGAACTATGCAACAAATAAAAAATGTGATAATCACTAAAATGTCCTGATCATGCTCTTCACGACACTTTTATGGCATTTTTGTATACTAGATTATCACATAGAGCTGAGAAGGGCCTCACATTGCTATAGTTTTACCTCCTCAAGTAAGGGTGTGAGTTTTGACTTTGCTATATGAATCCAACTAGATAGATTGAGTTGACTTCATGATAATGAGTGTCCATGACCTAAAATAAAATGATTTTAGACTTGGCCTATGCATGTGGTAATTTATTAAAATTTAAATTGGAAAGAATAGCATTTTTTTCTTCAATATGTATTAGAAATGCCAAGTAATTGATAGATGTGTTTTAAAAATATTTGATATGATTATTTAGATAAAACTTTGGAATATTTCCATTAAAGGACCTTGATAAAAGCATGAAAGGGGTAATAGGAAACACCTTAAATTTGAAAAGTTACTATTAGATCATAATAGATAAGGCCATACTAGTGTATGATGCCACATTATGACCTTATTTGCCTAATGCAGTCTCATCCTAAAAGGACAAAAAGTAATAAAATATGGATGACGAGAGTTTTTAACTAAAATCAAGATACCTAATTATTTTTTTCAATATTTTAAAGGTAGTAAGTATAATAATGAAGGAGCCCATATATATTTTAATTTAACTAATGGAAAATATACCAAGTAGGGTAAGGATGTCAAGATTAAACATTGACAAGCACTTAATTATTAAATTAGAGTGTCTACAAATTCTCCCACTTTATTCTAATGATGTAATAAAGTGAAATTAATAGAGTAAAGGAGATGCAAACCTAAATGTGTATAAACACTTTATATTTTTTTGTGAATCTTGATTATGCAAGATGCCTCAATGAAAAACCTACAATAATGCCACTAAAAATAGTTATTTCCCATGTTTGAAAATATTAAAATTTTGAAATTTGAAAGTTGTAATTTTTAAAGAGAGCAAGAAAAGTATACAACTAAAAGAGTACATAATGTAATTTCTCTATAACATGAAAATGGATAAGTATGTACCCCATTCTTGAGGAATTTGTAGAAATGTTGAAATTATGGTGAATTAAGAGTGATCAAGTCTCCATTTAAAAACTAGTGAAAGCCTTTAAGTTAGAAGATTGTATGGGACAAATCTCATCTGAATATGTAGATTAATCTATAAAATAATTTAAGGGTGAAACCACCAAATGTGTGTTTCTAAAATGGAAAAAGTGAAACCATAGATGTTGAGTGTCACTAGGCTCTAACATGGCCCATTTATAAAATGAAGATGAATTGCATCATTATAAATGGATTTATATTATATAGAAACTTTGTAACTTGAAATTTTTGAAATTTGAAATTTCCATGTAGAAACATGAACATGAATGAATATCATGCCCACTGTATTTGTATTGAATTGATATAGATTGGAAATTGAACTTGTAACTTTTAAAACTTAAAATTGCTTGAAACCTATAGCTTAAAAATATAGGAATGAGTACACATACTTGGTGTGTGCCCCCATAATCTAAAAATGTTGAATCATGTTAAAATTTTAAATCTATATGCTATGATAAATTTTAATTTTTTTATTCAAAAGGATTGAATTCTTAAGGAAATCCCATTATGATGCCCCCATTTTGAGATGAGGGATGTGACCTATAAGTTACTTATCTCAAAATAAATCACATGTGAAATATATAACCTTGAGTATCACTTTGAACATTTGAATTATATTTCATCATAGTACTGAATGTATACTTGATCCACATTTGAAACAAGTATTAAATAGATATAGAATTCGTGAACATAAATAACATGTGCATGATATTTATCATGGAATAAGAGTAAAAATATAAATAATTCAAGATATGAATCAGGAAATCATAGTAACAAGTAATGAACATACAATAATGTCATAAAAATTACACATAATTTGTATATAATGTCATGTATAATGTGCATATACCACATAAAAGGGACATATGATTGCCACACAAACATACAAGGACAAAGACTAAACATAAATGGAATGATGTATCCATATAAGCAAGAATGTGTATATATATTTCACACATAAGGCCAAGGGCCATAAAAAATAATCAATAAATTCTTAACTTATCATGTAGAAATGTAATAATTTTGAAAACAATCATAGAGAAAATGATACGAGTTTACATCAACCTTATGTTTGAATGTCTTTGTTATAGAATAATTTATTTGTGTAACATAATGTAAAGTATGAGTGATTATAATTTATTTGATATGTTATGTAGCTCAAAATGGTAGAGGGGTTGTGGATAGATACTATCAACACATGAATCCAAAATAATTTAATTCTTCTTAGTATGAAAAATAATAATAAAATAATAACAAATCTAACTTGTTAAGTGTGGTTCTCAGATTGGGAAACATATAGTCAATAAAAATAAATAGAAAGTAATCAAAATCAATTACCTTCCTCACGGACATTATTAGCTAGCTAAAACACATAAATGGTTATGCCTAGATGTATATTTAAAAGTATTCTTAAATTTTATGGTGTGAAATCCATCAACATCTCTCTAAGAACTATCTCAAATGATTTTTGAATCAATTAGAAGAAAAGGGGGTGAAGCTTATTCAATATTTTTTTAGAGTTTTTTTGCAAATATATTATATGAAAGGTCTATGGTGACCCTTTCATTTATAGGTTTTCCAATTTGATTGTGGCCATTGAATTGAAGTCAAGATGTGTGGCCTATCATTAAGTCAATTTTGGAGGTTCAATGACATAAACATCTTATAAATAGGTTGGATTTAAAGAGGCTTAGCTTGACTTAATCCTAATATTTTCTTTCATTAATAATTAGTGCTTGAAAAATTTCATGAAAATTATCATTCCTAATATTTATCCATGATGTCATGATTATGTCATCATTTGGCCACTTTCTATAATTAGAAAAATAACTCAATTTAATTAATTAAGAAAAATATAAGAATTCCAAAAATCTTATGGAATTTCTTGTTAGAGAAAGATTAGGTTAATTAATAAATTTTAATTAAATTAATGAAATGTGAAATGACATTTTGAAATTGATAAACCATTCAACATAATTAATCCCAAAACATCTCTTGCACACTCATAATTTGACTTGGAATACATTAAGTGAATTTGGTAATTAGATATGATGCATTACCCTAATCAATAATGCACTGATATGTTTCAAAATATGCATGCCACTTATGAAAAATAAATTGGGTGTTGTAGTGATTTACAAGTTATTTCAAGAAATAATTCTAATTGAAATTTTGACACAAGGGTGGTGAGTATCGAGTGTCTACATTTTCCCCCTATTTGAGAAGGTGTTTCAAGACACAAATGAAGCATCAACATTATATATATATATATATATATATATATATATATATATATATATTGTAATAATGATGTGTTCACATTTTGTTGAATCTTTTTCAATTTACTGAAAATGATTTCATAGCAATGCACTAAACAATGTTACAGATGCCCATGATGCCCCCTTGAGGGAGTGGCTAAAAATAGTTATGATGGATGGGGCTCAAAAATAAGAAAATGGATAAGAAGGGTGAAATTGATACATGGATAAGATTAACCTATTTGAGATAATACTATCACATAGTGATATCAAATTATGATAGAGTAGAAAAATGATTTTTCCCAAAGAGGGGGAACTGGGAAGGATGTATCCCAAGATAAGTCACATATTTTGACTTACCCAAATCAAGTTGAAAGCTATGGGTTTAGGGAATGATTGATATCAAAACAAGTTTCACAATTTGATTCACCCAAAGAGGATGAATTCCATAGAGATTTGAATTACAAAAAATATTGAATGATTGAATTGCCTTGAAGATAGAGGTTGATTGAAGAACTTAGCTACCCCATTAGGGTGGATTTTAACATTGATAAATGGTTTTCCCCAATAAGTTATATTTGATCATGGATTGGTTGAAATGGTTAGATGATTAGAATAACATAATAATGGGTAAATCAAAATGGTTAGTGAAGAATAAGGGTGTCTGAATTGACCATATAAATTGAATGTAACTGAGTGTTGTCTACATAGTCCAAATGGACCCCAAGACAATATAGTTCTCTGAATATGAAAGAAACTATATGAATAATAGTATGATATATTAATAATGATATAAAAATGTGGATGACTCATGTTATTACATACTTATTTAGATATGCACATCATAATTAACATTTACATATCTAGAATGTTTAATTATTTGGATTTTATTAAGGAAAATGTGATGATGTGATGCAATAAAAAATGGATGAGATCATTGGTTTTAAAAATGAATGACCATACAAGGAAAGATACTACCAACATAGTGAAAAATCATAGATAAACCTCAAACCCTTGATTTTTAATGTAACATATGATAATATACATCATGATATAAATCACCATGATGGATTGGATGTAATGTGTGTAAGTAAAAACTCCAGATCCAATAGCCAAAAGGTAAAAACACACCAATGGTAAAAACTATGATGATAATATTGATGTATGTCAATTGATAGACCCAAGTTCAAGTTCATTCTAAGGATAACCATGATTTTGATCTTTTTTATCATAATGTATTGGGTCAAGACAATAACAATAAATGGAAACAAATAAGTAAGCAAACATAAATTGAAAAAAAAAGTAATAAAAAACATCTTGTTTGTAATGAAGTTAAAATTCATGTGTGAAAGGATAAATTATACTTATAATTTTAATGCTACCCTAAGGTAAGGGGAAAATATATGTGACAATATGAGCCTTTAGACATAAAGAGAGAATATAATGAGGAAGGGGTGGCTGAGATGTATCCAAATTCTCCATGTAAGTGGATGCTATCTACATAGTCTAAGTGGACTTTAGGCCAAATGTAGTTCTCCCAAGGATTGGGAAATAAGAAAAATGATGACAAGTAAGAGGTGTATTTTATTAAATAGGATAAATAGGAATGAATCATAAAACAAAAAAAATGTAAATGGGCTCACAAAATGATGAGAGCATCAAGTTTATCACAAAATAGTGAGAGCATCAAGGGGATCTTAAAATGGTGATAGCATCAAGTCTCTCACAAAATAGTGAGAGCATCAAGGGGATCTTAAAATGGTGAGAGCATCAAGGGAATTGAATTTTTTTTTAAAGTATTAAAATTGGGGAAAAATTAATTCAAAATGAGAGTGGTCGGGCTAACATGAGATACCTTATGTATCTAATTACTACCTACATATTCGGTATAGACCTTATGCTAATGTAGTTCTACTAAAAATGTAATTATAAATTATTAAGATTGGATAAAATATTCCCACATAGGATAGAACCAACAACTAATGGTAGATAGGATGACCAAGGCTTCAAATATGTTTCAAACTTATATCTCATTTAGAGGGTTTAAACCTTTTCCTAATTTTTTAATTTTTTAGATGTTTGGATTTTTCCAATGTTTTTGGGGTTTTTGGAATAATGAAAGCAATGGAAAATTCATAAATGTACAAGAAACCATCTATCAAAGGAAAAAAAACTTAATTAGGGTCTTAAACAATAACTAAACTAACTGCAATGGTAACACCATGAACCAATAATAGATCCTTATGTAAAGGGAAATATGACACAATAAAATATAGTAATAAGATAGTATGTAATGGGGGATATAACTATAAGAAGAAAAAGAAAGTTGTTTCAAATAACTTCCAAGTATGAAAACTATACCAAAGTACCCTAATACACTTGTTTGTAAAATAAGTGTTAATGCTAGTCAACTTTAATGGCCTTATGTCATGATCTTTGAAGATGCACATAGTATTTATTAGTTGGAACCAAGATCATGATAGTAATAATAAATGATAACAATCACAATAATTGACTAGTTAATGGAATCAAAATGGATGCCCCCAAGTAAGGGTTCTCAGAGATAATGTTTGACCAAATCAAGAATATAAATGATTGAGATGCATAATTTTCATAGGCTCCTCTAACTCTTACCCAACTAGTGTATCCAACCAATATGACCTAGACAGTTGGGCTTACTTGCCCTTATTTATATGCTCAACATTTATGTTTCTCTAATTTTCCTTCAATACTAAATCACCAAATTATAATTGTCTAGGAAGAATATGCTAGTTGTAACTGTAGCATAATTGATTCTGATAGATTTTTAAATTGTTTAATGTAGCTAGTCATTTGTCATCTAATAGTTATAGTTATCATAGTCTAGAAAATTTATATTATTCCTCATAAATTATATTTTACAATGAGTTTCATAGGGAAGGCAACTTGATCATTTTAGGAATGAAAACCTTAGATCTAAAGACCATAGAATATGGTGTGGCACCAATAGGTATGCAGGTATTAGTATGGTAAGTCCATTGCAAATGTCAATCACAACCAATGCCATTGACAATCTTGTTAATAATATTAACAATGGTTTTATTACACACCTTGGATTGGCCATTACCTTGAGGTAAATAGGGTGTCAACCTTTTGTGTTTAATAAGGAAATAGGCACATAGAAATTTTACATCCTTGTTTTTTAATGATCTATCATTACTAGATATAATGGTGGAGGGAATGCCATTATAAAAAATGAGGTGATAAAAATGAACTTAAAAATCTATTTTCTAGTTATTTAAGTGAAAGAGATTGCCTCTACCCACTTAGTCAAATATTTAGTATCACTTAGGACATGTTTATGGCCATTATAGGAGGTTGGGTCTATCCTATAAGATTGACTCCCCATGATAAAAATGGCTAAGGAGTTATGATCGGTTGAAGCACTTGTGAAGGAGTGTAAATCAAATCACCACATTTTTTTAGAGGTAAGGTACTTCTTGACATACTTGTAGGATTATAATTCCATAATTTTCCAATAGTACCATGTTCATAGGAGTTTCTTATCAAATACCATAGTACTAGTTTGGACCCTAGTAATTCCTTATTTTACATCCTTGAAGTGATAAATTTGATTCTACCAAAGTTAAAAAATAAATAAACATTCCATCATAGCCTCTACAATAGATTGTGTTGGAAACTTTGGTCTTGGAGATAGGCATATAGGTCTTGGTACCAAGGGAGATTTGGACTAACAATATCACATACCATCTCAAAATATGAATGGATACGATCTAGTTGAATAAGGTTATAAATAAGAAATTGTTACTCATTGACATTTTTAGCCACTACTATCATGGAATCAATTATTTTCATTGTATGTGTTGATCTCTTATTGGCTTTCGGTATCTACTCAAATTTAAGAGAATCAAAATATTGTTTGAGGTTATCCACCATGCCTTTATATGGCACCAATTTCTCATCTTTGGTTTGATAATGGTCTAAAACTTGATTGATGACCAATTGGGAATCCACATATATTATCAACTACTTAATGTTCTATTACATAGTGAGATAAAGTCTCATAGTAAGTGCCTCATATTATGCCATATTGTTGGTGAAATGAAAAAAATGTGAAATATATTGGGAATGAGATATCCTTGTGGATTAATGAGAAGAATGTTAGCCCTAGATCCATAGTTTGTGAAATAACCATCAAAATAAAGCATTCATCACTTGGAGTCAATAGGAACTTCTTGTAAAGCCAAGATCAATTCATTTAGGAACTCAAAAATGAGTTTCTTTGTGTTTAATAAAGGGTCTTCAACAAATTGGTCTATAAATACCTACCCATTATTATATTTCTAGTTCTGATACTCAACATCAATTTCACTTAACAATAATACCCACTTGGCCATGTGACTAGTTAGAGTAGATTTTGATAGTTGATACTTGAGGGGATAATTATTGGCAATCATAATGATTTTTTTATTCAACATGTAATATCACAACTTTTGGGAAGCAAACAACATGACTAATCAATATTTATTAATTGAAAAATAGTTGTGTTCATAGGTTACATGTGTCCTACTCATATAGTAAAATGTGTGCTCCTTTCCCTATTCATTACGCTGAGCCAAAAGAGTCCACAATTCATGTTAAGTTATTGAGATGTAAGTAAATAATGTATTCTTTGTTATAGGTGGGGTCAACACTAGTGGGTTGGCCAAATAATATTTTAATTACTTGAAATCTTTTTAACAATCTACATTACACTAGAGAGTGACACCTTTCTTTAAAAGGTGAGTAAAAGGATGACACTGATCTACAAGTTATGATATAAACCAACAAATAGACTAGATCTTTGCCTAAAAAATATTGAGTTACTTCAAGGTATAAAGAGGTGGCATGTCCATGATGACATTTACCTTTTTAGGATTGAATTCAATGCCCTAGTGATATATATTGAATCCTAGTAATTTTATAGAAGTGACACCAAATATGCACTTCTTATGATTGAAGCATACCTGATATTGATGAATTCTCTCAGATATTGTTTGTAGAACTTTAGGATGTCTTTCACGTGTTTTTGAATTTTTTATAATTCCATCCACATAATATTAAAAAATATCATGTATCATGTCATGGAAGATGACATTCATTATATGTTGGTAGTTTGAACTAGGATTTTTAAATCTAAATGATATGACTTAATAACATAATTTCCCCTAATGAGTGGTGAATGTTGTTATGTAGTGGTTTTCAGGTATAATTTTTATTTGGTTATACCTTCAGAAGCTATCCATGAGAGACACCATTTTGTATCTTGTAGCTGAATTGACTATCATCTCAATGTTTGGTAATGAAAAATCATCCTTAGGGAATGCTTTATTGATATCCTTGAAATTATTACATAAGTCAATCCCTTATGGCTTCTTACTTAAAAAATATTTGAGACCTAATCCAAATAGTAAAGTGGATTGATAAAACCAACTCCCAATAGTTTTTCCAACTCTTTCTTAACCAAGATAACATTGCATGGATCTAATTTATATACCTTATATTTAAATCACTTAGCATACATGTGAATAACAAGATGGTGTACCAACATATATGGATTTAATCCTAGCATATCATCATAAGTCCATGTGAATATGTCAATAAAATGTTTCAAAATAATGATAATAAACTCGTACTTCTCTAAAATGAGGGATGCACCTAATGTAATCATTTTTGGATCATCATAATGACCAATCTTTACTTTGGTGGTGTCATCCAAAAGAAGTGTGGAACCATGTTATAAAAAATTTATAAATGAGGTAAAATAATCTTCTATAGTTGATTGTGATCCAAGGCTCACCTATGTAATAAGAATCATAATCAACCATGTCTAAGTGTGGTCGATTAAAAAATGTCTCTGGAAAGTCTTGAGCTAATTGATTGAAGACTCACTACTCCTTTGTACTAATGCTAGACCTTGATGGACAATGTGAACCTATAGTGATCTACACTTCCTGAGGAGTGAAGTGAACTTACCAATCCAAGGGTGCTTGAAACATGTTTTCACCCATGGACTTATCTTTTTCTTTAATTTTTACCTGATTAAAAGGTGCCTAAATGAGGTTTTCAATATTGAATCTCGATGTTTTATGTTCTTTATGACCAAAGAAGTTTATTTTATCTCCAAAGTATGTAGAAAAGTCTAATATGAATTCAAAGCTTTATTTATGATTTCTAATGGGTAGAATGTCTCTAGGGCCCTGAATTTAGAAATCACCTCTTCATTATGGAAATCATCCAAGGGTATAATATAATGTTGTAGGTTTGAATCAATTAGTTCAAGATAATGGAGGGAAAGAGGAATTTGGGTTATGATAGTGATGATGGCATTGCTATCAAATAAGTTGGTGTTGACAAGCTCATAATATATGCTATAATGGGATGTTGTGTCACTACCAAGAATTTTGTCATCAGTCATTAAAGTGGTACCAATGTCAAAATATAAGGGTTAATTCTAGGTGTTGTGAATCTAAGACCCCAATTTCCTATATGCTTTGCTATAGGGATAGGCTCAAAGATGCCTTGTTGTTTTATCCCTAAACCTTTGCCTTTATAGTATTGAATATCCATGATTTTATTATGAATAGGGTATTTGGTGCTCTAAAAGGATGTAGTAAAACCATCACCATATAACCATGACCCTTCAAAACTTGTGGGTCGATCTTGATTTGGTGAGGTGTCTTTCACAAACAAAAGTGGATTTTTTTGATGGAGATCAATTCTATTTTACCATACTATATTGGGCCTACTAGGAATTTTGGTAGCTCTAGGTCTACCATGGGATTTGGGAGATTTTGGTATTTTTTAATATGGAATGCATCATTTATGCTAAAAGTACCAAATACCCTTTTCTTCAATAGTAAAATAGGAGGACACTTATTGAGGTGGATTGGAAGACGCTGACGCAAGGTCACTTGGGTCAATGTAATTAGATTTAGGAGACTTAGGAACTATTTGTTTTTTATTTTTGATTATAAACTTAGTGCTAGGATAATAATTATAGTTACCATACTTAGCTTATATTTTTTTACAATAATGGTATGGTTGTAAATAACTAGGAATAGTGACCTCTAGTCTAGAATCAGGGTATTTAATACATTTATGTAGTGTGGAAGGGACTAAACATACTTCATAAATCCACGGGTGACCAAGATGTAAATTATAGGGTAGTTTAATATCAATTACATGCAAAAGGTTTTTAGTAATGATAATCCTAACAATGATAGGCAAATAAATGGTACCTAATGACTCTTTTTCTACATTATTATAGGATTTGATCATGATAGTGTCTAGTTGCATATTTGTTACTATATATCCCATGTGTTGGATTAATTTCAACAAACCAATATTCAGTTATAAACCATTATCTATGAGAACCCACTCAATTTTGTAGTGATAAATGATGGATTCAATGTATAAGGGGTAATTGTGTGAAGGACCAAGGGATGCCATATCACTTTAATTGAATGTCAGTTATTACCCTAGGGATAAATGCACCATGATCACTTAGAATTAGGTAGGATGAATTTCATTTGGTACCTTACAGTATTGGATAAGGTCATTTAATATTATTCTATGAACTTTTAATGTATGTAAGATATCCATGATGGAAATTTGTGTAAGATTTTTGCTTAACTATTCACCAATATCGTAATACTTTTAAACAAAAAGGAGAGATGTTTTGGCCTTAGAAGCTACAAAGTATTGAATAGAATTGGTAGTTGAATATGGAAAAGGGACTTAAAGAGGAATCAAGGATGTCTAATTGTGTCTACACAATTTTGACTTATGAAATAATTACTTAAATTAGACAAAACAATTGAAGGACTAGGAATAATAATCCTTGAAAGTTGAGTCACAACTATGCCATTCCAACTTAGTGGGGAATTACCTAAAGAGGAAGGTGGAGGTACAAAAATATAAGGTCCAACACTTTGATGAGTTTTATATTATGGATGAAAAGTAAATTTAATGGTATCATTGTAATTATTGATATCACAACCCACCACATTACCATAATATTATGGAACATTATGATAACTGAATTGATTGGTCTTGGAGTCATACTCTTGATTACAATAAATATTTTTATAGTTATAGCTATGAGATTGGTGATGATGATTCTTCCATTGTTGATTGTTTTGCTTTTGAAAGACATATTTTTAGATGCCTATGTTCTAATTGGCATTGAAAGTACTATTCTCTGACTCAATTTATCTATTCTCCAGCAAATAATGAATGATATAACTAACTTTTATGCATCTATAAATTGTGTGGCCAATAACATGATGGTAATTAGAATAGTTATTTTCTCTATATAATGTAAGATTTTTTTGGAATTCTATAAATGTCTTTGGAATGATCAAAACAATCATATTAGTTACAACTAAATTTTGAAATATGACCTCAATGGGCTCTTTCATATCACTAAAGACTCTTATATGACATTGTCCCCTATGTGGGGGTTGTCTATGTAATGTGAGTGACCGATAAGAATGATTATAATAGGTGGGAAATGGTTGCACTATTTACACATGCCTCTTTTTTTTTATTCCATTACCAACCATATTCTTATTTTTATTAAAGGCCTTGGATTTTTTAGAAGAGCTTTCTTGAGTTGGGGTTTGCTTTTGAGGTTGAAGTTGTGTTTGATTCTGAGAGTAAATTTTGAGTATACCTTTGTCAACAAGTGCCTTTTAGATTTTCACCCATTTGTTTATGATTTATATTGGAAATATGATTGTCATTGATGTCAAAAGGGAGATATTTAACACTATGGATGTCATTTATGTCAAGAGAATCAGTCACAGACAATATTGATGGACCGAAGAGCATGTTTTATAATTGCACAAGTTGAAATATTATCATATAAAGTTATCATGATTTTATAGAGACTATTTTTGGATGTTGGTAGAGAAAATGATAGAATATTTGTTATGGGTTTTTCAAGTACATCTCATATATATGGTCCACAGGTTTAGATTAAAAGAAATGAGCTCATAAATGATTTAACTTTGATCTCAACCATTTTTAGGGTTTCTCAATAAAACCCTATGTGTTTTAGTCGTGAATTTCATAGGGATTTATATTTTTATGTTGACTAGATACATGTAAGAACTAATCACTTAATTTATAACTTAAGCTTTCCTCATTATTATGCAACTAGCCCCTTTGAGCTAGTGATTACCGACTTGGAGTAGTGATCAAAGACTTTAACATTTCCTAAGTCTTAAAAATAATATTTTTTTGAGCTTGATCAATGGTTATCACTTAATTACATGATGTAAATCCAACAATATATAACAAATTCAATATGTCAAATGTACATGAGTGAACATGCTAGTGACATGTGTCACATTCAAAGGAGCTTGTCAGATAGAGATCCAATGAGTGTATTAATCTATTAAAGGATATAATATTTAACACATGTTTGTGTAATAAATATAAATGGATTATATGGAGTCAAAGAGGTCAAAGTGTCTGATGTATAGCAAGTTAAAGACTGAGCTACTTTGAGGAGATTGATGATGAGTACGTATTCCAAAGTATAGGAAGTAATGAGATGAGATCAAATTCTCGATGTTTAATAATAAATAGAGGTAAAGTCTTTGATAATTTTGAATATCTAATGGCACATAGGAGATTAGATCAAATATCAATGGATGTATTAATTTGAAATGTTAAAGTTTGGAAGCTCACAAAGATATAATAGTTACATTTTAAATTTGAGTCAATTAAATGATGATCATCAGATCATGGCATGAAACTTAAATGTCAATGGTCATTATTTAAATATTTGTTCATCTCAATGGTCAAGTGATGGAACACTCAACAAAGATGCATTATATGACACAGAGAATGATGTATATCATTGTGATCGATTAGAATTGTGTATGATGCAATGTGCATCAAAAATAGATCCTGACATATGCTAAATATAGTAAAAGATAGAGTATTATGGTGGTGATGTGTGAATTCAAGAAGTGGGAAACTTTTCATTAAAAAAATATGAACTAATTCCAAGAAAGGATCATGATTTGTTAATGACCAAGTGTGAATAGAAATAAGATGTGTGACCTATATCTAATATGCCCACACACATAGATATATGTCATTTAAGATACATACTAAGTGTGGATTGAAGTCAAATTGAGTGGTAGAGAGGTAGAGAGAAAGAGAGAAGAAATGCAGAGTATGAGAAATTATAGAATAGGTCTATAACATATAAATGGACTCATTTTTAATCAATTTTTTAATCTAGAGTTGTAAATCCATAATAGATATGATTGGTAGGTGACATTAGAAGAGCTAAGTTAGTGATTATTTAGTGAGTAAGTGCTTCCTTAGAGTAGGTGTTCTTAAATGAGGGTATTCGAGTCTCCTTAGGGTCGATGCCCTTAAAAATTGTAACTAGTGAGTTTTTGAGTGTGAGGCTAGATTAGAATAATAGATTCTAGTAGTTATTCTCACAATGGTTTTTCCCATATTGGATTTTCCACATACACTAATTGTTATGTTTATTTGTGTGTATGTGATCTCTGCATATACTTTTTAATTTGCATTAAAAGAATTAAAGGACCAATTTAATCAATCTACTAATTCACCCCCCTTTCAATAGATAGTTTTGTTCCAACAATTGGTATCAGAGCCCTATTTCCTTAGAAGAAGCTTAATCAACTTAGGTAGATCTTGGATAGTGAACACAAATGGCTAGTCAAGATGTCTCTTCCTCAAACAAAGCACCTCTCTTTGATGGATAAAACTATGAATTTGGGAGCATTAGAATGGAAGCATATTTATCTTCATTAGGGTTTGATGTATGGATGTTTATTGTAAATGGATATATAATTCCTGCTACAACTCCTACTGATCAAGCTACCAAGAAATCATATGAGAGAAATGTCAAGGCAAAGAATGTTATCCTTTGTGTATTGTCTAACTTAGAGTTTTTTAAAGTAATGCATTGTCAAACTTCACATGATGTATAGAAAAAGTTGAAGATCATATATGAAGGTTATTATAAGTTAAATAAGGACAAGCTACAAACATATAGGGGCAAGTTTGAAAGTCTTAAAATAAGTGAAGAAGAGAAAATTGTAGACTACCTCCTCAGAGTAGATGAAATAGTCAATGCAATCAGAAGCATTAGAGAAGAGATGAAATATTTTGTCATTGTAAAAAAGGTCCTAATATCTTTGACATTTAGGTATGAATCTAAAATCTTTGTAATATAGGAATCAAGATATTTAGATAAACTCATTGTAGATGAGTTAAATGGAAACTTCATAGCCTATGAGATGAGAATGGGAGAAAGAAATACTTTCAAGAGAGAAGCTGCATTCAAAGCATCCAAACAAGTAAAATCATAAGCACATAAATATAGATCTAAGAATACTAATGAAGAAGAATCTAACTTTGTGAAAAAATTAAGAAGGGGGTTTAGAAAATATAAATGCAAGCTACCCTTTAAATGCTTTAATTATTGTAAGTGTTGACCAAATTTGACTTTGCAGGTCAAATTAGGGCCCTTATAGGTAAATAATTGGTCTTTATATGTTTATATTGGGTTTATTATTATGTCATATGGTGTATTGTATTTTAATTTATGTCATTTAATGATATATTAGCCTTGGTCATTAATCTTATTAGTCATTATGTCCTTTTGAGTCATTTTAGGGGTCTAAATAGAGCATATAATGACTTGTACAAAATCCTAGGGAAATGTGAAGGTTTAAAAATTTTGCGTCACATGTCATGTGTCACATTATGCCTTATTCAACTATTCCTAACTAAAAAGTGGTAGGTTTCTTAGAAAAAGGGTAGGTTTCTTGAAAAAAGAGGAGTTTTCTTGAGTTGTATAGACTTGTTAAACATAATACAATTAGGGATGTTTCAAGAATTTCCCTTGGTATTATAAATTTTTTTTTTTAGTGATCAATATTATCATAATTTCCAAATAATTAATAAATTCACTTATCTCTGCTTCCACTAGGCTTGGCAAGCAAAAGTAGTCTTCAAGTTTGTACTTTGTATGGTTAGCATGAGAGGTTTTAGGAAAAATAATCTTGGGGGTATATTATAAAATAAATAAAATTACATTTTATTTTTGGTTGTATAGGAATGGTGTCATGTGTTTTATGAGCCATTCATAATAATTTAGACTATCTAGTTTGCCTACTAATCTATGCACCTTATAGGTTTTGCCTTGTTTTAGATAAATATATACAATTAAGATTTTGATGCTATTTCCAGATGATTATTAATCCATATTAAAATATTATACATGATTATTTTATTATTCTAAAGTTTTTTGATATGAAAATCATCTCAATTTACAAGATGAAGTACTTTTCTTTGTTGTAGGTAGGTTTCCACCATTTTCTATGTCTTCATGATTTGATAGCAATTTTATAATGTGGAAATAAATCCATTACCATGTTTTACATGTTTTATTAACCCATCACCTTTCTAGGCTCATTATCTAATAAATTCTCCATGAAGGTATAGTCATAAGTCAACAAACAACTAGTCTGATATATAACTCTCATACCAATCAGCTAGGTGCCTTCAAAAGTGTTCAACATTGAAAATGAAGTGTGTCTTAATCTTAGAAAAATATTGAAATTTCATATAAACACCATTGGAGGGAGATAAATTCACTATGAGGATTATATTTTTTAATATATGAAACTTTTTTCTCACTACCTGCAAGTATCTCACAATGCACCTATATATGTCCTCATGGAAGCCAATAATATTAAAAAAGAGGTGTTTGAGCTAAGTAAGTTTTTATTAATGAGGGAGGTATATTTGAAAAATGTGAGAATTTATAAACTAAATTTAAACCTAAAAATCATACACATGACTCATAAGATCACATATTACCTACACAGTAAGAAAACCACCTACATGTGGCTTAACAGAGATGTAGAGGTACATATATGGAAGGTTGAAAAGTTTTGGAACCTTTCTTGAAGTCCTAATATGTTGAAGAGAGAATGAAAAATAATTTTAAAGTTTGAAATTGAAAAATTAAAATGATAACCATGATCAAAAGTGAGTTGATAGTATTCAAGGCTCTTTTCCCTGAAAGTGTAAAATAGAGAACCTTGTTGTTTTGTAGATGTCATATGAGAGAGTTTCACAATGATTTGAGGAATTTAGATAATCAATTTTGGTAGACTATAAATAGGAGTACTCTACAATTTTTTTATGGAAAATTATCAGTAGACACTAGTTTTGAATGGACTCTAATATGACATTTGTTCACTAAAGTTCATTAGTGAAACCTACATGCTTTCAACTCTTAAAATTGATTCTTCACCCAATATTGTAATTCTAGGCCATGCAAACCTATGGGAATGGTTCCAAGTGGTTCAAGTAATATATATGATCTAAAATACCATCATATGGATACGATAAGTAGTATTTTGTTTTCCATCTACACCTATAAGCCTCTTTTCATCACAAATATGCACCTACAGGGTGGCTATAGGGTCACCTTGGAGAGTATGACATGTATATTTGATAATAGAATTCACTTCAAGCATGGAAGGTAAGTGTAATTATATCATGGGTTGGAGACATTAATATATGTTTGTGTTCATTATCTTTAGGGCCTAGGTCATATGAAAGACACCTATATGAGATTTTGACCTACAATTGACTGTGACTGATTGTTGACAAATAGTAAGCATATTTGAGCTCTAAGTGATGACATAGATTGATTAAAGTGAACAAGTGGGTAAAAATAAATTTAAATTTTCCATAAAAAAAATTTAAAGGATCACAATCCTTACTTTCAATCTCAAATTAAACATCTATGCTTACAGGTATCCCCTCTAAGGTAGAAACACAGTCAAGGAAGTGACACTTAGTCCTAACTAGGTAGAATGTATGGAAGGCAACATGGAGGTTTAGAGTGATGAGCAAGCTTAAAACACCTTATCATGACTATAATATTCTCATATAACCCTCATAAGTTGGAAATAGGTAGAGAAAGGGATCTAGATAGGTATCACACAGTCCATATGAGGAAGCCATATACATAGTTTGACTTTTCTAGGTCTATCTCAGTTTTTAAAGCTTTTGAAGGATCAAATGACCTGATAAAAGGATGATTTTTTGTACATACCATACTCATGTATTTTATAGGCCCATACAACTTATTTTTTGTCTATATAAATAGGGAAAGTGCCCTCTATTTTCTCTCAAATAGAGGGCACTCCCCTTAAGTGAAATTCGCAAGTTTTGGGGAGAAAATAACAAAAATGGTAGACCAGGAATGTTTAAAAATTTCAAGGATTTTTATGAGAATATAATACATCTATAAAAACTTAATGGAACTCTCATAAAAGGATAAATATAAATAGGGAGGTCTAAACCCTTAAAGGTGCATATAGGCTTACTATGTAGGTTTTAGGCCTAAGGTACAAATTAAAGGTAAAATCAAATTTTAGAATATAGATGAGATTTATACCCTATTGAAACATGTTTTAAAGGTCATTATATACATGTATAAACTTATGGAACTAAAATAAGTTAAATTTAATGGCCTAGAACATATAGTTTGTAAGAAGGCTTATTAAACATGGTGAAGACTAGAGGCCAAATGAGGGGTCAAATTCCTTTTCACCCTTGTGTAAGTATTATAACTTAGTTAGAAATGTGTATTGGGTAAATATAGAGGTGATAAATTTTGTGGAAGGAAAAAGAGTTATAGGGGAATCCATTTTTGGGCACAAGATAAATTCAAGCCTATAAGAATGGTAAAGAGAGTTTGAGTAAGCAACTTGAGATGCTCACATCTAACTTGAGTTTATGAATGAGGATAAATGGAGTTAAATTAGGTTAATAGGGTCATTTAAAATTATGTTTTTGATATTTTTTGGTAGTTCTAATGTTAGAGTTTTATGAACAAACCTTAAGAGCCTAAAGCACTCAAAACCCTTGCAAACCCTTGTTAATGACCTAACTGAAGAAATGGAGATGGATAAGTACTATAATGGAATGTTTTTTACAAAATGGTTACTATACCTTGTATAGGTCTCTCTTAGGATCCTCCCCACCTTTTTTAGTTTTATGAAATTGTATGGATGGAGTACAAAATATGGTATTTTGACTATTTTATGTGTCTTATAGGTTATAAGATGTTTTAAGAGATTAAAATAATATTTAAGGGAATATTAGGAATTAATATAACTCCCCTTGTTAATTTAATTCCTTGTAAAAACTTGTAAGTGCCTCAACCAGCTACTTCATCTCAGCTAGTCAAAATAGGCATAGTGACCAAGCAAGTGAGAATAATGGAAAACTTCAAGTGAGCTAATTTTAAGATATTCCTGATGCCTATAAGGACATTTATGTTATTTAAACATGTAATTAACTAAATACCATGGACTTCCATGTAAATATAATTCCTTTTTAAATGCCAAGTGTGTAGGGTCCATGAATGAGGAGTTTCTTAGACTACAGATGATGATAACTCATTTCTAGATGATTCTATATGAATAGAACTACAACCAATAGATGTTTAAGCATGAATAAAATAATTCCCTATCATTATAATCATTAGAATTATCCCTAATTATTTTTTGGATGTTTGAATAGGTCCAAATCATGAAGGTAGTTTTCTAAGCCATAAAGAAAACTTTCATGCCACTTTGAAATAGTTTCATGATTTTGAGAAAACAAATTTCCTTATAAAATTACATGGTTCATACCACATCCTATTATAATGCACAAGTAACTCATTTTATCATCTTTAAAATTTTCCTTGTGACCTTTGGACTTCTCTCCTCTCCTCTCTCTCTCAAGTTCTATAAGAACTAGCGATTTTGGGCATTGTAACTTATGCTCCACCTAAGTATGGTGAATCCCTAATCATTTACATACCATTTGATCAATACGACTATTGATTTTTAAATTTTCATGATTTTTCATAGTTTTTTTTCCTTGGAAGATTGATCTTACTTAGTGATAACTATTATTTCCTTAGCATGTTGTCTCATTTTTTCATCATATTTGTAGTTGGAAAACTTCTAGTAGGGAATGTGAAATGTTCTAGGAAGTGTCAAGGTTGAGTGAGTTAGTCTCTTCACTAGTGCCATTCAAGGCCTCTTCTCTATTCCTCCTAGCCTAAACATTCATCCATAACCTCATAATGTAATATTTATGTGAGAAGATGTAGGTTGGAGAAGTGTATGTTTGGTTAGTCTATTGGTTTCATGTGTAACATGTAGATGGTTAAAATTCATAAAATTATTTGGTGTATCACCTCCCTTAGGATATTTTTAATTCATTTTTCTCTCTCCCTTTCCCCTATAAATTTTAGGTGTATTAGTGATTCAAAGTGTTACATCAAGGGAGATATCCCTATCTAAAGATTCACCTCATTCATAGGATACCCACAAGCCTAGTGGTATTTCAATTGTGCCACTTGGATGAGGTGATCTAAGACATCTCCTTAAATGGTGAAAATACAAGTGAAAATAATTTTTAGCATGCTTGATCAAACTCTTAGTCCAAGAAGTGGAAAGATTATTGGTGTGTCTTTCCTCTTATCGGATTTTGGAAGCAAGAAATCTAACACCAATGGTGAGTTTAAATCATAACTCCTAGTTGTAAATAGCCCAGGTATATCTATCTGAAAATTTTGATCATTTTTGGTTTTTTTTTTGGACATATGACGTTGATATGGATAGTTATGGCCAATACTCCTATCATGAACCTTCTTATCATCCTTGCTATGAATCACATTTTACCCATCAATAGTGTTGGAAATATTGTCATTGATTTCAAAGGTCTAGCATTGTTGGTGATAAAGGCCCCATATAATTTATTGTCTGAATGTGTTTTTAATGTTCATATTTTGGATAAATTTGTTGATATTTATTTAATATCAACAAATACATTTTTGGTTGCATAAAGTTAAAAAGAGGGCCCATGAGAAAGTCAAAGAGTCACAAGGAAAAGATAAAAGAGGGAAAGGATACATTTTCCCATGAAGCGTCACTTTGAGGAATTCAAAGGGTAACCAAGTGAAGACAAAAGAGGAAGGGTAAATTTTTCCATGAAGAGTCACCTGAAGGAATTTAAAGGTCACAAAGATAAAGACTAAAGGGGAAAGGATGCATTTGCTCATGAAGGGTCACCATGTGAATTTTCCAATGAAAGGATTTAAAGTGTCATGTAAGTTTGGTGCCATTTTCCATGAGGAGTGAAGGGTCACAAAGGGTGAATGCCAAATGTCATTTGGAAAGATGTAAATAAAGGATTGAGAAACCATTTATTATATTCAAGAGAGTACATGCTTTGTAATTATTTTATATAAGAAAAGAGGAGATAATATAAAGTGATATTATAGAGTTCTATCATTTTTTGAGAAAGAAACATTGAGAGATAGTTGTGTTTTGTACACAAGAGGGGTTGGTGCTCACAAATATTTATAAGGGGTTGGTGCTCTTGTGGGTTAGTGCTCACAAATAGCTGTTATGTTGGTGCTTATTAAAGGGGTTGGTTCTCATAAAATTTGGTGCTTTAAAAATTTATAATATGAGTTGGCGTTCATTCATATACTTGATATTTTCCTCCATGGTTTTCCCCACTTTGGGTTTCCATGTAAATATTTGGTGTCTTTCTCTCTCTTATGTGGTGCATGTTATTTTTTTCGTTTTATTGCATATATTGAATATATGGTTAAGTGGAGTTTGATTAAGTAAAAGATTTAAAAGATATATGATGTAATGATTCACCCCCTCCTCTTAGTATATCCCATGCTTAATAATTGGTATCAGAGCAGGTTCCTTTGAAAAGAGTTTAACAACTTGAAGGTAGATCAGGGAAAGCACGATGGCTGGATCACATGAAGGTTTTTATATAAATAAAGAACCTTTGTTTTATGAGATAAATTATGCCTTTTGGAACATAAGGATGAGGACTTACTTGATGTCCCTTGTAATCGACATTTGATAAGTAGTGGTGGAGGAATACGAAGAGCCACAAACACTTATAACTACTTCAATAGAAAAGAAGGTAAGTAAAAATAATGCTAAATCTTTAAATGCTCTTTTATGTGGTTTATGTGAATCAAAATTTGTTAAAGTTATGCAATGCAAATCTACTCATGAGACTTGGGTAAAGCTTGATATTATTTACAAAAGTGATGGAAAGGTCCAACAAGCTAAGATCCATACTTTTAGAAGATAGTTTTAGAGTTTGAAGATGAAAGAGGAAGAAAACATAACAAGTTATATTTTACGAGTTGATCAAATAATTAATCAGATTCAAAGCCTTGGAGAAAAGTTAGAAGAATCAGTGATGGTACAAAAGGTTTTGAGATCTCTACCAATGAGATATGATGCAAAGGTTCTAGAAATCGAGGAGATGAAGAATCTAGCCAAGCTAAAAAAAGATGAACTACATGGCATTCTTATGGCATTTGAGATATGGACCAAACAAGAGAAACCCTCAAAGAGGGAAGTTGATTTAAAGACATCAAAGAAAGACAAGGCTAAAATTCAAGAATCAAGTGACAAATCTAGTGATGAGGAGGATGACAACGGAGCTCTATTCATCTGCAAACCAAAAAAGGGCACAAGTAAATATTAAGGAAAATTACCATTTAAATGCTTTAAATGTGGTAAGATTGGACATTTTATAGCTAAGTGCCTAGATAATAATAATGGTGATAATGAAGAAGGAAAGTCTACATACAAGAAGAAATTCAAAGGTAAATTCAAAAAAAAGGATTTGATAAGAAGATTTTATATTCTAAAGATCCTAGCTTAGTCAAAGATAGTGGAGTCAGTGACTTAGATGAAGAAGAGATTCTATTCATGACCATACATAAAGATGCCTTTGCAAGAAAAAGTACATATCATCAATAAAAAGAACATGATGAAGATGAATCTAGAATGAGAACTCATTTGTTCCTTAGAATAATTATAAGCTCTTGAAAATAAGAATCAAAGATTGAAGCTTGATATCAATAAAAATGAAAAGGAGTCAAAGGAAATAATTGAAGATCCACAAGCACACATTAAAGAAGCTATAAAGATTGAAGAAGATATAACAACATAGTTTCAAAAAGTAAGTGAAGAATGTGAAAGTTATGCTGTTGAAATTGCCTCTTTAAAATTAGATCTTAAGAAAACAAATAAAATAGTCAATGATAAAGCAACCAATGATTCAAAATTTGAGAATAGCACAAATATGTCGAATAAGATATTATAAAGTCAAAAATCAATATTAGATAAGATAGGTATCTGATTTGAAAAGAAAAATAGCTATGTTGAAGCTCTTACAAAAGAAGAAACAAAAGGGGAAAATGTTAAGAATGTAGAGTACAAATCAAAAAAAGAAGGTTGGAAGGAACAAAGCTACAAAAGATAATCAGGTCAAAGATACACAAGTTAGAATAGGTTCTATTTTCATGGTTATTATTTTTATTGTAATGGTTATGATTATAATAAAATAGAATGTTGGAAAAGTGCTAACAATTTTAGAAATAAGGATAAGCAAACTCATGCAGATTTAAGTAGAAGCCACATCTCTTTTGCTCCTCTATCAGGATTTGATAAAGAGTCCATAATATGTTACAAGTTCAATAATTTTAAACACATAGCCTAGTATTGTAGAAGCATGTTTGAGTCAGCTAAGAAAGACCAAAGTTTCAAGGCTCCATTCATCAAGAATAAAGTTTAGATAGGTTCATGGTAGAAGAAACAACTTGAAAAGTCTATGTTAGTCTAGACAGCTTTGCATGCAAGAAATGAAGAAAATCCATGGTTTATTCATATTGAATCTTCAAGGCACATGACATGAGACAAGAGCAAGCTCATAACCCTAAAGAAGATCAATTGTGGCATAGTGAAATTTGGAGACAATACCACTGCCAAAATAGCTAAAAAAGGTACATTAAGTTTGGATAATGGTACAACTAAGATTGAAAATATTCTATATATAGGTCTTAAGCATAATCTATTTAGTGTAAGTCAAATATGTGATTAGGGACACACACTAAAGTTTTATGTAGAAGGTTGTGAAATTAGGAGAAAAGAATTAGATGTGTTGATTGTAGATGCTTAGAGGATAGGCAATAATTTGTATATGTTATCATATATCAAAGTTCAAAAATTGTGTTTGATCCAGTTTGTGGAAAGTTGGATATGGCATAAGAGAATGGGACACATAAATTTTGACAATCTTGTTAACATCTATAAGAAGCAAGTAGTTAGAGATCTTCCAAAGATTTCAAAGCCCTCCAACATGCTTTATGAACCATGTCAACATGAGAAGCAGGTCAGAAGATGGTTTAAAATAAAAGAATACTCGACCACTCAGATGTTAGAGCTTTTTCACACTAATTTATGTGGACCTATGAGAACTCAAATTACTCAAGGTAAGATATATTTTATGTTTCTTATTGATGTTTTTACACTTATGACTTGGGTGATGTTTTTGAAGAAAAAATTAGAAGCTTTCAGCCACTTCAAGGTTTTCAAGGATTTTTTTGAGAATGAAACTGATTTGAAGATTAAGTGCCTCAGATCTGATCAAGGAGGAGAATTCATGTCAGATGAGTTTATTGAGTATTGTGAAGACCATGGGATAAAGAGACATTATTTAGTAGCTATAACTCCATAGTAAAATGGAGTAGTTGAGCATAAAAATAGAATAGTTTAAGAGATGTCAAGGATAATGCTAAATAATCCAAGCTACTAGATAAATATTAGAGAGATGTAGTAGGTGTAGTAGTTTATGTTCAAAATAGAGTGTTATTGAGCATCAATAGTGACAAGACTCCCTATGAGATATCGAAAGATAAACCATCTAAAATTGATTACTTCAAAGTTTTTGATAATAGATGCTTTATAACAAGAATTGATGAAAAATTGGGTAAGTTTGAATGTAGAATAGATGAAGATATATTTCTTGGATATTCTAGCAAAAGTAAATATTATAAATGTTATAATGAAAGAACCAAGTAGATTTTTGAAAGATTAAGTGTTAAGATATATGAAGATGTAGCACAAAAAGCTAGTGATCTAGTAGACACTCCTAAAATCATTAAAGAAGAAAATTTTGAAGAATCAGATGAAGATGAGAAGAAGGATCAAAAGGACACCACGACCCCATACAAATATGTTCATAGAAATTATAATAAGAGTGACATCATTGGGAACATAAATGAAGGAGTTCACACCAGAAGGATGACGATAAGTGAATCTAAGCAAGTTAATTTTTCTTTGTTATCAAAAATTTAGTCTAGAACATTTTCAAAAGCTAGACATGATGAAAATTGGGTTAAGGCAATGGATGAAGATTTAAATTAGATATAAAATAATGATACTTGAGAATTAGTGATTAGACCAAAAGATAAAAATGTGATAGGAAAAAAATGGGTATGCAAAAATAAGTTGAATGAAGATGGTGAAGTTACCAGGAATAAAGTAAGGCTAGTATGTAAAAGATATGCTCAAATTAAGGGTATAAAATTTTAAGAAAGTTTTAATGATAGAGGCTATTAGAATGTTTCTTGCATATGCAGTGTTTAATAATTTCAAAGTGTTTCTGATGATTGTCAAGTCTACCTTCCTAAATATGAATATAGAAGAAGAGGTCTACATTGAGCAACCTAAGGGAATTATTCTCTCAAATGATAATATCCATGTATGTATGTAAAATAAATCACTATATGGATTGAAACAAGATCCCAAATTTTGGTATGCAAGACCTGATAAGTACTTGCAAGATCAAGGTATCAACAGAGGTTTTATTGGCAGTAATCTATACTTCAAAATAAAAGGTGAGAATCAATTGATTTTTGTGGTATATGTTGGTGAAATAATTTTTGGAGGAAACATAGAAAATATGAAAAAAGAATTTTATTATAATATGAAAAAAGAATTTGAGATGTATATGCTTGGACAATTGTCATTTTTATTAGGGTTGCAAATATTTCAGTTAGAAAAAGGAATTTTCATATCTCAAAATAAATATGCCTAGGAGATGTTATAAAAAATTGGTTTTGAGGATTGTGCACCAGTTCACACACTAATGGGTATAGGAAACAACATAAGTAAGAATGAAGATTCACCTATTATAGATCAATCTTTGTATATATCTATGATTGGTAGTCTTTTATATTTGACAACATCAAGGCCAAACATCATGCATATAGTAGGAATAGTTATGAGATATCAGTTAGCTTTGAAGGAGAGTCATGTTTAGTTGGTGAAAAGAATATTCAGATATGTCAAAGTGACATTGGATTATGGATTGTGGTGTCCCATAGGTAGAAATTTCACTTTGGTTACTTATACAAATTCAGATTTGGTAGTTTGTTTGGATGATAGAAAGAGTAAAAGTGGAGGAGATTTCTTTCTCGATGATAGCTTAGTATCTTAGCTAAGCAAGAAGCAAAACTCAGTATCACTTTCTATAGCTAAAGTAGAATATATTTCACAAGTGTTGTGTTGTCCTAAAGTCCTTTGGATGAAACAAAATTTAAAACACATCAAGGTAAAAAATGATGAACCTATCTATATTTTTTTGTGATAACACAAGTGCTATTAATATTTCTAAGAATCCAGTGATGCATTCAAGAATAAAACATATTCCTATCAGATATCACTTTTTGAGAGAGCAAGTAATAAATCAATAGGTTAAAATAGAATATATTAATAGTATAGAATAGATTGTAGATCTTCTCCAAAAGGCAATACCAAAAGACACATTCAAGTATCTATAGAACAAGTTTGGAGTAATTTATTTTACTTCCTACCATTAAGGATCATTATCAATTGAGGGGGAGCTAAGTGTTAGATCTAAGATAGATGCTTTGCCATTGGTGTTAAAGGGGGAGAAGAATAGGAATAGGTACAAAATAGGTACAAGAATAAGTACATGATGCTACAGTAAGGGGGAGTTACTGTATGTTTTTTATATTGTAGTATGTGCGGGTTAGCATGTGTAATGCATGTTTTAGGATGTGGCATTTTAATTTTGAGGTTGCCATCAATGACAAAGGGGGATATTGATGGAAATATTGTCATTGATGTCAAAGGTTTAGCATTATTGGTGACAAAGGGCCCATAACATTTATTGTCTAAAGGTGTTTTTAATGTTCATATTTTGGCTAAATGTGTTGATATTTATTTAATGTTAATGAATATATTTCTGGTTGCATAAAGTCAAAGAGTCATGAGGAAAAGATAAAAAAGGGAAAGGATGCATTTTCCCATGAAAGGTCATCTTGAGGAATTTAAAGGGTCACCAAGTGATGACAAAAGAGGAAGGGTACATTTTACATGAAGAGTCACCTTAAGGAGTTTGAAAGGTCACCAAGATAAAGACAAAAGGGGAAAATATGCATTTGCTCATGAAGAGTCATCATGTGGCTTTTCAAATGAAAGGATTTGAAGGGTCATGAAAGTTTGGCACCATTTTCCATGAGGAGTGAAGGGTCACAAAGGGTGAATGCCAAAGGTTATTTGGAAAGCTATAAATAAAGGCTTGAGAAGCTATTTATTATATGGAAGAGAGTGCATGGTTTGTAATTACTTTATATAATAAAAGAGGAGAGAATAGAAAGAGTTATTATAGAGTTCTATCATTTTTTGAGAAAACAACATTGAGAGATAGTTGTGTTTTATACACAAGAGGGGTTGGTTCTCATATGGGTTGGTGATCACAAATATTTTTAAGGGGTTGGTGCTCATGTGGGTTAGTTCTCACAAATAGTTTTTGTGTTGGTGATCAGAAAAGGGGTTGGTGCTCCTACAAGTTGGTAATTATGAATGTTGTAATTTAATTTGGTGCCCATTCATATACTTGAGATTATTCTCTATGGTTTTGCCCACTTTGGGTTTCCACGTAAAAATATGATGTCTCTCTCTCTTTCTCTTATGTCATGCATGTTATTGTTTCATTTTTATTAGATATCTTGAATGTATGGTTAAGTGAAATTTGATTAAGTAAAAGATTTAAAAGATATATGATATACTGATTCAAACCTCCTCTTAGTATATCCCATGCTCAACAAATAGTATTATAAAATTGGCTATCAATACTATGAGTCATGATAGCTCTCTATCCCTTCAGTTCCCTTTCTATATGGACACCATGTTGTTAGATAACCCTATGAAGAAGGTTACCAAGAAACCTATCAAGAAACACCTCTTTATCAGTCCCAATATGAGCCTTATCATTCATATCATGGTTATTATTATCCTCAAGAGTACTCATATGATATTTTCATATGAAATCAGAGGTTTCCATGGATAATACATAAGGATATCATTGTCAATGTATAGCTCATGCTTATGTAAGTTTTTATCCTTTTGGTCAGCCCAAGAATTCACTTCACTATGAGCTTACTAGTGCTTTTCTTTTTCCCAAATCCACTCTTAATCCTTCTCATTCATACCACACTCCATTTCTAACTCATAATCTTTCTCCTATCCCTCACACTCCATCCTCAATTCATAAAACTTCCACTACACCTCCTATTCTAGCTCCTTCACATGAGCCCATCCATCAACCTCCCACCTCACCCCTTCTTGAGGAAGAGCCTATCTTGAGAGAATAAATTGAATAAGAGCAAGCTTAATTAATGGTTGATCAAGAAGACCTCATGAGTGACTATGAGGATTAAATCACCATAGGGACCCCCTTTGGTGAACAAAAGGACAATCCATAAGATTTTACATCCATTTTTGAAAGGATGTGTGTCCATGAAGTAGAATCTACTGCCTCAATTTTTGAGGGGATGTGTATTCATGAAGAATGTGGAGAAGACTTGAAGAAAGAGGTATTTGAATAAGACTCCGTGTCTAATCATGAAGTTGTGGATGACCATCTCAAGCATGAAGTAAAATGTGTTATCAAGAATGTAGAACAATTTTAAGTCTTCCCTCAAGAAGTGGTAGTCCTAAGAGAATATCATGAGACCAAGGTATAGGAAATAGATCTTGAAGATGATATGCATGAGAAAGAAGACTTATGGTATAATTTTAATGCCATATTCATGGAATATGATAAGTTGGATAAAGATTTTTATTCTCCAAAATATTGCACATCTAATGATAAGCTTGTTGATGAGTCTAATAAACATGATCTTGAGTGCTCAATCAAACATAAATATGAAGATAATTCTTCTAGTCAATAACCTATTGTCATAAATACATTTGATGATGATATTGTACAAGAAGTGGTAGACATGGATAATGATGTCAAGGTTGAGAGGTCTATCATATTTTCAAACTTGCACATCAATGACCAAGTTTATGAGAGGGTTGAGATTTTTTGGATGAAAAAGGAGTTCATTTCTATGGTTAATTTGTATGGATATACTTTGTTCTCTTAGAAAATCATGCCAATGAAGTTGGAAAACACCATGAAAAAGATGGAGACATCAATGCTAAAGGTCAAAAGGCTACATGTCTCACATAATCCTTCATGTCATGAAGCAAGGAAGGTTTCAAACTTACCATTTGATCTAGGAGGGAGGTATGATTAGTTTTTATGTTGTATATAATAGTTTTTTCTCTGATTTCACTAAGTGATTTGAGCACATGTGTGTGTGTGGTGTCTTGTTAGTTTGTTTGCTTGGTTTTGTGTGATTGAGGTAGTCAGGTGGTCTTGTATTGATTAAAGCTTATGGTCAATGGTCAAAGACCTCATTTTTTAGTTTCAAACTTTATATGACTCCCTAATCCCAATGGATTGATAAGGCTACTAGTTTAGTTAGTATAGCAAGCATACTACCCTTATGAGTCACCAATTTGTTGACCAAATTTGACCCTATATGTCAAATTAGGGCCCCTATAGGTTAAAACTTGGTATTTATAGGTTTATATTGGTTTTATTATTATGTAATAAGGTTTATTTTATGTTAATTGATGTCATTTAATGATACATTATCCTTGGTCATTAGTCTTATTAGTCAATATGTCCTTTTGAGTCATTTTAGGGGTCTAAATAGAGCATTTAATGAATTGTAAGATATCTTAGAGAAATTTGAATGTTTGAAAGGTATATTTCATGTAACATGTGTCCCATTATTTCTTATTAAACTATTCATAACTAAAAATTGGTAGGTTCATCTGAAAAATGGTAATTTTCTTGAAAAAAGAGGAGTTTTCTTGAGTTATACAAAATTGTATGGAATTATACAATTGAGGAAATTTAAAGAGTATCCCTTGGTATTTAATACATTTTTTTTAGTGATAATTATTATTAGAAGCTAAAAAAAAATGAAGAAAACCACTTATCTCTCATTCCACTAGGATTGGCAAGCAAAAGTAGTATTCAAGTTTGTACTTGGTATGGTTAGCATGAGAGGTTTCAAGAAAAATTATCTTGGGGGTGTATTATAAAATCAATAATATTCCATTTTATGTTTGGTTTCATAGGAATGGCATATTTTTATTTATGAACCATTCCTAAGAATTTAGTCTATCTATTTTGCCTACTAATCTATGCACCCTATAGGTTTTGCCTTGTTTTGGGTAAATCCAACCTATTGATGTTATTTATATATGATTATTAATCCATCCTAAAATTTTCCCCATTCTTGGTTTATTGTTTAAAAGTGTTTTTATGTGCAAATCATCTCATGTTGTAAGAGGAAGCACTTTTCTTTGTTGTAGGTAGGTTTCCACCATTTTCCATGTATTATTGATTTAATAGAAGTTTTAGAGGATAGAAATAATTAAATTACCATATTTTACATGTTTTATTAACCCTTAACCTTTCTAGGCTCATTATCTAAGAAATTATCCATGAAGGTACAGTCATAAGTCACCATACAACTAGTTTATTATATAACTATCATACCAATCAGTGAGGTGCCTTTGGAAGGGTTCAACATTGAAAATGAAGTGTGAATCTTGTTTTAAGATTTTAAAAATATTAATGTTTCATATAAATACCATATTAGAGATATAAATTCACTATGCAGGCAATCTCCTTGAACATATGAACCTTTTTGCTCACTACCTGCAAGTATCTCAAAATGTACCTGTAGATGCCCTCATGGAAGCTAACATATTAAGAATGAGGTGTCTAATATAAGTAAGGTTTTATTAATGAGTGAGGTATGTTTTAAAAATTTTATAATGTATAAATACATTGAAACCTAAAAATCATACACATTTCTCATAAGATCATATATTGCCTGCACAATAAGAAAACCACCTACAGGTGGCTTAATAGAGATGTGGAGGAACATATATAGAAGGTTGAAACATGTTGGAACCTTTAATAAATTAATGATATGTTGAATATATCATGACATATCCTTTTGAATTTTTAAATTGACAAATTAAAATGATAACCATCAAAAGTGAGTTGATAGTATTCAGGGCTCTTTTCCCTAAAAGTGTAAAATAGAGAACTTGGGTGTTTTGTAGACATCATATGAGAGAGTTTCATAATGATCTGAGGCATTTAGATAATAAATTATTTTAGCCTATAAATAGGATTACTATATAAATATTTTGGAATATGACTAGTATAAAATAGTTTTGAAGGGGCTCTAATATGGCATTTGTTCACTAAAGTTCATTAGTGAAACCTACAGGCTTTCAACTCCTAAAATTGACTCTTCACCCAATGTTGCAATACCAAGCCATGAAAAAATATGAGAATGGTTCCAAGTGGTTAAATTAACATATAAAATCTAAAATAATATCAAAAATATATGATAAGTAGTATTTTTGTTTCCCATCTACACCTACAGGCCTCTTTTCATCACAAATATGTACCTACAGGTTGGTTGTAGGGTCAGAGTAGGATAGGTATCATTGATTAAAAAAATCACTCCAATAATGGAAGTTAAGTTAATTTATAAAATGGTTTTTATAGATTAAAGGAGGGTTATTTTCTTTGTCTTCATGGCATACATCATATGAAAGACACCTATAGGAGCTTTTGACCTACAGTTCACTGTGACTGGTTTTTGACAAATAGTAATCATATTTGAGCTCTAAGTGATGGCCTAGACTAAGTAAAGTGAACAAGTGGTCAAAAATAAATGCCAAGTTTCCATAAAAAACTTTTAAGGTATCACAAGTCTTACTTTCAATCTCAAATTAGACATCTATGCTTACAAGTATCCCATCTAAGGCAAAAACACAATCAAGGAAGTGACACTTAGTCCTGACTAGGCAGAATGTATGGAAGTGAACATGGATATTTGTAGTGATAATAAAGATAAAACACCTTATCATGACTATAATAGTATCATATAACCCTCATAAGTTAGAAACAAGAAGAGAAAGGGCTCTAGATAGGTATCACACAGTCCATATGAGGAAACCATAAACACAGTTTGCCTTTTCCAGGTCTGTCTTAGTTTTCAAAGATTTTGAAGGGTCAAATGACCTGATAAAAGGATGATTTTTTGTACATATCATCCTCATTTATCAGATAGGCCCATCCAAATTATTTTTTTTCTAGACAAATAGGGGAAGTGCCCTCTATTTTGTCTCAGATAAAGGGCACTCCCCTTAAGTGAAATTGGCAAGTTTTGGGGAGAAAATGATAAAAATGGTAGACCAAGAGTGTTTTAAAATTTAAAATAAGTTTATGAGGTTATAATAAATCTAAAAAAATTAAATTAAATTTTATAAAAAGGATAAATATAAATAGGGAGGTCTAAACCCTTAAAGGTGTAGATCGGCTTATTAGGCAAGTTTTAGGCCTAAGGTACACATGAAAGATCAAATCTAATTTTAGTAGGAGGTAAGATTTATACCTATTGATACATGTTTTTAATTTAATTAAATACATGTATAAGGTTATGGAATTCAATAAATTAAAATTGGATGGCCTAGAACTCAAAGGTTGTAAGAAGGCCTATTAAGCATGGTGAAGCCTAGAGGCCAAATGAGGAGTCAACTTCCTTTCCAACCTTGGGTAAGTATTGTAACTCATTTGTAAATGTGTATTGGGTCACTATAGAGGTGATAAATATTTTTTAAGGAAAAAGGGTTTTAGGGGAACGGATTATTTGTTCTCAAGATAACTTCAATCTTATAGGAATGGTAAAGGGAGATCGAGTAAGCAACTTGAGATGCTCACATATCAATTGAGGTTATGAATGAGGATAAATGGAGTTAAGGGAGGTTAATAGGGTACATGAACATAATTTTTATGATAATTTTTGGTAGTTATAACATTAGAGTTTTATGAACAAACCTTAAGAGCCTAAAGCACTCAAAACCTTTGCTAGTGACTTGATTATAGAAATAGAGTTAAATAGCTACTCTAATGGCATAGTTTGTCTTGAATGGTGATTTTAACTTATTGAGGATGATCTTAGGACCCTCCCCAACATTTTGAGTTGTACATAACTATATAGATGGAGTAAAAAATAGGTTATTTTGACTATTTTGTGTATTGTGCAGGTTCTAGGAGGTTTCAAGAGATGCCAATCACATTGAACGGAATATTAAGAATTAATATAACTCCCCTTGTTGATTTAATTTATTGAGAGAAATATTAAGTGCCTCAACTAGTTTAAAATGGCATAGTAACCAAGCTAATGAGAAGGATGAAAAACTTCAAGTGAGATAATTTTAATGTGTGCTTGATGCTTCTAAGTACATGAAGGGTATTAACACATGTCATTCATTCCCTCCCATGTATTTTAATGGAAAACTGATGCCTTTTTGAAGGCCAAGTGTACAGGGTCCATGAAAGAGGAGTTTCTTAGACTGTAGATGATGATAGCTCATTTTTAGATGATTCCAGATGACAAAAACTACAAGAAATGCATGGAAAGGCATGTCTAAAAGCCTTCCATCTCATTCCAATCATAAAACATGTACCTAATGAGTTTTGGGATATTTAAATGGGTCTAGATCATGAAAGTAGTTTTCTAAGCTAGAATAGGAACTTTCATGCCACTTTGCAATATTTTCATGACTTCGAGAGCCACTTGTTCCTTTTGATCCTACATGGTTCATCCCACATCCTATTCACATGCATATGTAAATTATTTTCTTAGTTTTACAAGTGTCCTTATGACCTTTGGACTTATCTTCTCTAATCTCTCTCTCTTAAGTACTATAAGAACTAACCATTTTGACCATTTTAACTTATGTTTCACCTGTGTATGGTGAATCCCTACTCATTTGCATACCATTTGATCAATAATTCTAATAATTTCTACCACTTCATGAATATTCATAGTGTGTTTCACTTGGATGATTGATCTTGCTTAATGATAACTATGATTTCCTTAGAATGTTGTCTCATTCTTTCATCTTGTTTGCAATTGGAAAGATTCTTCTTATAGGGCATGTGAAGTGTTCTAGGAAGTGTCAAGGTTGAGTGAGTTAGTCTATTCAATAATGTCATTCAAGGCCTCTTGTCTAGTCCTCCTAGCCTAAAAATTCATCCATAACATCATAATATAATATTGATTTGAGAAGATGTAGATTAGAGAAGTGTGTGTTTGGTTAGTCTCTTTTTTTTATGTGTAAAATGCAACTAGTTGGAAACCATCAACTTATTTGCTATATCACCTTCCTTAAGATAGTTTTCTTTTAGTTTTCTCTCTCCCTTCACCCACCTAAATTTTACGTGTAGTAGTGATCCAAAGTGGTACATCAAGGAAGCTAGCCCTATCTAGAGATTCACCTCATTCATAGGCTACCCACAATTCTAGAGGTGTTTCAATTATGCCACTTGGATGAGGAGAGCTAAGAAATCTTTTTAAAGGGTCAAATCCATGTGACAATAGTTTTTGGCATATTCAATGGGACTCTTAGTCCAATAAGTGAGAATATTGTTGGTTTGTCTTTCCTCTAATCATCTTCTATAAGGAAGTAAGATAACATCAATATTGACTCTAAATGATAACTTTTGATTTGTAAGAAACCTAGGTATATCTATTTGAATGTTTTGATCAATTTTTGTGTTTCCTTTGACATGTGAGGTTGATATGGATAGTTATGACCAATAATCCTATCTTGAACCTTCTTATTAGCCTTGTTATGAATAACCTTTTACTCCTCAATAGTCTGATCAAATTGGCTATCAATCCTGTGATCCATGGCAGCCCTATATCCCTTCATTTCCCTCTCCATATGGACACCATGTAATTAGACAACCCTATGAAGAAGGTTACCATGAAAAATATCAAGAAACACCTCACTATCAATCCATTAAACATGATCTTGAGTGTTCAATCAAAAATAAAAATGAAGGTCATTCTTATGGTCAAGAACCTAATGTCATGAATCCATTTGATGATGCTAGTGTATAAGAAGTTGTAGACATGGATAATGATATCAAGGCTGAGAGGACAATCATATTTTCAAACTTACACACAAAGGACCAAGTTCATGAGAAGGTTGAGACTATTTGGTTTCAAGAGGATTTCATTTACTTGGTCATCTTGTATGGAGTTTCTTGGTTCTCTTTGAACATCATGCCAATGAAGTTGGAAAACACCATGAGAAATATAGAGGTATCAATGCTAAAGTTCAAATGGCTACATGTCTCACTTAATCCTTCATTTCATGAACCAAGGAAGGTTTCAAAATTCCCCTTTGATGTAGGAGGAAGGTATGCTTAGTTGTTGATTTGTATATAATTGTTTATTTCTTAATTTCCCTAAGTTATTTGACCGTGTGTGTGTGTGTGTGTGTGTGTGTGTGTGTGTGTGTGTGTGTGTGTGTGTGTGTGTGTGTATCTTGTTAGTTTGTTTGATTAGTTTTGTGTGTGCACTTTATTTTGTGTGATTGAGGTAGTCAGGTGGTCTTGTATTGATTAAATATTGTGATAAATGCTCAAAGGTCTCCTTATTTTATTTCAAACATTAGATGACTATTCAAGTCCAATGGACTAATAAGGCTACTAGTCTAATTAGTATAGTAGGCATACTGCCCCTATGAGTCACAAATTTGTTGACTAAATTTGACCCTATAGGTCAAATTGGGGCCCTTATGGGTAAAAAATTAGTTTTTAGAGGTTTATATGGGGTTTAGTATTATGTCATAGGCTGTATTTTATGTTAATTAATGTCATTTAATGATACATTAGCCTTGGTTATTAGTCTTATTAGTCAATATGTCCTATTGATTCTTTTTAGGGGTCTAAATAGAGCATTTAATGACTTGTATAATGTCTTAAGGAAATGTGATGGTTTAAAAAGGTTATGTCACATGCCATGTGTCCCATTATGACTTATTTAACTGTTCATAATTGAAAAGTGTCAGGTTCCTCAAAAAAGGGTAGTTTTCATGAAAAAGAGGAATTCTCAAGTTGTATGGACTTGTATGGACTTCTACAGCTGGGAAAATTTTAGAAGTGTCCATTGGTCTTCTACACACTTGTTTTAATGATAATTTTGATCAAAATATCAAAAAAATGAAGAAGACCACTTATCTCTCCTTCCACTAGGCTTGTCAAGTAGAAGTAGTCTTTAGGTTTGTACTTGGTATGATAAGCATGAGAATTTTAAAGAAAAATTATCTTGGGGGTGTATTATAAACTCAATCAGACTCCATTTTATGTTTGGTTGTAGAGGAATGGTGTCTCGTTCTTTATGAACCATTCCTAAGAAGTTAGACTATCTAGTTTGCCTACTAATCTATGTACCATATAGGTTTTACCTTATTTCTGGTAAATCCATAAATTAATCTTTTGATGTTTCTTCTAAATGATATTTTATCCTTCCTCTAATGGTATGCATTCTTTTTTTATTGTTTCAATGTATTTTTATGTGTAACTCATCTCATGTTTCAAGAGGAAGCACTTTTCTTTGTTGTAGGTGGGTTTCCACCATTTTCCATGTCTTCCTAACTTGATGTCAATTTTAGAGGGTAGAAATAAGTCCATTAAAATGTTTTAAAAATTTTCTTAACCACTCAACTTTCTATGCTCATTTTGTAATAAATTCTCCATGAAGGTGCAGTCATAAGTCACCATAAAACCAGTCTACTATATAACTATCATACCAGTCAGCTAGGAGCCTTCAAAAGGGTTCAACATTGAAAATGAAGTTTTAATATTGTATTAAGATTTTAAACATATTTATGTCTCATCTAAACACCATTTTATGGAGATAAATTAACTATTTAGGTAATTTCTTTGAACATATGAACCTTTTTGCTCACTACCTTTAGGTATCTCAGAATGCACATGTAGATGCCCTCATGGAAGCTAATCATATTGAAAAAGAGGTGTCTAAGCTAAGTAAGGTTTTTTTTAATGATAATGGTCTATTTAAAAAAAATTATAATGTATAAAATATATTTAAACCTAAAAATCATACACATGGCTCATAAGATTATATATTGCCTACACAATAAGAAAACCACCTACAAGTGGCTTCACAAAGATGTGGAGGTACACATATGGAAGGTTGATACGTGTTGGAACATTTAATTAAGTCATAATATGTTTAATATATAATTATATATCCTTTTTAAGTGTTAAATTGAGAAATTAAAATGAGATCCATGATCAAAAGTGAGTTGACAATTTTCAGGGCTCTTTTCCTTGAAAGTATAAAGCAGAGAACCTGCGGGTTTTGTAGATGTCATATGAGAGAGTTTCATAATGATTTGATGAATTTAAGTCTTGTATCATCTAAATAATAGGAGTAATATACAAAAACTGGAGAGTAAACAATCACCAAAAACTAGTTTTGAAGTGGCTCTAATATGACATTTATTCACTAAAGTTCATTTGTTAAACCTATAGGCTTTGAGCTCCTAACATTGACTCTTCACCCAATGTTACAATAGTACGCCATGTATCGAAGGTAAGTGAAGTTATAAAATGGTTTGGAGAGATTAAATTAGGGTTGTGATCATTGTCTTCATGGCCTAGGTCATATGAAAGACACCTATAAGAGCTTTTGACCTATAATTGACTGTGACTGATTTTTGACAAATAGTAAACAAATTTGAGCTCTAAGTGATGGCCTAGACCAAGTAAATTGAATAAGTGGATCAAAATAAATTTCAATTTTCCATAAAAAAAATTTAAGGGATCATAATCCTCAATTTTAAGCTCAAATTATACATCTATGCCTATAGGTATCCCCTCTAAGGCAAAAACACAGTTAAGGAAGTGACACTTAGTCCTAACTAGGCAAAATGTATGGAAGGGAACATGGAGGTTTGGAGTGATGATAAAGATAATAAAACCTTATAATGACTATAATAGTCTCATGTAACCCTCATAAGTTGTAAATAGGAAGATAAAGGGCTCTAGATAGGTATCACATAGTCCATATGAGGAAACCATAAACACAGTCTGCCTTTTCTAGGCCTATCTCAATTTTCAAAGCTTTTAAAGGGTCAAATGACCTAATAAAAGGATAATGTTTTGTAAAAATAATCGTAATGTATTGGATAGGCCCATAAAACTTCTTTTTTCTATAAAAACAAGTTAAGTGCCATCTATTTTGTCTCAGATAGAGGGCACTCCCCATAAGTGAATTTGGTAGGTTTTAGGGAGAAAATGACAAAAATGGTATAAACAGAGTGTTTTAATATTTATATTAGGTTTATGAGGTTATAATAAATATATAAAAACATAAGGGAACTTTAATAAAAGGATAAATCAAAACAATGAGGTGGAAACCCTTAAATGTACAGACAGGCTTACTAGGCAGGTTTTAGGCCTAAGGTACAAATGAAAAGTCAAATCCAATTTTATAATTAGGTGAGATTTATAACATATTTAAAAAAAAATTAAGGTCATTAAAAACATGTCTAAGTTTATGGAATGCAAATAAGTCAAACTGGATGGCCTAGGACACAAAGTTTGCAAGGATGCCTATTAAGCATGGTCAAACTTAGAGGCCAAATGAGGGGTCAACTTCATTTCTAGCCTTGGGTAAGTATTATAACTCATTTATAAATGTGTATTGGGTTGATATATAGGTGATAAATATTTTTTAAGGTAAAAGAGTTGTAGGGGAATGAATTTTTGTTCTCAAGATAACTTCAATCCTATAGGAATGGTAAAGAGAGCTCAAGTAAGTAACTTGAGATGCTCACATCTCACTCGAGGTTATGAATGAGGATAAATAGAGTTAAAGGATGTTAATAAGTTCCTTGAGCATAATTTTTTTGATGTTTTTTGGTAGTTCCAATGCTAGAGTTTTATGAACAAACCTTAAGAGCCTAAAGCACTCAAAACCCTTTCAAACCCTTATTAGTGACCCAATTAGAAAAATGTAGGTGGATAGTTACTATAATGGAATAATTTTCCCATAGTGGTGATTGGACCTTATGTATGTCTCTCTAAGGCTCCTCCCCACCCTTTTGAGTTGTATGAAACTATATAAATGGAGTAAAAAATAGGGTATTTTTTTCTATTTTTTATGTTGTGTAGGTTTCAAGAGATTAAAATCAAAATGAAGGGAATTTTAGGACTTAAAATAACTACCAATGTTACTTTAATTACCTGGAACAACTCTTAAGTTCCTCAACTATCCACTTCATTTTAGCTAGTCAAAACTGGCATAGTTACCAAGCTATTGAGAAGGATGGAAAACTTCAAGTGAGTTGATTTTAAGGTATGCATGATACCTATATTAACATGAAGGGTATTGAAACATGTCATTAAATCCATTTAGTATATTTTCATGGAAAAATGATTCCTTTTTTAAGTCCAAGTACATAGGGTGCATGAAAGAGGAGTTTTTATACTGTAGATGATGATAACTCATTTATAGATGATTCTAGATGACCAAAAAAGCAACAAATGAATGGAGAGGCATGATTTAAATCCTTCCATATTATTCCAATAATCATACCTATCCATAATTAGTTTTTGGATGTTAAAATAGGTCTAAATCATGAAGGCAATTTTCTTAGCTAGAATGAGAACTTTCAAGCCACTTTGTAAGAGTTTCATGACTTGGAGAGCTACTTGTTCCTTCTAAACTTGCATGGTTCAACCCACATCCTCTTATCATGAATAATTAACTCCTTTTATTATCTTGAAAATTTTCCTTATAAACTTTGGAATTCTTTCCTCTCCTCTCTCTCTCAAGTTTTATAAGAACTAGCCATTTTGGCCATTATAACTTATGCTCCACCTGAGTATGGTGAAGCCCTACTCATTTTCATACCATTTGATCAATAAGACTGCTAATTTTTAACTCTTCATGACTATTTATAGTGTGTTTTACTTGGATTATTGATCTTTCTTAGTGATAACTATGTTTTCCTTATCATGTTATCTCACTCTTTCATCCTATTTGTAGTTGGAAGGCTTCTTCTTGTAGGGCATGTGAAGTGTTCTAGGAAGTGTTAAGGTTGAGTGAGTTAGTGTATTCACTAGTGTAATTCAAAGCCTCTTATCTATTCCTCCTAGCCTAAACGTTCATATATAACCTCATAATATAATATTGATGTGGGAAGATGTAGATTGGAGAAGTGTATGTTTGGTTAGTCTCTTGGTTTCATATGTAACATGCATCTAGTTGGAAATTATCAAATTATTTTGTGTATCACCTCCCTTAGGATAGTTTTCTTTTAGTTTTTTCTCTCCCTCCCCTCCGACCCCCCAAAGTTTAGGTGTAGTAGTGATCCATTGTGGTATATCAAGGGAGCTAGCCCTATATAAAGATTCACATCATTCATAGGCTACCCAAAAGCCTAGAGGTGTTTCAATTGTATCAATTAGTTGAGGAGAGCTAAGATATCTCTTAAAAGGGTGCAAATCCAAGTGACAATAGTAAGGTAGGAGATTTTTCTACTAAATGCTCTTATAATAGAAATGATAATTTCAAACAAGAAGAGGATAGTAAAAATATGAAACCTCACTACTCCAATAAGAATTTACTTAAAAATAAGAAGGCCCTTTATACAAGATAAGATAGTAATTCATTGGATGATAGTAATATTTCAGATGATGACCATGATTGTGCCTTTATGGTTGAGGGAGATGGATTCCTATTCATGACATTAGAATCAGCTTTTGTGGATCAAGAAAAAGAAGTTGAAAACTCTGATGAAGAAGATGAAGGAGAAGTGGATCTAGAGGGCAAACTCGTTTGTGATCCAGATGAAATTGAAAATCTAAGAAAAGAGAACTCAAAGTAAAATAAGTAGGAATAAATGAGATTTCAAAAGCATCTAGAAGTCTTGAAAATTTTGATCAAATGGTGGTTAGCCTAAAGACACGAGTTGAAGAGGATAAAATAATAGAATATGTAGTCAAATTTGAACTATAATCTAAATTTTATGAATTCCTGAAGTTAGAAGCAAAAATAGTTTCTTTGAGAAAAGAAATTGAAAAAGCTAAATAACAAATAGACAAAGGTATGAACTTGAAAGGAGGTTTAGAAATTCTTGATGAATTGATCAACTCTCAAAATCTTCCAAAAGATAACTTTGGTCTTGGTTTTGAAAAATGGAAAAGTGCCATAACTTGTACATCTACAAACTTATATGACACATTCAAAGCATAAGGAAAATTAGGAACAAAGAAAGAAAAAAATTTCAAGAATACCTCCAAAGATACAAAGACATACAAAATCACTATTGATGTAAAGAAAGATAAAAAAGAAAATAAGCTTGAATAAAAGAAGAAAATTGATTCAATATCTATGAAATTAAGGAAGATACAAAACATAAAGATAGATGATGCAGATGGTTACATAAGGGCGAGAGACTTCAATAATAAAGAGTTAAGAACACCTCCTCATCCTTCACAAAGAAATACTATGACTAGGTATTCCTCATTTTTTTATGGTTATTATTATAACTTTATTCATTTTGGTCATAGGGCTAGTGATTATAGAGTTACACCTAAAAGGAGAACAAACTTTATGAGCATAATTCATTTGGACTATTGTTAGATATAAATGCAATATGTTATAACTACAATAATTTTGGTTACATAACTAAATAATGTAGAATAAAATTTGTAAAACCAAAAATACAAAGTGAAAATAAAATCATGCCTCTTAGTGTGAATAAAGATTCACAAGTCTCTAAAAAAGGGAAAAATAAGCCAAACAAGAAACCTAAGGATGTGTGGAAAGTGAAAGATCATAAATTTGCACAATCTATGATTGCTCAAACTATACTCTATGTCAAGGAACAAAATTTATGGGTAATATATAGTTGTTTCTCAATAGACATAACTAGTGACAAAAGTAATTTCATTAGACTAAGTAAATATAAGGAAGGATCTATCAGCTTAGGAGACAATACTGCAATAAAAATCTGTGGTAAAGGAACCTTAAACATAAATGGAAAATTGCCTATACATGATGTCCTTTATGTTAAAGGATTGAAACATAATCTTCTTAGTGTCAGCCAAATGTGTGATAATGGATATAAGATCAAATTTAATGAATAATGCTATAGAATAAGTAGATCTAGAAGATTAGTTGTAGAAGTAAAAAACAATTGAAAGTAATTTTTATAATCTTAATGAAGTAAATGGTAATAGTTGTCTAATAGGAAAGATTGATGAGAGGTTGTTATGACATAGAATAATGGGTCATGTCAAATTTTATAACCTAGTAAAAGTGAGCTAAAATGAGCATGTTAGACACATGCCTAAGATAACCAAACCTATAGACACTACTTACAATGAATGTTAGCAAGGCAAGCAAATAAGGGTCAGATTTCAAACAAAGGAGTGTGCAACTACAAAGCCTTTAGATTTAGTTCATACTAATCTTTGTGGTCCTAATAAGACAAGAGGATTTAAAGGAGAAATATACTTCTTGTTTCTAATATATTATTTCTCAAGAATGGCATGGGTAACCTTTTTGAAGGACAAGTCTCAGGCATTTGAAAGATTCAAGATCTTTAGGGTCATGGTAGAGAATGAGATTGGATGAAAAATCAAATGCTTGAGATCTCATAGAGGTAAATAATTCACCTCAAATTAGTTCATAGAGTATTTTGAGAATCATGGAATCAAAAGGCATTAATCTTCAATAAGGATTCCACAACATAATGGAGTTATTAAAAGAAATAACAAAATAGTCAAGGAGATGGCTATAATAGTTCTAAAAGAGGCCAATTTACCTGATAAATAATGGAGAGAAGTATAAAAAATAAAAGTATATATCTTGGATAGAGTTCAACTAAGGGTAAATAGTGATAAAACCCCTTATGAAATATAGTAATGAAAACCTATCTCTATTAAGTATTTCAGAGTGTTTGGTAGTAAATGATACATCAGGAGAAAAGAAGATAATTTGGGAAGCTTTGATTCAAGATGTGATGAAGGAATATTTCTTGGTTATTGCACACAAATCAAATCTTACATATGTTACAACAAAAGGCTACATATTATTATAGAGAGTATCAATGTCAAGGTTAATAAAGGCTTGAAACATGTTAAACTTGATAGAGACATGTGTGAAGAAAAATCAAAGTATGAAGAAGAAGTATCTAATGAAGAGCCCAAAGAAGTAAATGAAAATCCACCTGTAATATTTTTTCAAAAAGATCATCCTAAAGAGGAGATTATTGGAAATAAAAATTAAGGAGTTCAGACAAGGATAAGAGTTTTAATGAATAAGGAACAAGTAAGTTTTACTTTAATATCTAAAATTGAGTCTAGGGACTATGTTGAAGCTAGCAAGGATGAGAATTGGCTAAAAGCCATGGAAGCATAACTAAGCCAAATTGAAAAGAACAAAACCTAGGAATTAGTTCCAAGACCTTCAAATAAGAATGAAATAGGCACAAAGTGTGTCTTTAGAAATAAACTCAATGAGGATGGAAATATCATATGAAATAAGGCTAGATTGGTGTGCAAAGGATATGCACTAGTTAAAGGTATAGATGTTGAGGAAACATTTGATCCAGTTGCTAGATCGGAATCCATAAGAATTTTTCTAACATTCTCTATTTATAAAATATTTAAAGTCTATCAAATGCATGTTAAGTCTACTTTCTTGAATGGGAACCTAGAAGAGGAAGTCTACATAAAACAGCCTAAAGTCTTTTAGTTATCAAAAGAAGATTATGTGTGTAGACTAAAGAAATATTTGTATGGTCTAAAACATGCACCTAGATCATGGTATTCAAGATTAAACTAGTACTTGCAAAAATAAGGATTCAATAAAGGATGTGCAGATAATAATCTATACTTTAAATCAGAAGGTGAGCATATGTTAATTATTATTGTATATGTAGATGCTATCATCTTTTATGGTAGAAATAAAATAATGTGAAAATAATTTGCTACTCAAATTTAAAATGAGTTTGAGATGTCTATTCTTGGAGAACTTTCTTTCTTCATTGGTCTATAGATATCACAAACTGATGAAGGGATATTTATATCTCAAATCAAGTATGCTAAGGAAATGTTAAATAAGTTTACAATGGAAGAAAAAAAACTAATATTTACTCTCATGATAATTGGATATACATTAAGCACAAAATATGAGTCCTTTGATGCAAATAAAACTTTATATAGATCAATGATATGTATATTGTTATACCTAATTGCATCAAGACTTGATAGCATGCAAGCAATGTGCATGGTTTCAAGATTTCAAACTTCTCTAAAAGAATCATATGTCAATTCAATGAAAAGAATCTTTAGATATATCAAGAGTACAATTGACTATGGCCTATGGTATCCTAAAAATGAATGTTTCACTTTGACAACATATACAAATGATGATTGGGCATGAAGTATGGATGATATAAGAAACACTAGTGGTGGTGTATTTTTCTTTAGAAATAACCTTGTTTCATGGTTGACCAAAAAGGAAGAGTTGGTTACTCTTTCTACAGTAAAAGCATAGTATTTTGTAGTAGTGGCATGTTACACTCAAGTATTCTGGATGAATCAAACACTCAAAGACATCAAGGTAGAATAAAAATCACCTATCTATATTCTTTGTGACAATTCAAGTTATATTAATATATCAAAGAATCCAGTGATGCATTTTATAACTAAGCACATATCAATCAAGTATTACTTCTTAAGAGAAAAATTTATAGATCAAGAGGTCACAATGGAATATGTTCCAACACAAGATCAAATTATAGACATATTCACCAAACCTCTTCCCAAGGAACAATTTGAGTATCTGAGACAAAAATTGGGATTGGTGGATCCTACATCACATCACTAGATCCTAGTAATAGGGCATGAATCTAGGGGAGGATCATAAAAGCTTTGTTAATCCATAGAAGAAGAGATAAAATGCAACTCAGGTATGCATATGTTTAAAAATTTCCAATGAGTTGATTGTTATAAATCTTTGGACAAACTCCTTTATCTAATAAAGCGGGAGAAACATTTGGACAAATAGTAAAAAAGTTGGATTACCTTTGCCATTGATGTGAAAGGGGGAGAAAAAGTAAAAATTCTCTTTGTAAAATTTTTCCAAATGATTTATGTTTATCTAGATCATATGTTCAAGTTTTTTTTTGATAAGTGTCCAAGTTGGTTTTTGGCAAATGTTCCATTGCCTAAGGGGGAAAAGCTTGGTATGACTAGCTTCAACTTCAGTTCATTAGAAGCCAATGAAAACATGACAAGTATAGTCAATGCCCGAGAAGAAGCTGAACATGCATTACAAGATTAGAGCATTTATTTTTCCATCAATGACAAAGGGGGAGATTATTGGCAATATGATTGTCATTGATGTCAAAAGGGAGATAGTTATCACTATATATGTCAATGATGTGAAGAAAATTAGTCATAGACAATATTGATGGAGTGAAGAGCATGTTTTATAATTGCACAAGTTACAATATTTTCATATAAATTTGTCATGATTTTACACAGACTATTTCTAGATGTTTGCATAGAAATTGATAGAAGACCCATTATGGGTTTTTCAAGTACATCTCGTATATATGGTCTATAGGTTCAAATGAAGAGAAATGAGCTCATAAATGATTTATCTTTGATCTCAACCATTACTAGGGTTTCTCAGTAAAACCTTATGGGTTTTAGTCATGGATTTCATGGTCATTTATATTTTTATGTTGACTAGATATAGGTAGGAATTGGTCATTTAATTTATAACTTAAGCCTTACTCATCATTGTGCAACTAGCCTCTTCTACCTAGTGATTACCATCTTGGAGTAGTGATCAAAGACTTTAATATTTCCTAAGTCCTTGACTTAAGATTTATCTAAGCTTGATCAATGGTTAGGACTTAATGGCATGATTTAGATCTAATAATGTGTAGTGAAGTCAATATGTCAAACTTACTTGAGATTAAACATGCTAGTGACATGTGTCACATTCATAGGAGCTTGTCAGATAGAGATTCAATGAGCATATTAATCTATCAAAGGATATAATAGTGAGTGTGTTATCATGAAATGAATATTAATAGAGTGCATGGATTCAAAGAGGTCAAAGTGTTTGATGTATAATGAGTTAAAGACTGAGCTACTTTGAGGAGATCGATGGTGCATATGTGTTCTAAAGTATCAGGAAACAATGAGATGAGATCAAGTGATCAATGTTTAATGATAAATAGAGGTAAAGTCTGTGTTACTTTTGAATATCTAATGCATGTAGGAGCTCAAATAAAATATCAATGGATGTATTTCAAAGATGAAATGTTAAATATTGGAAGCTCACAAAGATCTAATGGAGTGCGTGAGATTGTCAGAGTTTGATCTAATGGTTGAGTTTTAAAATCAAGTCAATATAATGATGATCATCAGATCATGGCATGTAGATTAAAGATCAATGGTCAGTAATTAATGATTTTTTCATCTCAATGGTAAAGTGATGGAATACTTAAGAAAGATGCATTATATGATATAGAGAATGATATAGATCACCATGATTAATCAAAATAGTGTAATATGGCATAATGCTAAACATAGTAAAAGATAGAGAATTATGGTGGTTCTATGTGAATTAAATAAGTGGTAAACCTATCATTAAATAAATATGAATTAAATGTGAATTAAAAAAGGATCATGATGTGTTAACGACCAAGTGTGAACATAGAGAAGGTGTGAGACCTAAATATGATGCGCGCACGTGCACGTGCGCGCGCACACACACACACACACACACACACACACACACACACACACACACACACACACACACACACACACACACACACACACACACACACACACACACACACACACACACACACACACACACACACACACACACACACACACACACACACACACACACACACACACACACACACACACACACACACACACACACACACAAGGTGTGTGTGTGTGTGTGTGTGTGTGTGTGTGTGTGTGTGTGTGTGTGTGTGTGTGTGTGTGTGTGTGTGTGTGTGTGTGTGTGTGTGTGTGTGTGTGTGTGTGTGTGTGTGTGTGTGTGTGTGTGTGTGTGTGTGTGTGTGTGTGTGATATAAGATACACACTAAATGTGGAATGAAGTAAAATTGAGGGGTAGAAAGGTACACACTAAATGTGGAATGAAGTAAAATTGAGGGGTAGAGAGGTAGAGAGAAAGAGATAAGTGCAGACTATGAGCAATTATAGAATAGGTTTATAACATAGAACTAGATTCATTTTTTAATCAATTTTATAAACTAGAGTTGTAGCTCCATAATAGATCTGATTCATAGGTGCCATCAGAAGAGCTAAGTTGTTGCTTAGTTAGGGAATAGGTTCTTCCTTAGAGTAGGTGATATTAAATTAGGGAATTGGTGTCTTCTTATGGTCAGTGACCTTAAACATTGTAACCAAGGAGGTTTTGATTGTGAGGCTAGATTAGAATAGTAGATTCTAGCAGCTATTCTCATCACAATTTTCGCATATTAGATTTTCCACATACACTGAGTTTTGTGTCTATTTGTGTGTGTGTTATTTATACATAAACTTTTTAATTTGCATTAAAATAATTAAAGGACTAATTTAATCAATCAATTGATCACCCCACTCTTAGTAGATACTTGTGTTCCAACAATTTCCTCAAACTTATTAACATAATGGAGTTTTAAATTATATGGTACCTTAGCATTGAGATTTTATGTGAAAATAGTATCTAGCTAATTTTTTGGTAGATTATGTGGTAAATGACTATCTAGGGCCCTCCATATTTTTAATAATCTCGAGAATCTCTCTCCACTATGTTATTTATCATTACACAAATTAACCATGATCAATTCATGCTCTATGTTTCATGAGAAATGCTTAAAAATATTTTTAGATAGGTCATCAAAAATCACGATAGATCCTTTTGTAAAATAGAGGAACCATTCCAAGGCTTGTCCACTTAGAATTTGAGGAAATTAATGAAGCTAGTAAATACTACTAAAAGTTACTTCTTGACATGTAACAAAAAATCCATGTAGGTGCTCCCATGGATCACCTTTTTCCATATATTTATCAAACTTTTGTAATTTAAAATTTAGTGGGAAAGGTACTTGAAGAAAACATATGTCATATGGGAAAGGGCATATTTAATCAAATTTATATTTCTTACCTAGATTTCCTATTGGAAGCCTTGAAACCACTTTTTTCATCTGAATCCACTCTTAGAGATTAGGAATGATTTGGGAGGGATAGAATGTGATTTATTGGGAATTCAAAAGCTGATTGGTTTGGTTGGCATTGGCATAAGTAGGGATTAATCCCTATTGTGTGGTTCTATTAAGGATATTAACCCTATAACCATAATTATAAGGTTGATAAGGCCCTTGTTAGTGAATGGAATTTGGAAGGAAATTACCAAGGCATTATTAGTTTAGAAGAATTTAATTTTGATTATGATGAATCTATTGTTGTGAATTTAAGGGAATCTACTATTAGTTCACAATAATATATTATTGTTGTAAATTATAAGAGGTATGTTTTTATGAATTAGGTAATGCATGTTGTAAATTACTCACCACTTCTTGTGGTGGTGTATTTGTAACTTGATGTTGTAGATTGTTAGGCACTTGTTACTCATTATAAAGGACATCTTGGTGATTGAATAACGTATGTTACATATTACTTACAAATTAATGTGAATAATTCATAGGAAATTTCTAAATCAGTAGGAGCTAATGGACCCATATTAGATTTAGGATTGGCTAATGAGTTTTATGGTTGTTCCATTGATCAATCTTGGTCTATGAATGAAGCATTATTAAATTAATTAACAATTAAATAAGTTATTATGTTAGAAAAAATATGATCCATGTATTATTGACTAGTCTATTGGATTGTGGAAGCAATGATTTAGCCATGTTGAGATAGGACTACAAGTTTTCCATTTCCTTTGTTAGATGATGCAATAACTAATTTTTAAGTTTGGGTAAGAGGTTGATTTTATCTAGTATATCTCTTAAGGTATCTCCTAATTTTTTAACAAGGTTACATAATTTTTATATGGGAAGACTAGGTTTAAACTTATTTATAGATTCTATCATCCTAAAAATATCTTCATCTTTATCTTATGAGAATTGGTTTTGACTAGACACTACCATAGGTGGGAAATCCTCAAACATAGTTAGGTGGTCCCCCCCCCCCCCACATCTTCACTATTTTCAAAATTTATAAGATACCTAGGTAGATCATAAAAAATTTCTTCCTCAAAATTAGGGCCATAATAGATCCCATTACAAGTGCATCTAGACATGTATAAATTAACACTTTAATTTTAGAAACATTCAAAATAAAATTGGACCGTAGTCAACCTTTAAATTTTAAAAAGTTAACCACCAAGAGTTTGACCTTAAATTTGACCTCAAAATTCAAAGGTGAAATGGGAATTGAAATTTTACTTAAACAAGATTTTGAACTTGATTATAAATAGACAACATAACCATGCTAGATAGATAAAAATTACCTTCATTTTTAGATAACCTAATTATACTTATGTGAATAACATAAAGGTATGATTAGATAACATAATTCTAAGTGGGTAAAAAGATGGCCCAAAATTTTAGAAAAGTAACACCCTATCACATAAGTGAAATATAACAATGGTGTTGGTTTTAGGCTTTAGACTTGACTTATTTTTGGATTTGGTTAAGAATACAAATGGGTTTTTGATATAATAATCAAGCATAAACATAAAATCATGACAAAATTGATTTAATAACTAATGTGGGTTTACATCACATTCATTAATCCTTTAATATACTCACATTTGAGATGATACGAACTATTAAGGATTCATTAAGTAATTAAATGTAATTATGGCAGTGTTTTAATCCCACCCTTCTCTTGAGAAGGTCCTTATGAGTAAGGCAATATTTGGGGTATAGTACATTTGCACCCCTATATTATTGAATGTTATATGGAAAATGAGGCTCTTACAAAGTAATAAAAAATTGGGTTATTTATGGGAGGGTCTAGCCCATTCACAACCACTCCATTCATTATATTTTAGTAAAGTGATACCATATTAATGGAATACTTAAAGTTTTACTTGGATTTATAAATTGTACCCAAAGGGATCAAACCCATCAAATAAGAGATCTAAGTTTCTAACAATTCATAGGGGGATACATTACCTATCAAGGTTACCATGGATTATTTGATGGTGATGTATAATGGATTAGTATTAGGATTTAACTTATTACAGTCATGAAACCCTTTATGGGGAATAACACTGATCCTTAATGACACCTACCAATAATTTTTATCCTTTTTTAGATGTATGGGGCTGGTATGAATGTTGGGATATCAAAACCCACTCATTGTGCCCTAAGGACTTGCAAGAAGGTGATGAACTCTACCTCGCATAGATAAAAATAAAAAAAGGAAAATAAAATTATTTTTGAGTCACCTAAGTTCCTAAGAATAAAGGGAGAGCATACATGGTGATTTTTTCGGGATAAAATAAAAGTAAATTTCCTCACATTTCTAGATCACCCACATTATTAATAATGAAGGAGAGAATATACATGTGTAGGAAACAAAAACAAATCAAAAAGTAAGAAATAACTTAGAAAATAAACCAATTTTAAGCCCAAATTGAAAGATTGGTTCATTTCAAAGCCAAATTTTAGAGTTTGGTTCCTTTTATTGCCCAAAATGAAAGATAAATGAAAATAAATTCTTTTGCTTTATGTTATGAAATTACTCCATTGACCAAGTTCCTAAAAGAAAAGGAGTTTAAAATTTTTCCAATGTGATTTTTGATTGACAAGGAAGTTGATCAAGATTGTCTCAAGTCTCAGATTTTGCCACAAGATGAGTTCACTATTTTTAGGAAAATTTCACTAAATTTTTGGATAAATTTACTGCTCTATAGACCTATAGGAAAACTATTTATCAAAACATGGAAACAAATTCATTATTTACCTATATGGTTTCATTATTTTGGATGATGATTTCTCTATTGTTGATGACAATTTCACCATTCCATAGACCTATAAGAAAAATTGTTAAACAAAAAGACCACTTTTGTAAATGAATTTGTTATTATTTTGAGTGAATTAGTTATTCTATTAAATTAATTCATTATTCTATTAGATGAATTCACTATTATGCCACATGGATTCACTGTTCCTGAACTTATAGGAAAAACACAAAGAAAATAATTTATCAACTTTAATGTACAACTTTTAAAAAATAGGGAAGTCAAAAAAATAGAAAATGATTTCACCATTTTTAAGATGAATTTTATTTTATATATCTCTACAAATAGGATTAGAGATTATTTCACTATTGTCTTAGATGATTTAACTATTTCACATTCTAAATTCGATAATGGGGAAAATATAACTGAAATATAAAAACATTTGTTGTTATTTTGGATGAATTTAGTGTTTCAAAAGATGAATTCATTATTTCACAAGATGAATTTGTTATTTTTCAACAAAGAAGAGCATGAGAAAATTAGAATAAATGAAATGAAAAAGGTCAAAAATGATTTTTTTTTCTAAATTTAAGGGTTCCAAGAGTGTTTTGAAGAAGGTTATAGGGTGCATCGATCCCAATGAGCATGCCAAATGTAAACACATGAGTATAAAATATGTTAATTCTTTTTAGTATGCAAAATAATCATAAAATAATAGAAAATATAACTTTTTAAGTGTGGTTCCTGAATTGGTCAAGATCTACCCAAGACAAACAAATATAAAGCAATCAAAATCTATTACCTTCCTCATGGATGTCATTAGCTAGATGACACACATACATGGTTATTCTTATATGTAGATCTAAAAAATTTCTTCAATTCCACATTATGAAATCCATAGACTTATCTCTAAGCACTATCCCGAATGATTTTTAAACCAATTAGAAGAAAAGCAGGTGAATTTCATTCAAGATTTATACAGAGTTTATTTACATAAAAAATCTTATGAAAGTCTATGGTGAAACTTCCATTTATATTTTTTTCTAGATTGATTATGGGCATTGGATTGAAATCAAGATGTGTAGCCTAGAGTTAAGTAAATTTTGGAGGTTTAACACCATAAATACTATAGAAAGAGGTCGTATTAAATAGGCATGGATTACCTTAATCTTGATATTTGTTTTCATTAATTATTAGTGATTGACAACTTTCATGATGACACCATCATTCATGATACTTGTTCATGATGTTATGATGATGTCATTATTTAGCCACTTTCCATAATTGAAGGATGAATGAAAAAAAATCTAATAATTGTAAAAATATTATGGAATTTCCTATTAGAAGAAGATTATGTTAATTAATAAAGTTTATTTAACTTAATGAAAAGTGAGATGGAATTTTATTGATAAACTATTCAACATAATTAATCCCAAAACATCTCTTCCACAATCAAAATTTGACTAAGGATGAAGTAGGTGAAGTTGATTGTTGCGTACGGTGCATTAACCCAATTAGGGATACACCAATACATTAAAAAATATGTACACCAATTACATTAAAGAAATTGGGTGTTTCATTTATTTGTGTCTTGTTACTAGAAATCACTCTAATTATAATTTTGACAAGAGGGTGGCGAGAATTGAGTGTCTATAAATACAACCTATTGAAGTGGTTGTGGAGAAAAAAGAGATGTCCCCAATTTAGCAAGGCTATTGGGTAATAAGGAAAGATTGGCATTGAAAAATGATGTGAAATTATGTCTAGGATTATACTCACATATGTTGAGAAAATAAATTATGGATTGATAACTAATATGTTATCGATCTAACATAGAAAAAATAACATATGAAAAGAAATAAGATCACAACATTTGAAAATGTATTTTATGTCTATATTTTTTATTTTTGAAAATATTTTTATTTTTTTGAAATTTTGATGTATATGATTCTTTTTTGAATTTTTGAGATTTTTTAAATTTAAAAATTAATTTAATTGAATAAATTTGAAAAGAATCTAAGAAGCAAGACTTTTTTAAAAATGGGAGGGATTCGAACAATCCAAAATAAAATGCTAAAACATAGTGTGGCAAGAAGGAAGACAAGGAAAACTCCCCCAATGTATGTGTAAACGAATCATAACAATGTAACATAAATGATTGATATTAGATAAGAATTTGCATGCCTCCTTAATGGGCAAGCATGTATATGTGCTTATCAATAATGTAGGATTAGATGTGATATGTAATGAACTTATAAAATTAAAAGGGATAAAGGCCTAATCATAGACACTAATAAAACTACCTACCCTTAGAAATAGATAAGGATAATGACTATACTCTATGTGACATGTTATAGAATAAATTGCTTGCACACAATATGAAAAAGTAAGATGAATGTAAGGATAGGTGATTATCACTTATCATTAAAATTTTATACTACTTCACACACTTAGACAAGGAATTGTATAATATAAAATAGCTTAAAATATTTATTTAAAGGAAAACATCAATATTCAAACCAAGAGGGCTTCACCATACTAGACATGGATTAGATTACAAAAGCTAAAATGGCTTGTATTTATAAAGTATGTGAGAAGAGAGAGAAGGGAAGTGGAAAGGTCAAAAATATAAATATAAAGATATTAGTGACAATTAAATTATATACTAATAGAGTGGAGAATAGACCATGAAGGTCTTCTTGGACAAGTGTCCATATGAAGCATGAAAAACTCCTCAAGCTAGCATAGAGAGCTTCAACTAGCCTTTTTGAAACTACCTTTATGATGAAACATCTATTGATCACTTGAAACTAAAATAGGAATACTTGACACATACAAACTATCTTATGGATGTTAAAACAAGTGATAGTCATCATATGTCTTCCTAACTAATATACTTCTTCATGAACTTGTACTCATGATCTGCAGTCATTCATTGGTCTTCCAGACCTCATTCTTCGCATTTATGATCATGTTAACCTCTAGTTTCTCAACCAAATATATGAAATAGGTGTTATGAAACATTTTAAATGTCCCTTTTGGATCCATGAATTAGACCTTAAAAATATCCCAAATTAGACCTGTCATCTTCTCACTAGGTAGTCATTTTCATTTTCATTATCTGTCTAAGACTGCCTATGATGAATCATGTATTTGAGGGAATTTTATGCAAAACTATGGTTATAAATTAAAATATAAAGTTTGAATATGTATCTATAGACCTCCCCTAATAATTATAATTCCTTTGTTCCCTTGTATACCTATAAAACACTCAAAAACTTACAAAAAACTTAAATTTTAGCCTATCATACAAGAGATAACACAGACCAAATGGATGTCCAAAAACCTAAGTGAGTGATATACATGTAAAAGACACTTTTTTATCCAAATTACACCATATAAGTGCATATTATTTCCTATTTTCTCCATTGGGTCTTAGACAAAGGTTTAAGGAGGGTTTTGAGTGGTTTAGACTATTAAGGATTATTCATAAAATATTGATGCCAAATTCCAAATAAATTCAAAAAATATTGATTATAGGACCCTACCCAATTACCCAAAGCTGATTAAGGTCTCATTCTTGGTGTCTGTACATATATGAGCATGTGAAATTGGTCTATCAGGCTTTCTCATGCATTGTGGGTACTCATGTCATGGTCTCAGGCCAAAAATGACCCTTCTAAGTGGTTTCCTACAAACTGATGGTTCTAAAAAATATTATGATCTCCCTTGAAGGTCATAAAATTTATTTTAGGGTTAATTTTTCTTAGAAGTTAAGTAAAGCTTTATTAGGGCTTAGACCTAGTTCTAGGCCTAATAGGCCTAACTATGTTTCATGGCCTATGACCACCTTTAAGTGATTTTATAGGATTGTGCATGATATTTAATATTTTTTCACATCCAAATAAACTTTTATCATCATTTCAAAGTGTCCTAAGACTTTTCATTTCATCTTTCCAGCATTCACATAGTAAACCTATAGTTTTTGACTTGACTAAGAGTGCCCTCTATCTGAGACAAAAAAGAGGGTATCTCCCATATTTTCCTTGTCAAAGTAAAGTAATGGATGGATATAATATGTTTTTATGACATTATATAACAAATATCATAGCTATATTACTCTTCTAGAGTCATCAAAACTATAAATTCTTAAAACTAGCTTTCAAGTTTGTGTACTAACTATAGGGTCTAGATACCTCAAACTGAGTGGGATTAAAAACTTGATTTTGATCTATTTATTTAATATAAGAATAATATGAAGTTTAAATCACAACTGTGGGATTTTTCTCACTCATACTCATCCATTCTACATCTCTGTCAACTCTCTCAACTCACGTCTCTCCTTTGCTAGAGTTAATCTCCAAACTACAGTCAAACTGTAGGTGTCACTTCTTAGGCAAGTGGGATTCCTATAGGTAATTTTCATGTATAATTATACATTGTAATACATTCATAAATTATTATTTAATTAATCAATATCATTTTAAACCTCTTATAACTCATCTCATATAAAGAGACCTATGCTTATACTCAAAGGGCTTACTCCCAATATACTATGAGTCTACAGTCAGATTGTAAGTGACATTTTCAGAGAAAAAATGGACTCCTATAGGTGATGATGTGTTCCTTGACATTGGATGTAATATTATCTAATACTTATTGAGGTAAATAGAACATTCCATACCTTTATGAGTTTATATAATGCCTATAAACCATGTAACGACTCCATTATAGGCCACTATTTTGTTGTAGGATCATTTTAGCTTCATGTACTATAGATTTCATTGAATGTATACAGTAGAAACTTGATAAAAATTAAAATTTATTTACACTAACTTATTTAGACCAAATAACTACTTATTTTTATCAAGACATTTCTTTAGGCTTGGGATACATGAAGGAAACTATTAGGCCTATCTATACCACAAGATATTTCACCATGGAATGACATAACGTATGAGCAAAATGTGATTTAGAGAAGTTAAGGTAAAGTATACCAAATGGAACTTTCCTAACTTGCACACATTAAACTCAAGTTTGAATTCATGCAAGGACCTCATTATTATCATAATGTTCATCTCTATTCCCTTAGACTTATTTGAAAGTGTCAAGTGAGTTTCAAGCATCTCTATTTCAACATTGCTCAAAACTCTATCGGTGCTACCTATAGGTGATTATCAGATTTAGGACTATGTGCTAAGTCAAAATACTTTCATCATCCTAATGACCTTGATTAGGCTCATAGAATTATTTAAGACCTTAGTTAGTTTTGAAACCTTTAACATCACTGTGTTTCCTTTCGTATCTTTATCTTTCCTTTAGGTTTGAACTTGAAATGTGTAGATGCCTACTCCAAAGCTACTTTATTGTGCCAAGTATCCTAGGCTTTGCACGTCATTAAGGAAAATATCGAGGCCAAAAATTTCATGAAAATGCATTATTAAAATTACTCTAATATCTTGAAATTAAACATTTCATCCTTATTCTAGAGTCATTTATAGGAAAATAAACTTTACACAGTTGAAACACTATCTATAGACTTCCATGGTGCCTTCAAATAGAAAAATGAGGTGTTTCTATTCAGCCTCACACTTGATAACTAAGTTGAATCTAACATTAAAAGGGTGAAAATATCCTAAAAGTCCACATACAACACTTGATATGCTCATACCAATCCAAATAGAGATGAAAATCAAAGGCCATTGGGATGTGCAGGCATAAAATATGAGCTAACACTCTTAGAAATGGTTCATAGAGAACAAAGCACCAATATTATAAACATTATGATGAATTTGGATTAAAAAAATAATATTTTCACCCACCAAAAACATTTTATCTAAATAAACTCCTCTTGACTGTACCAAGTTGAAACTGGTTGACCATTTTAGCTTGTCTAAGAGATTGATAGGAAAGATAGGATGATTTTGATCATTTTTAGACCTATAAAATCTGCCTAATAATGTAAATGAACTAAGGTTACCTAAATATAAAGTTATAAAGTTAACCCATGTGCCAAATATGTTGTATAGGCCATACAACTGCTTGAAACTGCCTAAAACTACCTCGTCTTCTTGTTTTCAATGTTGAACCTTTAATTATTAGTTAAAAATTACTATCTCTAACATGTGGGACATTATATGTGCTTGGAAACACTTTTACTCTATCATAGACCCATATAATTTCAATAAATGACCAAAAAGTGACCTTAGAATGACATAAGACAAACTATACAAAGATGACAAAGCCAAAACATAATGTTTAACCTTATTAAGACAATAGTACACATTTTCACACCCTAGTAAATCATTATAACAAGTTTGAATATATAGGGGGTTGACCTAATTTGACTTGTGTTCAAATTAGTCAACATTTTAGTGATTTACTAGGGGTGGTAAGTCAACTATGTTAAAGACCAGTAGCCTACTCTTATCCATTGGGATATAAAGTCACCTATACATTGTACTTAACACTGTAATGCATCTCAAAGAACACTAAAACACACCAAACAATAGGAAACAAATACACAAGATAAAACACTAAGTATATAAATGTATGTTCTCAAGAACATTTAGGAAAACACACACACAACAAAAGCAAAAGCACTCACCTATACTAGTATGTATGTAATAACCTCCATCTCATCAATAATAGGTCTTAAATTGGATCCCATTTATAGGAATATGCAACTCCTAACCATTCAATATTTCCAATTGAAAGGAGTTATTTTAATTGTACTTGATGATGATGTATGGCCCACTCCATAAAGTATCAAATTTGGTATGTCTTCCTTATTTTGCTCTATATTCATCCCACTTTAGTAGTATGTCACCTTCTTGGAATATTCTTAGAGTTGATTTCTTATCAAAGGACCTCTTCATTATCACTTGTTTATTCTCTATAGCTTGGTATCATTTTCTCTAGTCTCTTATAGCTCCATCAACTCTATCAACCTCACCTCCATTAGAGTATTTTCAAGCAACTCTAACTAATGTGCCAACTCTAAGGTAGGTAGCTCTTGGGATATGGATAGCCTATCTTCTCTTCCATAAATAATAATAAAGTTAGATTTCCCTTTTGACCTCTTAAGAGTTATTCTATTAGCCCTTAGAGCTATCTTTAATTTAGTGTGCCAAGCTCTTTGATTATTCTCCAATATCTTCTTGATAATCATAATTAGTTTCTTATTAGTATACTCATCCAATCCATTAACTTGAGGGTAATAATTAGATGATGTAATCAAATATATACCATTAATAGTTGCCTAATTATCTATTTTAATACCCATGAAAGCAATTGCATTATCTAAAATGATGGTAGAATGAGTTCCAAACCTTGTTCTAATGCTTTCATAAAACTCCAAGATAACACTCTCTTTGGACTCCTTCAATGCAAATACCTAAACAACCTTATGAATTAATCAGTTGCTATGAGGATCCACTTATTACTAACACTTGATGGAGGATTTATCATACCAATGAATTCAAGACCCCATTACATTAAGGGTTGATCTAATTTAATAGGCCTCAAAGGGAGAGATGCAAGATTTTATTTTCTTACAAAGAAAACACATTGTACACAACTTCTCACCCAAGCATAATAATATTTGAAGAGGATAGGCCAATAATATTCCACCCTCATGATCTAGAGAAATGACCTTTTGTTGTTCCGTCATGAAACTTTTCAAGCAACACTCCAAACTAGTCATTGCCAATACATCTCAATAATACACCATTTATATCTCTTTTAAAAAATACATCATCTACAAGACAATAAGGAATAGATTTGAATCTGACATACCTTCTTTGGGATCCACTCAAACCATTAGGACACTCACCACTTTGGATAAATCTGATGATATCTTGTGTCTAACTTTGTAGAGGTATGGGATCAATCGGTTGAGAGCAATATTGATTGATCAAAGCTTCTTCTTTTGGCTCATAGAGGTCTAAAGCTTAGTGTTCACAAAGACCCTTACCTCTTATCAACTTTGTCACCTTGATGTCAACATCATATTTCATTACCTTTATAATCCACTACCCTTTTTTCATTGAGGTCTTTCCTCAAAAGGAACTCCTTGGTGCTAGGATAAAAAACCATGATGTGGATCTTATTCTTTGAAACCATATGCCTAAATTTATTTATCCCTCTTACAAAAATAAGGAATTTTTTCTCCAAAAATGTATACTTAACCTCATAATCTTTTAAACCTTCACTAAATAATGCAATTGGTTATTCAACACCTTCATCATTCTTTTGTATTAGCATAGTTGAGATAGTATTGAGGTTATAAAATGAATAAAACATGAAATATTTATCAAAATAAAGGTTTAAAAGAGTTGGATCTTTTATAATCACTTGATTGATAGCTTCAAAACTTCTCTTACCCTCTTTAGTTCAAGATAAAACTTGATTATTCTTGAGCATGGATGTGATAGGCTTCACCAAAATGCAAAACTGGGTATGAACCTTCTCACAAAGATTATCTTTCCTAGGAAAATTTGGAGTCCTTTCTTGTGTAAGGGTAAGGATAGGCCTATAATAGCCTCTATCCTTTTAGGATCAATGGTTAGACCATCCTTGGAAATAATTTATCCTAGGAGCTTACCTTCATGGACAAAAAAATGCACTTTTTGGGGTTAAAAGATACCCCATATTGCCTGCACATTTCAATCACTTATCTTTGGTGTTTCATATGCTAATTTACATCTTTGGAAAACATAGTTATATCATCTATATATACTAAAACCATATCATTGATTATACCTTTGAAATCAATGTCCATTTCCCTTTAAAAGGTGGCAAAAATATTTGAAAAACCAAAGGGCATCTTCCTTTAAGAAAAATTTCCCCATTTTTTAGTAAATGTTGTCTTGAACTAATCATCTTCATTCACCAAAATTTGATTATAACTAGTATATCCATCTAGGAGTGAGAAATTTTGGGAACTTGAAACAACTTTCAAAATATACTCTATGGGAGGCAAGGGATAGTGGTTTTTTAGTGACACCCTATTAAGATCTTTAAAGTCAACACAAAGTCTTATTTCCCCATTCTTTTTCTTAACATGCACAACATTAGATACCTAGGTTGAGTGCTTGATAGGGAAGATTATCTTAGATTCAAGGAGTTTTAAGAGTTCCATTCTCATGATTTATTCAACCTTGGGATTGATAGGCCTCTATTCTTTCCTAACTAGTTTAAATCCAAGCTATAACTCAATGTTATGATGGTATAAACTAGGATCAAACCTTTTTAGGGCTTTATATTCCCAAAAAAATATATCATGGAACTCCCTACACAAATCAACAAATGGCTATTTTGATGATGTATAACATACCTTGCATAGTTGGAGGAGTTTGTCTTTGAAGATCAACACTCTTTCATAGTTCTCCTCATTTTTAGACATGATTATCTTCATTAAAGATACTTTCTAGAGTCACCAATCCTTTAGGTATCTTGTTTGTCCTTAGCTTTACAATCTGATTCTCAAACTAAACATGGATCATTTTATAGTTTCTTGAAGAGAACTCGTCTTCATTTTATAAGAAATATACAATGTGTTTGTTATTATCGAATAGTTTCCAAGGGATATCATTATTAGGGATGGAAGGTCTTAAAATAAACTTCTTGTGATATTGTTTTCCTTCTTCTTTTATGGTAATAGGTGTATCAAATTTTGATCCTTTAGTAGCTAACCTATCAACATTCTTATTCTACTCCCTTGGGACTGATTGTATGTTGAATGCATTGAAGTCTTCAATTAAATCCCATATTGTATGCTTATAGGACTTAATAAAAGGGTTATTGGTAGCACTCACATTCCTAAATGATGTACAATCAGATCACTATCTCCATATACTTGTATATTCTTGATCCCTTTTCTCTTTTCCCATTGAAGACCATGAATCAAACCTTCATACTCATTCATATTGTAGGTGCAACTGAAATGAAACCTATATGAAGAATAGTACTATTGTTTGGATCGGTAAATGAACATAACACTTGATCCTACACCAATATTTCTCCTTAAACCATCAAATAACATCTTCCACATTCATTCATTCTCACCTTCTTCCTTAGTGAGTGAAGATATTGGAATTTCTTCCTCATGTAAGTAATATACTATAGACACCAAAATTTAGCACCCTTCCCTATTATTCCATCTTTTAGGCTATCACTTTAGTAATCAATGTTGGAAATATTGTCATTGATGTCAAAAGTCTAGCATTATTGGTGATAAAGGCCCCATTGCATTTAATGTTGTTTATCCTGGCTAATGTGAGTTAATATTTATTTAATATTAATGAATATATTTTGGGTTTCATATGAGACAAAAGAAGGGCCCATGGAGAAGTCGAAGAGCCATGGGGTAAAGATAAAAGAAGGATGGGACGCATTTTCCCATGAAAAGTCATCTTAGGGAATACCAAGAGTCACCAAGTGAAGACAAAAGAGTAAGGGCATAATTTCTCATGAAGGGACACTTTGAGGAATATGAAAAGTCACCAAAGATAAGGACAAAAGTGGGAGGACGTTTTTGGTCATGAAGGGTCACCACATGACTTTTCAAAGGCTTGAATATGAAGGGTCATACAAGATTGGTGTCATTTTACATGAGGATTGAAGGGTCACAAAGGGGGAAGGCCAAAGGTCATTTGGAAAGCTATAAATAAATGCTTGAGAAGACATTTGTAATATGAGAGAAAGAGGTTGATTTGATATTGTAATATTTAGCTTAGAAGAGCAATTGTGAAAGATGAATATGATTTGTATTTGTTATATCTAGCTTAGAAGAGCAAAGTTGAGAGAGAGGAAAGAGATGTTGTATTGATCTATCATTTGCTGAGATAGAAAAAATGAGAGATAGTTGTGTGGTATACACAAAGGGGTTGGTGCTCCTATGGGTTGGTGCTCATGAATATATGTTGGGTTGGTGCTCAACAAAGGGGTTGGTGCTCATGAATATTAGTTGGATTGGTGCTCAAAAAAGGGGTGTGGAGCTCCTATGGGTTGGTGATCATGAATAGTAGCTGGGGTGGTGCTCGTTAAAGGGGTATGGTGCTCTTGCAAGCTTGGCTTGCAAATATTGTTTGGGTTTTTGCTCATTCATATACTTGAGATTATTCTCCATGGTTTTTCCCACATTGGGTTTCCACATTATTCTTAGGTTGTGGAGCTAAAAGCTTCACAGGTATGCAAATGGAGGAGGTTGTTGAGTTGTAGAGTAACTGATGTCAGTCAGGCCAACCGATGTTGGTCATATTCAGTGTGTAGAGCAATCGACATTGGTTAGGGTTGGTCGACATTAGTTAGACAGGAATCGACATAGGCAACCAGTGTGTGTGTGTGCATTTGCATGCGCTTCTAAAATTGGTCTAATTTTAGATGGACAGTCAGTTTGCATGTAAAAGACTAATTTTATTTATGAGTTTGCATTTCTAATTATTGTAATTGGAAAGTCTAATTATTATTTGTATGGGATCTATTTAAGAGACCCATGGGGATGTATTTTAATTTGTAGAATCATAAGGACTTGCAAAGGCAAGGACAAGGGTTCTTTTAGGTGTGTAAGATCTAGGTTTGCAGGTGTGCAAGACCAAGTTGATCTGTAGGTTGTGAAAGATCAGGTAGAAGATCTACATGGTAAGTAAGATTAGTTGATCTACAGGTGTGTGTGTGTGTGTGTGTGTGTGTGTGTGTGTGTGTGTGTGTGTGCGCGCGCGCGCACAAGGTCAAAGGAGATCTACAACACAACAAGAAGCAAGATCAAGGAGATCTACATGGAGTACGTGGTGTACTCAGTGGTACTAAAAGTAGGCAATAATGATTGAGTTGAATGTCACTTACTGGTTGGTGGACTGGTAGTATTGTTACTGACTGGTGGAAACAACAACTCTGTGTTTGAGTTGATTGGTTTGTAATTGAGAGAGAGAACTCTTGAGGGAGAATTACTGGTATGCCTAAGAGGTGTGGGAAGAGTGTGATTTCTTCATTGTATTTTCTTCTGTAAGAGTGTTAATACAAGATTGTATTGTCTCTCATATTTTGTGTTGTTTTTGATTTCTAGTTACATTTTACTTCTAGTTAAATTTCATGTTTAGTTGATTATACAAAGGTAATCAATTGTGCTCTTAAGGGGTAGGGATCCTGACAATTGGTATTAGAGCTAGGATCACCAAGTGATACCATTGACAATTGGTATTAGAGCTTGGTTAGGTACACTAACAGGTGGTCAAAGCATGTTAAGTGTTTGTTGATTACAGGTTACTCTCAGGGGTTTCTGATTGAGTGGGAGTAAAGCAATGGTAGAATAAAATACACTAAGAATGGAGGAATTCAATGGCAAGAATTATCAATGACGGTATTATGGAAATAAAGAGTAGGTAAAGAAAGATTGTTGGTTGGTAGAAGATCAACATGAAGGAAATGAAGAAGTAGATGTTGTAGGTATTGTTGCACAAGATGCTCTTATATGTTCCTTGGATAAAGTAGAATCTTGGGTTTTAGATTTTTTTGCCTCTTTCCATGCAACCCCAAATAGGGTATTTTTCCATGATTATGTCCATGGAGACTTTGGAAAGATTTATTTAGGGGTTGGTGAGCCTTGTCAAATTTTTGGCAAAGGGGAAGTGCAGCTGAAATTGCAGACGACAACACATGGGTGGTGAAGGAGGTCATGCATGTCCCAGTCCTAAAGAGGAGTCTAATTGTTGCAGGAAAGTTGGGTGATTAGGGTTACACAGTCACTCTCACAGTAGAATCTTAGAAAGTTTCTAAGGGTGCACTTGAATTAGCATGTGGTAAGAACGTAGGTACTCTTTATCTATCTACTTGTATTACTGATTCTCCTTCTGGTTTATCTACTTCAGATGTAGATGAGAAGAAGTGGCTCTATAGGCTTGGTCACATGAATAAGAAGGGGATGCATGTTCTTAAGAGGAAGGCTGATGTCTTTGACAAACTTAAGAATTGGAAAGCCTTGGTTTTCATGGAGGAGATGATGGATAGGGATCAGCTCGAGGGGCTGAATAATTTTGAGTAGGGCAGTTTGGACAAGGTTATGATCTAAAGTGAGCTCATAGGTAAAAGTCATCACTCACAAGAAAACATAGTTACCGACATTGGTCAAATAGATAGGTACCGATGTTGGTCATGTGTAAACCAGAGTTAGTGGTGTCAGGTAGGTGGAGACTGACATCGGTTAGGGAACCAACATTGGTGACTAGGTGGACACCAATGTTGGTCAAGGAACTGGCATCGGTGATCAGGTGGAATCGACATTAGTTGGGTGCAAACCAAGGTCAACTAGAGAATGGATTTTGGGCGGATAGCAAGCTATCAAGGAGTCTCAAACACCCATATAGAGGATTGAAAGGGTAAGTAAGCCTCAAATTCATTATTCCCCTTCTTTATACTACTTGAACTTGTTGCTCACTGATGGTCAAGAACCAGGAAGTTTTGAAGAGGCAATGCAGGTAGAATCTAGGAAACAGTGGGAGCATGGCATGAATGAGGGGATTGATTCCTTGGGAAAGAACCAAATCTGAGATTTGGTAGAGTTACCAGCTGGAATGAAAGCACTAAAACAAAAATGGATTCCTAGGTTAAATAAAGGAGAGAATGGACATGTGAGATAGAAGGGCAGGGTATATGGTCTTGAGCAAGCTCCAAAATAGTGGTACAGGTTTGATAGGGGTATGACAAAGCATGGCCTTAGTCAATGTCAATGTAACCATTGTGTTTATTTGACCAGGTTGGATAATGGTCACGACATTATCCTGTTACTATATGTGGATGATATGCTTGTTGTAGGTTCATACATGTAGGGATTTGCTAAGCTAAAGGTAAAAGTAGCTCAGTGGTGTGCCAGGAAGGATTTAGGAAGAGCAAAAATCCTTGGCATGAGTATTTTTAGAGATAGGGAAAGTCACAAGTTGATTTTGTCTCTAGATGATTGTGTGAATAAGGTAGTGGAGAGGTTCAATATGCAGGATGCAGAACTGGTTAGCACACCTATGGATGGATAGTTCAGAGAACAGTGTCCCAAATCACATGATGAGGTTGAGTACATGTGTACTAGACTGATATTACCCAAGCAGTGGGAGTTTTTAGCAATTTGGTGGCCAATTTGGGAAAGGAGCACTGGAAAGTAGTTCAGTGGATTCTCAGGTATCTAAGAGGGACCAGTAGTAGGGATTCATGCTATGTAGGGTCAGGCACTTCTCTACATGGGTATGCAGATTTGGATATGGCAGGTTACTTGGATGACAGGAGAAGCACCACAGGATTTGTGGTGGTTGGTCTTCAAGACTGAACTTGAAGAGGGATACAAGCCAAGAAACAAAATTATATGATGTATAGGTATAGGTATAGTTGTAGCTATTTATCTCCAAGTGAGAGATTGTTAGGTTGTGGAGCTAAAAGCTTCACAGGTATGCGAATGGAGGAGGTTGTTGAGTTGTAGAACAATCGACATCAGTCAGGCTAACCGATGTTGGTCATATTCAGTGTGCAAAGCAACTCACATTAGTTAGGGTCAGCCGACATTGGTCAGACAAGAACCGACGTTGGCAACCTGTGTGTGTGCATTTGCATGCACTTCTAGAACTGGTCTAATTTTAGATGGACAATTAGTTTGCATGCAAAAGACTAATTTTAGTCTTGAGTCTGCATTTCTAATTATTGTAATTGGAAAGTCTAATTATTGTTTGTATGGGATATATTTAAGAGACCCATGGGGTTGTATTGTAATTTGTAAAATCATAAGGACTTTCAAAGGCAAGGACAAGGGTTCTTCTAGGTGTGTAAGATCTAGGTTTGCAGGTGTGCAAGACCAGGTTGATCTGTAGGTTGTGAAAGATTAGGTAGAAGATCTACATGGTAAGTAAGATTAGTTGATCTATAGGTGTGTGTGTGTGTGCAAGGTCAAAGGAGATCTGTGAGGTAGCAAGGTAAAAGTAGATCTACAACACAACAAGGAGCAAGATCAGGGAGATCTACTTGGAGTACATGGTGTACTTGGTGGTACTAGAAGTAGGCAACAACGGTTGAGTTGATTGTCACTTACTAGTTGGTGGACTAGCAGTATTGTTACTGACTGGTGGAAACAACAACTCTGTGTTTGAGTTGATTGGTTTGTAATTGAGAGAGAGAACTCTTGAGGGAGAATTACTAGTATGCCCAAGAGGTGTGGGAAGAGTGTGATTTCTTCATTGTATTTCCTTCTAGAAGAGTGTTAATACAAGATTGTATTGTCTCTCATATTCTGTGTTGTTTCTTATTTTAAGTTACATTTTACTTCTGGTTAAATTCTGTGTTTAGTTGCTTATACAAAGGTAATCAATTGTGCTCATAAGGAGTAGGGATCTTGACAGTTATATTTGGTGTATCTCTCTATCTTGTGTGGTGTTTATTGTTTGATTTTTATTGCATATCTTGAATGTTTGATTAAGTGGAATTTGGTTAAAGAAAAGATTTATAAGATATATGATATACTAGTTCACCCCCTCTTAGTATATCCCGTGCTTAACAATCAAATGTAGATGCTAAAAATCTGCAACATAGACTAAAGTCCTAAAATAAGCTGAGTCTAAAATCCTAAGGTCTTGAAATAGGCTATGTTTAAAATGTGGTAGAAACCTCCAAAAATCTATATTTCACATCTTAACTCCTAGAGGTTTGAAACCACTCTCAAACATCTTGAAAGTATATACATAAAATATAACTTAAAGTATAAGAAAATAAATGTCTATATTTTATGTATATACCCCTTATTTACCCATGGTAATTAATCCTATTAATTACTATTTACCATCCCTAAATCCTCAAAATATTTTAAACAACCAAAAATATTAAAAAGAAAAAGAAAAACCTATTCCCATTAATAACAACATGAAAAATAGCTCCCCCATGTCATATGCAGAATCCCCAATGATTTGGAAATCATGTAGCCCAAAAAAAGCATGTAAATCACAACTTCCCTAGATCAATGTTGATTATATTTGATTGAAAAGATAGAGGACCTAGACTTTGGAGTTTTGTTTTAGGCATTCAGAGGTCAGAATTTACAGCTTTTGGAGTCTAAAATATTGTCCACAAGTCAAGCAATTGAAGGATCAAAATCATGATCAGGTAGTTAATTTTTTTTAGTTTGTCATTTATTATCTCTTTTAAAATCTTGTTTAAGTCCTTAATTATAAATTATTAGACAAATACATTTGTTAAAACTTGTGTTTTAGATCCCTTTCTAGCCCATTTCCTAGCTTGCAGACACCTCTATACTTTCCTAAACCTTTTGCATCCTTCTAGTAACTTGTTTTTCATATTTTCTACAATGTGAAAAGATTGAACACAATATATAAATATCATGGTTGATCCTATAGGATCATTATTAATTATATCATTTTTATAAAACCTTCAATTTCAGCCCTTTATGTCTTTCTATTTATATAGGTTCTTATCTATTTCCTATCTATCCCTAAACCTCTTTAATCTATCATAATCATCCCTAAATTTCCCTAATTTATTATTAATACTTATTTTAATATCCTTATCCCTCATACATCCATGCAATCCTTATTAAATTTTCTTAGCTAACCTTGTGTGTATTAGGTCTAGTTCATAGCCTAAACTTATCAGCAACCCTTTGTGACACTTGTGTGACCAAACCTTTATTTGTATTAACTTCATCTTAATCTTAATTAATTTATAGTTACATATAATCAATTATATATTTTATCTTATCTATAATCATTTATAGTCTTTTTTCATTTATATATCTTTGTAATTTCATGTTTATTTATAAAATTGAATGTTAAACATGGGCTGACATCCATCTAAGAAAGCATATCACTTCTTCAGAATAGTTTCTTACCAGGCAGCCCACTCATATGTATTTTAATCCCATTTTTATTTGAGTGTGGTGTATTATAGGTCATTCCCCCCTAGCCAAAGAGGGTTTTTCATAATTGAGCCTGACCTATAGTACACAACCAACCATCCATATCTCTAGGTAATCTTAAAAACCCTACATATACTTTGTTTTTAGTAGTTAATTAGATCCACATTAAAAAAGCAAAAAAATACTAAAATTTATACTTCCAAATCAGTCTCTTCTATGATGGCATAATGATCATGTTCATATGTGTATTTAATATACTCATCTAGGAAAATATCATATATGCTTTTAATTTTGGATGATGACCCATCATATATAACATGTTCTTCTTGATCATTGATGGTATAATTTAGATTAGAGCTTACCTCCACAAATGGCTCAATATGAAACTTAGATAATGGTTGTGTTTTAATGGTTACCACTAATTCAAACCTTATTCTAAAGGACAAGAAGGACAAATTAAATGAGATATATCCTCCTATCTTGGTTTTGAAATCCTTTGAAAGGTAGATAGAAAAGTGGGTAGGCAAATCAACAAACACTATATCTTGAAGAATTGGGAAGCTAGGACACTCATGAAAGAAAAATCTCAATATTTTGATAAGTCCCACTAACTTAGCTAGTGTCTCATCAAGTTTCATCAAGTTTCAAACCCAATTTATCTACCACAATCTTGTTCATCACTAAGGTACTTACTCAACTATCCATAATGTAGTTGTGAACAAGCTTGTCTCCCATAATAAGAGTGAGGTAGAAGGGTAGAGGATTTTTGGATTTGTAAAAGGGTTACACAATGTGATTTGGGAATTAGTGATTGGAAAATTACCATCATGTATTTATGGTTGAGGATTTAGGTGAGTTTGGGATAGCTGCTCTTGAAGAAGCTCTTTTTGACTAGGTAAGTGAAGCATTTCCCAAAGGGAGAGACTAGTCTTAGCAATCTTCAAAGAATCAACAATGTTCAAAGTAGGAACACTCACATTTTATTATGTATTTTAAGTTAAATAAGTTCCTTGATCTTGAGGCATTAGAACACTTTGAGTCACCCTTCCACCATTCTGATTTGAATTGGGTGTAAAATTTGTAGGGACGGTCAAACTTGGACTCACACCTTGCTACCTTGTGTGAGGATTACTTGGACTTGTATAAACACCATGATTATCTCCAAAATACTTTATCTTGAATATGGTATTATCTATAACTAAATCATTTTTTTTAATAACATATGTATCTTCCACTAGAAAGTTTGCAATGTTCACCTTTTGGGGATACCATCCTTCAGTTCCATGTAATTCTCATCTTCTATTGATAATTAAGGAGTGACTACTCTTTGGCCTACCAAATCCTATAATACATATTCATTTTCATACATGAATTATCCTTGACACCATTCTTCTCCTTTGACTAAGTTACTATGCATTGGGACCATGTCTTTTGTGTTGGAAGTATAAGCTAGATTTTGTACCTTGGATGTCCTATCAAAGTTAGGTTATCCTTGCCCTCTACCTTGACCATATTGTTAATGTGGAAATATATTTTATTATTGAGGATATAGGGAGGGCTTTTGGTTAACTCCATACTATATATTTGGTTGCCTAACTTGAGCCTCTAAGGTTTTATATCTTGCCTTCCAATCAATGATATCTTCTACCTTCTTAGGGGCAACTCTAGACCTGGAATTTACATTTGAGATTTGAGAAACACTTGGAATAATATCAAACATGTTTGGTAGCATAGGCATGTATAATTTTGGAGGTAGTTTTCTATATTGTATTAGGCCATTATCCTCTCTAATGGAAAGGTCATAAGCTTCATGTAAGTTGTAACCACCCATGGATTGCATCATGATCGCTATGTAAATTATCATAGCCCTTATATATGTAGGGAATACAAAGCTTTTAGGTGGTCTCATGGGAAGAGGCAACCTATGACAAGTTATTTGGAATATTTTAATAAAGTCATTCATATTCTCTATAGGACCTCTTTGAATTAAATTAAGTTGATGAATGAGTGATGTGTGATCACTTTTATCTTAAAACATTGAAATCAATAACTCTCCAAAATCATCCCAAGTGGTGATACATCCTCTCAACAATGTCCTATACCAGTTAAGGGCCTTCCCTCTAAGTTACATGAAAAGTAACCTAATGGAAATGTTGACCTCAATAACATTATTAAAGCTATATAAGCTTGAGATGTCCCTAATATGCTCACTAGGGGTGGCATGACCTTCACCGTCGAAAGTGGAAACACTTTTTCTAGAATTAGGGGGTATATCATCATATGTATTTAGGTGGATAGGATTTTTAAGGTTAAAGTATGGGAAGGTATGTTGCCTAGCCATGTTGTCCTCAATTTACTCTTCACTCTCTTGATCTTCTTGGCTTGTAAAGTATTCTTGTTAATCAAATGTTAATATAGGTTGAGGATGTTGAACTTCAAGAGGAAGTTCAAGTTGAAGGAGTGGGTTTATAAGATTAATACCTCTACTAGAAGTTGACCTAGTAAGGATCATGAAGTATGAATAAAATTAATGATAAAAGTTGGTCTAAAACTAGATATTACCTTGAATGGAGTCATCAAATGCTGAGTAGAGAACCATATGTAGTTGTGATGTTATCAAGACTAGCATTCACCTTGATAAGATGTACTTGAGACAATTATCCCACCATGCATGCCAAAACTATTGTAATAAAATATTGTACCCTACAGGTCATTTTTCAAGTCTACTCTAAGATTTGGGAAACATGAGATTACCTCTAGGCTTGTGGGTTGCCTATAGTAAATGTAAGCCTCTAGGTTTAAGGGCTAGCTCCCTAGATTTCTCCTTGCTTGCTTATCACTTACAATACTTGATTTATTGGATAAAAATGGATATAAGTAACATGAAAATAAAATACTATAATGAGGTGATATACCAGATTGATATCCACTATACTATCATGATCTATACTATGAAATATTATTTACAAGAGTAGCTTCAATCTTCTAGTGCACTCTAACATAAGTATTTAAAACATGAAGGTGATATGTACTACACTTCTCAAAGTGAAATGGAAAAATTCCTAATTATAGACACTAATTAAACTTCCTACACTTAGAGATAGACAATGACAATGACAATGAAAATGACTACACTCCATATGACATGTTAGGGAATGAATTACTTAAACAGAAAATGAGAGAGTAAGATGAATGGAAGGATAGGTGATTACCACTTATAATTCAAATTTTACACTACTCCACACACTTAGACCAAGAATTGTAGAATAAAAACCATCTTTAAATATTTATTCAAAGGTAAAAATCAATATTCTAACTAGTAAGGCTTCACCATACCAGACATGGATTAGATTACAAAAGCCAAAATGGATTGAATTTATACAATATGTGAGAAGAGAGAGAAGAAGGGAAGTGGAAAGGTCACAAAGACAAGTGTCAAGATATAATATCTAGTTACATTATAGGAGAATAAAGTGGAGAATAAACCATGAAGGCATTATTAGACAAGTGTCCATATGAAGCATGAAAAATTCCTCAAACTAGTGTAGAGACCTTCAACTATCCTTCTTGATTACCTTCACGATGAAACATCTATTGACCACTTGAAACTAAACTAGGAATACTTAAAATCTATGCACTATCTTAGGAAGGTTAAAAATAAGGTGTGATAGTCATCAGACGTCTCCCTAGTTGATAGCCTTCTTTATGACACTTGTACTCATTATCTACAATCATTCATTAGTTTTCTAGGCCTCATTACTCACATTTATCATCAAGGCAACTTTAATTTAATCAACCAAATCCATGGAAGAGGTGTTAATACACCTATTCAAAGTCCATTTTCCTTCCACTCCTTGAATTAGACATTAAAAAGATCCCAAATTAGACCTCTCATCTTGTGACTAGGTAGTCATTTTCATTTTCACTATCTATCCAATATTTCATGTGATGAATGGTGTAGCAGAGGGAATTTTATGCAAAAATATGGTTATAAATGAGTATAATAAGTGTAAAAAGTCTCTAAAGACTTTCCCTAATGATCCTCATTCTCTAATTCCCTTCTATACTTATAGAACACTCAAAAAATTATAAAAAACCCTAAATTTTAACCTATTATACAAGAACAATATAGACCAAATGATGTCCAAGTGCCTGAGTAAGTGACATAAATGTATAAGGAACTATCATTGACAACTAAACCCCTTTGAGTGCATTTTATTTCCTATTTTCTCCATCGGGTCTTAGACAAGGGTTTAAGGAGGGTTTTGATCTTTTTGGACTATTAAGGATTATTCATAAAATACCGACTTCAAACCTCTAAAAAATTCCACAAATCTTAAGTATATTATCCTACCCAATTACCATAGATTATTTAGGTCTCATTCTTGGTGTCTGTACAAATACGACCACTTGAATTTGACCTATCAAGCTTTCTCATGCATTCTGGGTACCCCTATCATGGTTTATAGCCAAAAATGACCCCTATGAGTGGTTTCTTATAAATCGATGGTTTAAAATAGTATTATGCTCTCCCATAAAGGTCATAAAATATATTTTAGGGTTCATATGGTCTTATAAGTGATATTGAGCCCCATTAGGGCTTAGACCTAATTCTAGGCCTAAAGGGCCTAACTATGTTTCATGTCCTTTGACCACCTCTGAGTGGTTTCTCAGGAATGTGAGTGATCTTCAATATTTGTTCACATCCAAATAAATTTTCCTCATTATTAGAAAATTTCCTAAGACTTATTATTTCATCCTTCCAACATTCACATAGTAAACCTATAGTCTTTGACTTAACTAGGAGTGCCCTCTATTTGAGATAAAATATAGGGTATATACCCTATTTTCCTTGAAAAAGTGAATTCATGGATGTATATAATATGTGTTTATGACCTTATACACCAATATCATATCTATATTACTCCTCTAGAGTCATCAGCTACAAATTCTTAAAATTAGCTTTCAAGTCTTTATACTAACTATAGGGTCTAAACACCTCAATTTGAGTGGGGTTAAAATCTTGATTTTGCCCTATTTATTTGATTTGAGCATAATATGAAGTTAAAATAATCAGTATGGGAGTTATCTCACTCATATTCATCCATTATATATCTTTGTCAACTCTGTGAACTCATGTCTCTCCTTTATTAGAGCTAGTCTACAGACTAGAGTCAAACTATTGGTGTCACTTATTAGGCAAATGGGATTCTTGTATGTGATGATAATGTTTATAAATTTTGATACATGCCTATATTATTATTTAATTCATCAAGATCATCTTATACATTTTTTAACTCATCTCATGTCTAGAGATCTATGCTTACACTCAAACTTCCTCCTCCTTATATACTATGAGTCTATAGTCAGACTGTAGGTGACATTTTGAGAGAAAAAAGGGAATCCTATAGGTGTCGATGTGTTTTTTGACACCATATTTTATTTTATATTATCCTCCTTGAGGGTAATAGAACATTCCATACATGTTTGAGTTCATATAATGCCTATAAACCATGTAACCACTTTACTATAAGCCATTGTTATGTTGTAGGATCATTTTAGTTTCATGTACTATATATTTCACTAAATGTTTAAAATATAAACTTGATGGAAATGGAAACTTATTTACACTACCTTTTCTTAAACACAAAACTACTTACTTTTGTCAACATATTTATTTAGGTCTGGGCTACATGAAAGAAACCAATAGGCATGTCTATACCTCAAGACATTTCACCATGTAATGGCATAGCATATGAGAAAAATTGTGATTTACAGAAGTTAAGGTAAAGTGTCCCAAATGTGACTTTCCTAAATTTTAAACATTGAAATTAAGTTTGACTTCACACAAGGACGTCACCATTGTCAAAATATTCATCTTTATACCCTTAGGCTTATTTGAAGTTGTCAATTGAGTTTCAATCATCTCCATTTTATTAGGGCCTAACCCATTAATAGAAGATTCACACCAACTTGAATTACACCTAGGTATGAGAGGATCATTTTGATGATTTGTTAACCTTTGGGATTTTTTTAGCTTGCTAGAAATTGTAGTTTAGATCTTGTGCCAGTTGGCATGTGGCTAACTATCTCCCAAATTTTTAGGGCATCTTCAAGGATTTAAAACATGGTATCTATAACATAGAGTTTATGGAGTCATGGAGCTAGTTTTTATAATGACCAAGTTTCATCTTGGCACTCAGCTTGTAACTTCCACCCTAGTGAAGATGCTCCTAAAGGCTACGTAAGGATATCAATTCAGAAGAAAAGGGGAGACAAAGAACTATAGTCTGGAAAAATTAATTGTCTACAATAATTATTTTAGCTACCATTAAGGCTTTATAAGTAGTATGGAGGCCACTTAGATCCCTTGGTATGTGCCCAAGATCATTCGTGAGCCTATGGGTTGTTAATATTTTGATATGAATAGAAACTTTGTTTTGGATTTTGAACAAATAATGAATCTTGGGCATTTACATATACTGTGTCTAGTTTTCATGTCACTTTATATTGCTAATAAAAAGCATATATTTGTAATATCATACTATTGATGAAATTATGTTAACTACTGTTTGTGCATTTTACTAGTTTATGTCTTCAATATAATCTTTGTAATGAAATATGATGTCATCATTTTAAGTAATAAATGAGTATATATCCTGTACTTGTAACCTAATACTTGGGTAATCCACGTCTATTTTATATTATTAAAAGTAGCCTTTTGACCTATTAAGTGCCTATATGACACTAAGCTTAGTCTATAAAAGGCTTGTGCATTTATATCTACCTTAAGTTTTCATTGAAATGATAAAGTTACCTAATTGAGGCCTTGCACTATGGCACAACTAGCCCAACATGGGCTCCAGTTCCTTCTTAACTATGCTTCGAGGGAGTGCATAGGGTTGTGAATTATATGGATTGATTCCATCACAATCAAGTGTTCAAATGTTGAGCACAAAGGGGGCATCCCATGATATCACATAGTTGTAATAAACTAATAAATAATTAAAATAAATTTATCACAACATTTTGATTCCATTGTCAGGGCATGTGTTGAATTTTGTTGCTGCAATGGTGCAATAAAATGATGTACCAAATTTCTCTCAAAAACATCAAGTGTTGGCTACATTAGGTGGAAGAGAGATTTTTACTGAAGAATACAAATTGTAAAGGACAAAATCAAATAAAATGGGTTTAGGATAACTTATATGATTATTTTTATGAAGTTTTTTCTATGAGTTACTTGAGCATATGTAGAGGTGGTTGGTTGAATATTCAACCATAGAAGATGAAGCTATAGATGGTACTACAAGTGGACAAAGGAGTGACTAGAGTTGCTTAAGACCTTGGATGTTATTTGGAATAGAGGAGTGGATAAATGGTGATAAGGATCCCTAAGTAGATACATACTTGAGATCACCGTATCAACATATTCATGCCCTGAGGAAGTGGAGTTCCAATTTTTGTGTGAACCTAGTGGTGTGTTTATGAAACTTTGGGTATGGAAAGATAAAATAATTTCACATATGATATGTAAAAATTGGGAGAAGGGGATGTGTATGTGAGGCATAACGGATGGGAATGAGAAAATTGACACTTGAGAGCTCAGAAGATAAACCTATAATAAGAGATATCATAGATTGATGGAGGATCTAGAAATTGAAAGTACCAAGAGAACCTATAGAGAATTGAAAGGGAATGAGGAAGGATTTATTGATATATATAGCAACATGAGGATGAGAGGTATAATGAAGTGATGAAATGAGCTCAACACTTGACAGGTGTGGAATTCACTAGGTTCCTACAAAATTTGGTGACTATAGATACACTTGATACACCTACCCCCTTTAAACCTATGGTACATAATCATGTGATGGATCCCCCACTTGAAGAAATTATAGAAGCAATTATTAACTTTCATAATGACTCAAATATTAGAGATTTTGTAGACTTTGATTATAAATTTGTGATTGAACATATTATTCCATACAAAGAGGTGAGAACAACTACCTCTAGACCATTGGGTGCTAACTCACCATAATAAAAATTGAATATGAGAATACCAAATTAGCTAATTTCAACAAAGAAGGGTGGGAAAAATCCTACCAAAAGTGGTCTGATATCACAAGTAAGTAACACACCACTAATGACATCAACTGTGTCAGAAATAATGATAAGACCATCACCTAACCCTATGGTAAGAGGCATTACAAGACCATTGCCATGATAGGTACTGGGGGGACAACTACCTCAATTACTAGCTTACCCTCATATTAGATATACTGTGAGATGGCTTGTACATCCTAGAATATCATGGTGTGGAAAATGGTGTAGAACATGTATTGAAGTGTGTACTATAGTAGCATGTATGAGGCATAACTCAGTCTGAGCATAAGGTTACTTATTTTATGACTACATTATTTGATTGCACCCACACTTGTTATATAACATTTGATCCCAACTAGGATATGGTTGATTATGATAATTTGAAAGATGTATTCCTAAAATAATCTAACATTCTAAAGTTTGAACAATGAATCATCATTATGCTAAAAGAGATTATGTAAGGACTCTTAAAGAGTATGGGCCTGTATGATGTAAGGTTCAAAAAAATTCTATAGATTCTACCATTTAATATTCACCCTTCCTATCATGTGCAGTGGTTCATTGGGGGGTTGGTCATGCCATTCCAAAAAGTATTTTCCATGATCACTTTTATAGACCCTTGATAAGAGCTTGAAACCTCACTTAGAGTCGAGGTAGTTAAAAGTGCATATACCATGATCAACCCATTTATGAAGAGGTAGATTGCATTTATGGCCTCCCAACTCTAAAATCTCACCTCCAACTCTTCACATGAGGATCAAAGTGGACTATGGTGAACTAATTACAAAGTAGAGGGCCAAAATAAAACTATCTATCCATGGAATAATATACACACTTTTATTCTAAGTTACAAAGTCTATCAAAAAGTATATGATGTCCAAAACAACCATTTTTTGTAATTCACTATCCAAGTCAACACAACCATTTATTATTAACTATATGATACCTACACCCATACCACTACTAATTGTAAGGTGATTAATGAGATGTGAGAAAATATGGAGAGAGGTGCAAGATAGGCTACCATAGTAGTCATAGGGTAGGAAAACTGAGGTAATGATGGCTTTGCCTAACAAAATATAAGATCTAAGATGTAACAAGGTACGAGAGGGCAAGGCAGAGTATGCAGTGGTGGAAGATTCCTATCATGATCATTATAAGTGTGGCTCAATATAACATTATCAGCATGAATTCCCTATACATTCCTTATGTGGGTATTGTCAAGGGCCCCATAAGGTTAAGGAATTCCCTGACCTATACAAAAAGTTGACCCAAGGCAAGTCTGGTGTAGATAAGGGAACATGAATAATTAGGCATGAGCAAAAGGAAAAGAAATGGAACCCAAAGGCATAAAATACATGCATAGAGGTAGTCAAGGTAGATAAAACTATGTGAAGTGGATTAATCACTCAACTTCCAATTGTACTAGTACTTGAGTTATGCTTAGAGTATGAGGATAAGGGTCACAATGAGTGCATAATGTAGCATAAACCCAAAGCTATGTCATACCCAAACCCAACCCACCATAAGGACATATTATAATAGGATATGAGTGTAATCCAAAACCTATAAGGGGAGATCCAATTAGTGGGAGGCCTAGAAGTATAGGCTATCACCTCTCGTAAGAAGCAAGATAGCAAGGAATTTGAAGTATAAGAATTAATTCATATCATGTGCCTCATATAGATAGAAGGAATGTTTCCCCTAATGAATAATTTTATCTTAGAGAATACAGGTCAAAAGCAAGTTGATGTCATATCACCATATATGGAGAGAGTAAGACAAGTTTGACATATACATAATGCTAAATATGACCAAGAACTCTTCATGGATTTGATGATTGATGGATAGTCTATCCATGAGGTTTTTGTAAACATGAGCACCGAGGTCAACATATTGACCAAGAATGTCTATGAGAAAATGGGTAGGCTATCCTTGATACCATCCCCTCATGTAATTTTCATGTCTAATAAAACTTGAGCATAACCTATCAAAATTATAAAGAACACAGTTGTAGATATCATGGGTGTTGAATTCCACGTTGACTTTGAATTAATAGAGTTAGCAGAGTAGGATAACTACCTGACACTTCTAGTAAGGCCATGGTGTTATGTAAATAATATGGATATGTGCTTCAAAATGGACTACATGATATTCAATAATGGAAAGGAGAGGGTAGTTATACCCCTTTAAAATGACTAATGACACCATATGTTGAGACCATGGACATCGAGGATGAGATCAACCACATCTATAATATCTTAGTGTAAGACACTGATACTCTAGACCCAAATAATCAAGGAATCCTCTCTTATAAATATGGATAATCAATCTCAAAAACCATTGATATTGCTTGTGAATGATGGGTCGAGGAAGCATATGAGACCACTAACCAATGGTGTTATTTGGTGCACACAAAGGTGACAAAACTAGTAAAGATAGGCTAGGTACAGATTGATCATGCTTCTAAAATATGGGTCCCTTGCACCATAAGAAGTGGAAAAAGAGTGTTTCACCTTATTAAGGGAAAACTTGTAGTGCTCCTAAGATATTAATGGAGTAATCTAGTGGAAGACTATGTCCATGACCTTGAGTCATGCATCTCAAAAGAGGTGGATAGAGTAGGTGTAGTAGTATACACATTAAAGAGCACTGTCTCTAATTATTGGTCAATGTAAAACCCTAGATTTCCAACTTGGTAGGATGTAAAGGTAGATATTTACACTAGGTTTAGTAAATGTAATGAGGACCTAGACATTTCATCCTACTCTAGTGACTATGACCTTATCATATATATACATATCTACAAAGAAACATGAACTATTTGTGGTGAAAATGCCCCAAGGAATCTATGGGTGCACACCTTCTATAACAACTTGAAGACTTTGGTGTGGTCATGGTATGTAGTTAATAAGATGCACTATGAAACAACCAATTGGGATGCCCTTTAGGAGTGGGTTTTTCATGCATTCTCCCATTCTCCACAAAACTTTAAATTGATTGAGCCATTATATGTAGTTTTAAGGTCAGTGTTTCAGGACATTTCTATATTGAAATAATGCCTAAAAACATATTTTAAAAATGGTAAGTGCTCCTAGCCTTCTTCAAAAAACAAACTCTTAATAGTGACTCTAGTGATGAAGATGATGACACATAGAAGGCATGAAACTAGAAGAATTTGATAGGGAAGAGGAAGTTAATACACCAAATTTAGGATAACACCCTAGAAGAAGAAGACCCTACCCATCTTTGGGTATAAACAACCAAGGGTAGTAGACAAGTTAAGGATTCACATCAAGAGAATAATAAACCCTATCAAGCACTATTAAGAACTACCAAGGTAAATATTAGTTCAAAGGGGAACCTAAAATTGCCACATTGGGTGCCTATTGGTATGACATGAACCTAACATGTATTATTGATATCTTATAATAATTCTAAGACATGTTCCCTTATAAATACAAATATATGAAAGGCACACACCCATCCCTCATTAATATGAGCATCAAACTAGTTGACAAAGCATGATTCATGAATAAGTGGCCTTACAAGATGAACCCTAACCTTCATGCCAAGGTCAAGATTAAGATCTATGGCATGCTATCCATAGACATAATCTAATCCATGCAAAAATCTAAATGGGTTATCTCCATGGTCATCAACATCAAAAAGGATGGATGTATCTAAATTTTTATTGACTACAGATTGTTGAATGCTACTTTCATGACTAACCCATTTCCAAATCCATTTGTCAAATATTGGATTGCATCAAAAGTTGTGATATATACACAGTCATTGATGTATTTTTAGGATGCCATCAATTCCAAATCAAGAAGGATAAAGCTAAAACCACCTTTACACCTAAATGGGGTTGTTTTCAATATAACATGATGCCTTTTTGGCTAAAGAATGCATAGCCATGTTGTCTTAGGTGGTCATCACTATATTAAAATAATCCATTCACAAGTTTCTATGTGTATACTTAGATGATTGGATAGTGTATGGGTTGGTTAAGGATCACTATGACAATTTACACTTAATGTTTTAAAGGTGCAAGTAGTTACAATTTTTTATGAACCTGAAGAAGAGCATTTTCATAATATTATTTTTCACTTTACTCGGGCACATTATCTGCAAGGATGGCCTACTCATTGATTTGGAAAAAAATTTAATCATCTTTCAAATTCAAACACCATCAACACAAAAAGACATTCGTGCCTTTCTTATACATTTTGGGTAATATAGTATGTTCATAAGAAATTACACCAGGATGACCCATTCTATTAGGGTGTAACACAGGAAGATGCCTTTGAGACCCTAAAACTCAAACTCGCAAGTGCATCGATATTACAATTTCCCAATTGGGTGTATTTTTCATGTCTATGTCGATGCATATGGTACCATAATTAGTACTATTCTCATGTAACCAAGTGAAGGTAAAATGGATCATCCTATTTATTTCACAAGCAAAAAATTAATCAAGGTAAAATAAAACTACACCATAACTGATCACAAGGCACTTTCCATGGTCTAGTCACTATAGAAGTTCAAAAAATACTTATTCACAACCCCATTCATTTTATTCACTAATCATGAGGTGCTTAAATACTTAGTGAACAAACTAATTTTGGATGGGCACATTTGTATATGGATTATTTTGTTTCAAAACTTCCAATTTACTATGGTAGTGAAGCCTAGAAAATAGAACTCAGGCCTAAACCATCTATCCCACATCAATTCTAGAGACATAAAAATTCCAATCAAAGATGATATTCTTGGTGTGTAACTTTATGGGTTCAAACACATACCAAAAAACTTGGTAGAGATCACCACATTTTTGACCTCTTGATCTATGCCTCAAACCATGACTACTAAAGAGAATAAATAGCTCATGGTTCATGCCACCCTTTTTCAATTTATTAACAAGGAATTGTATAAGTTAAACTATAATGAAATCATGCACCACTATGTCTTAGATCATGAGTGGGACTCAATACTTCAAGAGGAACATGAGGGGATTGATGAAGGCCATTATGCTAAAGATGCTATGGTGCACAAGGTGTTACATTTAGACGTGTGGTGGCCAAGTTTATTTCATGATGCAAAAGAATATGCCAAAGCATGTGATGTATGCTAGTTCACTGGAAAACCAAACCATAGGGATGAAATTCCCCTCATCTCTATCCTTTCCCAGCCATCATTTGAAAAATTAACTATTGATTTTATTGTGATGATTACTCCTACTACCAAGAAAAAAATATGCTCAGTACATTCTGGTGGCCATAAATTACTTCACCAAGTAGGATGAAGCAATGTTAACCAAAGATTATACAACCACCACAACAACATAATTCATCTAGGAGAATATTTTTAATCAATATGGATGATCATTTAGCTTCATTAGTGATCATAACATCTACTTCATCAAATAAACAATTTAGATCTTGTTAGCTGAATATATGGGATACTACACCATAAAATAACACCCTACCACCCCCAAGCTAATGTTACCATAGAGGCATTCAATAATATATTGGGTAACATGCCCTATAAAAATATGTTATGTTGGTCATAAATATTGGGATGACCATGTATTGATAGTATTATGGGCCTATCATACTATATATAAGTGCCTAAAAAAGGTTACACCATTTAAACTAGTGTTTGGCATAAAGGCCATTTTACCTATAGAATTCCTATTGAACTCATTGCACATTATGCATATTGGTTGATTGGATACCAAGAGTCTTTAAGTATATGACTAGAATATTTTGAGGGCCTATATGACACAACACCCATGCATGATGGAACCAGTAGATATAAAGGGCATACTAAAAAATATGGCATGATAAGCACATTAAGCACAAGGTATTTAAAAAATGTATTCTAGTCTTGTTATATCAATCTAAGTGCCTCAAGCACCTAAGTAAGTTACAAATTAGGTGGATGCAACCTTATGTCATCCATAGTATATTGGATACTAGCATATGTAATTTACGTACGTTGATGGGTGAAATTATTCGTAGGCATTTCAATGACAATGAATTAAATCTATACCATCACTAAGATGGTAGTTGTACCATATGATACCAACTTCCTAGTCACAATTTAGTTTCTTGGTTTTGACCATAATAAAATTAGTACAAGTCAAATCTTTACCTTATGTTTCTTTCCTTGATGTTGATTGAATAAGAATGGTGCTTTAAAGCCTATAAGATAGATTTTTTAGCACTTACACTTGTATAAATCCAGTCGAGTGAGTCAAAACCTATCATTTTTAATTTCTTGAGGCTAGACACCTACATTTCTAAGCACACATGAAGTTTGATACTTTAAAAAAATTATAAGTATGAATTCATGAAGAAAGGCATAGAAGGTGTTCATGCACCTGAGATCAAGAGGAGAGAATGAAGTGTTGGAGGACCAGCACAAATATTTATATGGGGTAGGGAAGCCTAAAGAAAGATACATGAAAGCATAAATAAATCAACCTAGAAAGATAAGCATTATTGAAAGGAAGTGTAACACTAAGAATAGACTGAACTAAGGAGGTTGAATCATGCGTATGTGATTTGTTATGCCCAGGTTGCCATAAGAAGGGAGAAGGTCATGTCATGTTGAAAAAAATGCAAGATAATGGCCATCATAATAGCTAACACCTACCCAACAGTCAATGAGAAGTGACCATTTGAATTACATGTTACTTCACTAAATAAACTATTCAAAAATTTAATGCTATGATGATGAAAGAACAAATATCTATAATAAATGAGTATTTGATGGTGGATTTTAGTAGATTTCATGGGTTTAATAGATTTTGAATATAAACACTACCAACCATTAATGTGGTAGTTGAAAATAACATATAAAAGGGTGGATGGAAGACTTCAAAAGGTTACTAACATTTGTAATGATTCAAAATAGATCAAATAACAAAATACACTAAAACCAAAGGACATTACCAGAGAGAACAAGTTCCTCTACAACCCCCAGGTGAGAATGAAAGACCAAAAACAATATTAGATTCTACCTTGAATTGAAAAGGAGGTGAGTAGAGAGAAGTTGGTAGAGAAATAGGGGAGAATGAGTCTAGTAGAATGATTAGGCCACCATTAATGGGTCAATAAACTTGATAGTTGAATGCACAATCAAATTTACGATGATTGTGAAGTAATACCAAGCACAATTTTAAGATTTAATAAAATCAACCAACTAAGTTTCAACAATAACAGGTTTAGGATGGGAAAGAAGAGGCTAAGCATAGGTCCTCCATAGGCACAAAAATACACAAAGAAAGTGTGGGTGGTGAGGGAAGTAACCACCATGAAAATAAAGGCATAGATGGTGGAAGGCATGAGTGTTGTATAAATAGATCTCAAAGTGAGTGTAAAGTTCATCTATAGAGAAATGGAATAACCCTTAGAGGTCATGATGGGGGATAAGAAAGTGTCCTTTATGCATGTGTGTAAAATTAATTACTATATCCATAGGATAGGAAATAACCTTCAATAATTAAACAAATACTAGATGGTAGACACTAGGAAGAAGATCAAAGTAGGTGTTATGCTCTTCGATGTCTCCATCAGAGAGAAATTTCAAACTACGAACACCACATAATTGTTTAAGATGCCAAGCTTTAGAAAACTATAAGACTTGACACATTTCATCCTCTTATGAGTATATGTAAATAGGTTTTACTTTACTGGATGACACATGAGGATCTTAATGAGCCTCATTAGTATAATCATGGGGCTACCTACTGCAGGATTAGACTTATGTGAGACAATGGAGGATAAGATAGAGGTAGAAAGGGTGGTAAAACTCTTAGGCTACTATAATGTAGGGTTTGTGTTCCCCATCAAGGACATCTAATACATTGACATAAGGGATAAAGTGCACCTTATTAGTGCCAAACTTTACCCTAGTTGTTGGTGGTTTGATATTAGCAAGACCTTCCTATAAATTTCCCACCACATGTCATAAGGAGCAAAATTCAACATCTCCAAGTTCATTGTAGATGAGATAGTCAAGAACATGCAAGAGTACCATTAAGCACATGCAACCTTCTGATGGGGGTATATGTTGAACTTGTTAGTAATGGAGGAGAAAGGTGTGCTAGATAGTGATAAAGACCACCTATGGGTGTTCTCACGTAGCCATGAGTCCCTTGAAATGAAGTACTATGACTTAATTTGCACACATAGCTTCTCAAATAAGTAGAATACTAAGATGTAAGGTTGGTTTTTTGGATATGTAGAATCCTTTGGGAAGGAATGGCTTATCCCTTAAGAGCTTCCCTAATAACTAGTGGGAATGGAAACCTTTGTTGTGATGCATCACTTCTATGTGGTGCACCTAGAACTCATATATGGGAACCTTTTAGGGTGGTTCCATTTGCCTTATTCATTCTCAGCCAAGTAATTCATGGTATAACTAGGGATAATCCATAATTCAAAACAACATGAGATCCTAATTAAGACCATGGATCATGACAAAAGCATGATGAAGCACTAATTTTTGTACCCTAGAGCTAATGCCACAAAAGATGAGAAAGATGATAGTGATAGGATGAACATCCATCCCCTCTAGAGGGTAATAATAAATGGGAAGATATTTAACCTCTATTATGAGATGAATCTACACAAGAAGGGGGATGATCCTAGAAAGGATGATGATTGCCCCCTCATAGTTGGTGATAAAAGGAAGGTTGCACTAAAGTTGTCAAAAAAGACATTCTAAAAGAAATGATGTTATAATCTAGAAGAGATCACATAGTGAATTCAATTAAATATTACCTCTAAAGAACCAATTGTGCCCCTTACTCTAAAGAGGTGCATGATCTTCATGCAAGAGAGTTATTCCTCCAAAAATAAGACCAAAAAAATACTAAGGGACCTATAGCATTCCCTACTATAACTCTTTTAGATATGGATAAAGAGGTGAACCTCATGCCCATAATAGAGGAGGAAACTAAGGAAGATAGTGTAGGGACCTATATATTATTGATAGGAGAAGAAGAGGAGCTTAGTGTCAGGAATGTGTAAGAATCCCTATAAAGACGATGTGACCACTATGCTTCATGTCATAGAGGAAATGATGATCCTCACATCCAACACCACCTTATTAATGATCCTTCTATGGAAACCAATGTCAAAATCTAGTAAGGAGGCCTCCCCACCACCTCCTCAAATAGTCAAGGAGAATAGAGTGGCTTGGAAGATGGGATTTAATGAGCAGGATATCAACACAACTTTGGTACTTGAAGAGAAGTAGGGGCTTGAATGGTTGAAAAAAAGGTGAAGTTAGAAAAAAGGGCCTTAAAGGTTCTTTGTTATGATCTAAACTTATAATATTTATAAATAATGCATAATAAATGTCTATCAATTCAACACAATAGATATTGGTGGAACAGGATGTCCAAATATTCAATTTATGTAGAATACCCTTAAGGTAGGGCAACACCAGCAATACTCATTTAGGAAGGAATAAATCCATAATGTCTCTTTGATGGGACAACCTCCAATATCCTATTACAATAGAAGACTCAATGCTTACTTGATATCTTTACAATGATAATCATCTCCTTTATATAGACCTATAATGGATGGGTAACCTCCTAATCCCAATGTAGGTCAACCATTACCCAATGCACTAATTCCATAAGTTACTCCATTACTAATATATTGGATCCATATAGCTACTAAAGGGGATGTTTGCCACATGCCCTCATCTCCATCAACCCATATACAATAATATATCATATCCCTAGGTACATAGCATTACCTCCCTCTTTGACATGTTTCATCCTCAAAACATAGGAAGAAACTAAATAATGAGTATGCTTCAAATTATTGCACAATTGTCTCTAATATCGATCTTGGAGCCACCCATATGTGATCTTAGTAGGTGATAACTCTCCATGTATATTCCTTTGATTCTATTCATAATCATAACTATACTACTTTGGTGTCTATGCATAACTATTCCTCTTTCGATTCCATGTACCGTATTTCACTGTGCTACTCTGATTCCATCTATGACCATAGTAGGTATTATTTCATGAATAATCAAAGTGATTTATCTATTTATTCCATATTCCATAGGACATTGTATTCCTCTGATTCCATACTTGATAATAGTAATTCTTCTTTGGCTTCTATGCATAGCCATTATGATTAGAAATCTGATTTCTTGCATAACCAAAATAATTTTTGTTATGACACTCCATCTAGTTCCATGATTGTTTCATCTGATGATGATGTGGGTGTTTATATACTTCAACTTTTTACAACTTATCTTCTAACACTTCCAATTTGTCCATCTTTGTCTCTTAAGTAGATGAAGTGTTCATTTCTGATTGTAGTATGCCTTTATCTAAATCTTCCTCATGTTCTTCATCACTTAGTTCAATCTCATCCTCATGATCTTCCTTGCCTATTACTGGTACCTTTCCCAATATGATATTCTGTAAAGTGGTTTTTTTTTCCTATACCAAAAATTCATGAACTTATTCTGAACATTATTATTGATTGATCCCAAAGTCTCTAACCATGGATATCCAAGAACTATATCCATATCATCCATATCCCAAGCATGAAAATATGAATTCAAAATGTATTTTTCCATAATGAGCTTCAAATATTCAAACATTTAAATATTCTTACCATCTACTTGAACCTCTTTGATATTCTTTGCTTGAACATGTAGATGCTTAGCCACATTCATGTTGATTAAGTTATACTAATTGGTAGGGTTTATGGATACAATATCCTTCTTCTTCTTCTTCTTAAAGAAGAAGAAGAAGAAGAAGCAGGAGGAGGTTGTTATGAACTTTTTATAAACATTAATATTGATTGATCCCAAAGTCTCTAACCATGGATATCCAAGAAATATATCCATATCATCCATATCCCAAGCTTAAAAATATGAATGCATAATGTATTTTTCCATAATGAGCTTCAAATATTCAAACATTGAAATATTCTTACCATCT